>OY856409.1:991905055-992505055 GCA_963693085.1 Alisma plantago-aquatica | reverse complement strand
CACATTGTCTGAGATATGTGTGCCATCAATATCACATATTGACTCACACGTGCATGTGCATGGCTTTCTTAGTCTCTCTTATCAAGTGGCCATGGACATCATACTCCCTTAAGAGGGACAAATCCCATATCTATCACTCACATTCAAAACCCCATGTGTCAAAGTCACCCAATCATCACCTTTATAACAATCCATATTTCAGGACCGCGTTTGATGATGTAAAAGTGTACCCAATGGCATGTGATGAGTGCAGTGATTTTAGGTCTAAGAATCACAATCACCACCATCATTGTGAGAGTTGACTGTGACTACCATGTCATGGTTCCATGTGTCACTCTCATGTTGGGTTTGTCTGATACACTGTTCTCTAACATGTATCTATGTGCTTGGTTTGATATCACATATCATGACTAATGAGACTTTGTCACCAACCAACACACACTCTAGTCTTGATGTGTCATTGTTGTCTATCAACCTTCCACAATGACATCCGACTAGGGACATATGTACAAACTCTTAGCATCTGTATGATCTCATTCTTCAGGTCCTTAACCTGAAGACATACGTCATTGAGTACTGTCATTCTCTAGACATTCATTATATTCTTTCATTATCTCATAAATGATTGAACCAACATAAATTGGAAGCTTGCCTTTGATATTTATCAAATCAATCATAATTTATCTCAATCCAATCATCATATGATTATCTCTTAGGGCATACATACCAACATCAACACCTCCAAACGACTAGAATTTGCCCTTAAGTGTATCTACTGGATAGTAGGCATCCTCAACTATAAATAGGACCCCTTCGGCTCCATCCCATGATTAGCCAAGCACTATGAAGGTCCATATATTATAGTTGAGTGCCTCTAAGAGCCTCCTTCCACTCTTAAAATTAATCACTTTCTACATCCATGAGAGTGAGTAGGAGATCTATAAGAGAGATAATCCTACATGTATATCTTATGAGGCTCTCACTTCATCCACCTCCCAATCTCTCTTTCTACCATGAAGATGAAGGTTCTCTCTCTTGAATCAGAGAGGTGAAGAAGAAGAAGAAGAAGAAGAAGAAGAAGAAGGGAAGGAGTCCCTTGGTGAAAGCTTCTCCTTAGTGAAGGCAAATTCAAAGGTGGAAGATCCAAGTCAAGAGTGGGTAATTCCTTCAAGGCAGAAGACTGGCTACAAGAGTGGATAAGTAATCTTTGCAAAAGTGTGTAATTCCTTAGTGAGGTAGAAGACTCTTGGTCATGGATATGTAAGTCCTTGGTAAGGTTATTGGCTCCCTTGTCCTCAAAGGGAAGGTTGGGTATCCTTGTCCTAGAAAAGGAAGGTCATATGTTGTAACTCTTATGATGGAATATAAGGAGTAAGACATGGTTGATAAATCCTAGAGGTTAATGTATCTAGTTAGTGGATGTACACTCTCTTAGTTTGGAGTTTGGAACCGCCAAACATAGCTTGTGTTCTTGTTCTTATTCAATCTCTCTCATCCTTGATATGTATGTTTAGTTGCACTCAAATTATATATATGCAACCTTATCTCTTAATATAATATGAAGATCTAATGAATTTAGTTTAAGTATTTTTATCTCTATTCAACCCCCCCTTTCTAGACCCCATTATCCATGATCCAACAAGATTTGTTCATGAAAGAGACCTCAGAAGGAATATGTAATATATTTGGATTTATATGTCTACATCTTGTAAAAATGAGGAGAGTCGGGAACAATATATATCAGATCAATTCATAAGAGGGAAGAAGCATAATTTGCAAGTGTTTCTTTTATCATATAATATGGGGTACGCATTACACTTGATATTTTTTCAATTGTCTATAGGGGACATTGGATACTTTGTGTTTTTTACCCTACTTGGGCTAGATGCTGCTATCTTGATCTGTTGAGAGGAAATATATGTGAAAACCTACAAAATCTTCTAGAATTATAAGTTCTTTTTAGATTATTTTATTACCTGACACATGCTTTAAGACTACCATATACTTTTAGTAATTTATGGAGGTTTTAGTTTGAATTTGAATAGGTCTCATAGCTTGGATCAAAAGAGGGACATACAATATACAAAAATTTTGAAATGGGAAATTATTATGGTTTGATACTCTTTTATACCTAATCATGCTTTACCCTATGCATTTATATTATCCTGTGTTTTAATATCTTATCTTATATTCTATCATTATTGGAACCCCATCCACTTCAATCACATTCATCCAACTTCATGTTTTTTATTATTAGAAGACAATCCCTTTGAAGATGGCAATCCTTCCTGCATACTCGCATTGTTTATGTTCTTAACATTTCTTCTAGTTGTCAAAATTTTGACTTGTGTCTATATTGTCATTTATGTAGTTTATTGTTTACTTCATTTTAAATATGATATGACACTCCATTTTCAAATATAGATCCCTTTAATACATTTTACTAATTTTATTTTTATTTTTCTAATATTCATTATATGTAGTGTCCAAAGTAGCCACATAGTACAGATTGTGGATACTATATGATGAAGTTCATGAGAGATATCATTGAGATAAGAAATCAAAATATTTCTAAAAATGTAAGTTACTTATTATATTCTTTTAGTTTTTTCAAATTTCTAAATACTTTGAATAATTTCTAATATGATGACATATTTGACATATGATTGCAATATTATTCGTAGTATATTAGTTGTTGCTTCGACTAAGAAGAGATCGATGAGGTCTGAAATGAGTGCATGATGTGTGTTTTTGAGCATACACGAAATTATCTAACAGGAGCAGGCAACGTCTGTTCTTCAACATATGAAAATGTGTGAAACTTTAATAACTATTTTTCAATTTGACTCTAAGTGTATGCTCACTAGTTTATGTAGAAAAAGAGCACTTTCTATATGATTGAATCTTTGTAAGGATGATTTATTATTTATATAAAAAAATTGCAAGCTTTCTGCAAGGTTCATTATAGGTTTTGTTCAATTATGTACTTATTTATGAAACTCAAAAATAATAATTTCATATTTTTGAAAGATAGTTAATTGGTCGATTAAATTAGTTCGAAAGGATTGGATAAATATAGTCTGATGCAATAGTTAATGATATGTTGTAAAGGTATGGTATTACAACAACGCATGTTGTGTAAACCACCCAGATTAGAACTGTTGTCTCTAGGAAACACACCGCTATTACAATGGGTATATGCAGTGAAAGCCCACATGTTTCAATTGTATAAACATATATATATATATATATATATATATATATATATAGTGTGAGAGAGAGAGTCATACTAGAATACACTTGAGTGTACAGATCGTACGCTACACTCAAGTGGTGTTTTCATATGAAGACTATGTTTTTGCAAAATGTAAACCATTGATCTTCATTTTTACACTATAATTAGACTACATGCAAATTTTGAGCTCATTTGGATGAGTATAAGTCACTCATCTGAGTGCAACAAAATCAACACACGAAACAAATTTGAAATGCATAATTTTTGTAGTCTTCATAACATGACCTGTAAATGTCCAAATGGGCTCAAATTTAATATATGTTCTATTCACATGATGTTTAAGAAGATCAATAGATTAGATTTTAAAAAAATATTGCATCATGGAAAACTACTTGAGTGTATTCTACTCCGAATACACTCGAGTGTATTATAGCCTATATATATATATATATATATATATATATATATATATATATATATACAGAGAGAGAGAGATAGAGTCAGGGTAGTGTACACTCGAGTGTACTGGAGACACCGTACACTTCAATCGTTTTCAAAGATATAGTATTTTTTTGAAAAATATAAATAGTTGACCTTCTTAAATATCTTAAGAACATACTATATAATAAATTTCATTTCATTTGGGCACTTATAGGTCATGCATCTAAAAGAGACAAAAATCATGCATTTCAAATTAGTTTTGTGCGTCGATTTTTTTGTCCTTGGATGAGTGACTTACACTCTTCCAAATGAGCTCAATTATTGTAACCATGAAAATCAATGGATTGGATTTTAGAAAAATATGGTCTAGATAGGAAAACACCATTGGGGTGAACAACATGATCTATACACTCAAGTGTATTCTAGCCTGACTCTCTCTCTCTCTTTCTATATATATATATATATATATATATATATATATATATATATATATATAGAGAGAGAGAGAGAGAGAGAGAGAGAGAGAGAGAGAATTAGGCTAGTGTACACTCGAGTGTACCAGAGGTACCGTACACCTCAATCATTTTTAAAGATGCAGTAACTTTTTAAAAATTCTACACCGTTGATCATTTTAAATATCTTAAGAACATACTATATAATAAATTTTATCTCATTTCGATACTTATAGGTCGTGCATCTAAAGGAGTCAAGAATCATGCATTTCAAATTAGTTTTGTGCGTCAATTTTGTTGTCATTGGATGAGTGACTTACACTCATCCAAATGAGCTCAAATTTTGTATGTGGCCTATTATTATTGTAACCATGAAGATCAATGGATTGGATTTTGTAAAGACAAGGTCTAGATAGGAAAACACTATTGAGTTGTATGACATAATATGTACACTCAAGTGTATTCTAGCCTGACTCTCTCTCTCTCTCTCTCTCTCTATATATATATATATATATATATATATATATATATATATATATTACAAAATGGGCACCACATGTTGTTATAACACCACTATTACAAATGGTGTGTATCATAAAGACAACATGCTTCAACTATTGTATAAATATATATATTACAATATGCTTCAATTGTTATATAAACATATATATTACAACATGCATATACACTTGTTAAAAAAACACCCCCCATAAGACCACACAATCTAATACAACAGTTGACACCTGTTATAAGATGGAAAAATGAACTGTTATTAAAAGCATTTTCTGCAGTAGTGAAGATGAAGAAATTGGTATATAGCATTCCATGAGGTGCAGTTATATGATGATTGCAATGTGGAATAATGTAATTGATTTGACAATAATATAGGAAATTACATCTATTATGTCTTTTTCAGTTATGAGATAATCATATAACATGATCTTGTTGGGTTTTGTGGGACACAACAGGCAACAGAAGCAAAAATTTTATCTAACCACAAACCCATAGCCAATAGAATGCATCAACAACTATGCAATAGGAAAGATGGTTTAGTGAGATATACCTGGACCTGAGGCTTACTCAACGACAATACCTCACAACTAGTGCGGCCTTCAACCACCTAGTCTTCGATGGCATTTGTGAAACTCCTGGTCTTGACCCAAACTGTAGTTGACAGTCATCCCCCTGAGCGGTAGAAATCTCCCACCTCTATAGATAGTCCACACGGACCATCAGGAACTCTAGTTGTCCTGAAGGACATACTAGAAGGAGTCATCCCCTTCTATCGACGTACTAGTCACTGACACACTCTCCCACCACCATTTGCTTTTCTGTAGTTGTCTGTCCCTCGCTATTCCTCCCTGAATGGGTAAAACTTGCTTGGGCTCTCTCGGTTACTAAAACTAGAGAGGACAACAACTTTGCAAAACAACTAATATTCTGAGAAGCCCCTTGTACCCCTCTAATTATAGTAGAGGGCAGGGTCAGGGTTTCCAATCTATGTGGGAGTAGAAGGGTCTGGATTTTCCACGAATTGATTGTGTTGCGGTAGGTGAATCGGTCATTTCATAAATGAACTGGTTGTTTGGGTAGGTGAGCCAATCAGTTCACCCAGTGAACTGGTCGTTTCATTTCTCACACTTGCCTACAATTGACTTTCCTTATTCGTTTCTAATTAATACAAAGATTAATTCTTGTCCCAATCGAATTGAACAAGTGAAATGAGGATCTTTTCTCACGAATCGGGAAACCCAACACCTTCTCGTTTGGTCCATGTGAATCGATCGGTTCACTAGAGTGAACCGGTCCTCTCCTTGACCATGAGCCAATTGGTTCACCCAGTGAATCGATCGGTTGGTGGTCTAGGTTGTGCAGAAATCCGTCAATGTAGTTCTCAATCAATCTGACACTCTAATAAGTTGGTTCAACACTTGAACTTGATGATTCTGAGTCAAGTCTATTGATTGAATGTTTAATTGAGTACCTAAACACTTTAGTAATCAATATAAACACCATTCATTGATAAACTCCTCTTCCAGGTTAATCCTATGTGTGTGACCCTATAGGTTCCATTTCACATTGGCAGTGAATGTTCATAACATATGACTTTACAAGAAAAGAGCGGTACTGTAACATACCAGATCTTGGACCCTATCCTAGAAGTTTGACCTTTTTGGTTTTTCCAAACAAGGTTGAGGTTGGAGTGATCCTAATAATCTAATATATGAATAATGTAATCTAATATGTCACATAATTCATTTAGATGGTAATAAGATGATAAAGAACTTAATTGAATAAGTAATTAAGATAATGGGACACTAATGGGCCATATGACATATCTCATTAAAAGAAATCCCAAAAGTAAAATCTAAGTTAAAATCATATTCCTTGGGTCCCAATTACCTTGGGAGTCAAGTTTCACATTATTCACATAATAATAATTCAATTAATTCAAATTGGAAAAGAAGATGTGAAGTTTTCCCCCAAAATATCAAACAATATAATAATTGACTCCAAAAAGGGAAAATAATCTTATATTCATAATATACTTAATAAATATAACCTTTGCGTGAATTTTCATCCAATTTGGAGGAAGTTTGCTTAAAAGGTAAAATCAGGAGAGAGAAAGTATGTAGAACCTTCAAAATATTAAATAAATACTCAAATCACTCCAACATGTAAAATTGATGGCAAATTCATATCCAACACATTAAATATGACTTGTGGGTCAAGTTTCATCAAATTTGGATAATCCTTGTGTCATTAATGCACCAGGAAAGAGAAACAAAGAATATATAAAATAATGCATTTAAATTTGCCAAAAGTGAAATCTAATTGGAGAATCGGAATCTACATGTTTAACTTAACTTGTATGTAAAGTTTGGTTTAATTTGGATAAGAATAGAACCCTTAAAAGAGGAAAGAGAAAATATGTGCATTAATTGGTTTTAACTTTACTCCTAAATCGATTAAGCTATAGTTTCCTAATCTAATGCTGTCACGCTGGCTTTGATTTCCTTTTCCCAATTTCGGATCATTCTTGGACCGTTGATCTGTGATCTAACGACTCAGAGGTCATCTCCTAGCTCGGGTTGGAGTAGGAGTACAGGCCACTTTTTGGCGATTTTGATTTGCGGATATCACTCTCGATTCTTGGTATTTTTCGGTAATTTCTTCACCTTTGGATTCCAAATAGAATTCTGCATGCAATGATATTTTATTTGTGATATTTTGGAAAGTATTAATGGATCACCCAATTCTTGTGGCTCTAGGATTTTGCGGCCATCTTGCGCGGGCCTTTGTGCCCAACCCTATATATAAAGGACCCCTTCTCCTGTTTCGTTTGGCCGCTTGAAGGATTTCCATCGCTTCAATTTCATCGTTAGTTGTGTGTTGGACCGCCACCGAGCTTCCTCTATTCACTGACCTTGAGACTCCTAATGTGTGGAGTTGGCTCTTGTATTCTTCGATCTGTGTTGCAGGTAAGATCTTCGTGGCCCATTGTTCGTTTGCAGCTAATTCTTTTGGTTGGGATCACTTCCCCCTCATTTTCCCCAATTCCACATAGCCTGAGGTGAGCTGCTTCACACATCCATGGGGGTGTGAGAGTGGGGAAGATGGTCCCTATTGATTTCTCGTTCCTGCCCCTCCCCGTTCTTCTTTGATTTGTTTTTGCATCAAGGGAAATATCATCTTTTCACCCCCTGTGTTTTATTTTATCGTGTTGATCCTTGCTCCTGTCAACCGAGGGTCCCCGGGCCAAGTGGCTTGTGGCGACTGGTACATCTCAACATGGTTTATGTATATCTGTATAATGTTTTTTCATGTCTTTTCAGAATTTTCTGATTGGTTGACAGTTTAATAATTCATAACTAATTATCTGTTAATCCAAAAATTACAAATAAATATCTGATGGATTTAGAAAATGGTAAGCTTTCTGTTGATATTGGTTTTGTCATCCAAATTTTATGCTAAAAAGAGGTGATTTTAATGGATCTAATTAATTAAGTAATAACTTGTATAATTCATAACTAATAATTTAAAAGTCATAAAAATATAATAAAATATGTTTTGAACTTAGAAAAATATAACCTAAAATATGAAGTAGTTTTGATAATCTAATTAACATATAATAAAAAGGCAATTTTTAGGGTTTTGAATAATTAATGAAAACCTAACCCTAATTCCACATATATGCTAATAGGTGCTTTGGAAGCCTAGGCTTGGACCTAGAAGTGGCTTTGGATCGTTTGACTCTGAAGTTCAGGTATGTTGTATCCCCTATTTGTCAATGTTGAGCAATTCACCCATCTTATCATTCTTTTGACTTTGGCCTACACATATGTCTATTTTATTGATATCATGGCTCATGTGAACTATCTTGCTTGTTATGGACTTGGATATTCTCTTGATATCTATCTTGTGCCTTGGGGCATGTTGGTCTTATATAATGTTATGTGCCCACTTTGAAGTGGATGTTTATATGTTTGTGTTGTCCATTGTGTGATATGGCAACATTGTAGAATTTTGACTATACTTTTCTACTTGCCTCTACATTTAACATGCTATGTGATTCAATAGCACTAGAGTAGTATAACTGCATTGATTTTGTCTCATTATGAATTATGGCAATATTGTAATATTTTGGATGGTGGATGTGTGATTCCCCATGCCAGGGCAGGATGTGTAATTCATGGACCATGTTATATATATTTGGGTGGTGGATGTGTGATTTGCCATGCCAGGGCAGGATGTGTGATTTTAGGCCCATGTCTCACCAGGTTCAAGATGTGTGATTCTTGGCCACCATCGTTATTTATATTGTTCTAGGGCTATGTTTATCTCACATGCATGTAGGTTTGATGATGTTTGTGGGGTGTGTGCCCTACTACCTATTTATGTGATTTTGTTGCACAATTTTTATTTATGGAAAGTATCCTCTTATATCATGTTATGATGATTCTTTTCTTTTATGCCCTCTTTTAGGGTAGTCCTTATCTCTTGTATGGAAAGCCTTTTATTTTGATGTCCATTATCCTTTATGAATTTCTCAATTTGTTTTTTTAGTATGCACATACCAGCCTTTGTTGATATCTCCTATTGTTTCTCTTTTGTTGGGGTATTCTTCCAACCCTAGGTGGTGGACATGGATGGCTTGACACATGGACCCGAACTTATATTATGAATTTAAAGCTTGGAGACAATCTTGAGGTGGTTTATATTTCCTCTACATGGATCCTTGTGATGTAAGTTTAAGATGTTCCCTTTGTTTTATGATTGAATATAGTCATGTTATTATTTCGCTGCTATACATTGGTATTTTGTTACCATTATATAAAGATTTGAAAATGTTACACCCACTCCATGATACCTTCTGAGTGTGTTTGGACTGGAGGTTTGATATTTCAATTTTTTTATAAGGAGGTGATCTCATCTCTTTACAGGTACCTAATCGCACATCAGTGCTACCCAAGTGAAAAGGATTCAACCTACAATATGTTATTGGTGTTACAGTGAATGTATAGTCTCTTTGTCACTGATATCCAGATTGAACTCAGGGCATGGACTTACCATCCTCTACAAATGTTCGATCCATGTTTCTTGATTCAGAGTAGACTGTCTGAGATATATGTAAGCTCAATATCATATATTGACTTACATGAGCATGTCCATGCATTTCTCAGTCTCACTCCTCAACTGTCCAGGATATCACACTCCGTTAGGAGGGACAAATTCCATATCTATCACTCACAGTCAAGTCCCCATGTGTCAAAGTCACCTAATCTCATCGTTATAACAACTCATATTTCAAGAATGTGTTTGATGATGGCAAAGTGTACCCAACCACATGTGACGAGTGCAGTGATTTTAGGTCTAAGAACCACAGTCACCACCAATACTATAAGAGATGATCCTGACTAACCAAGTGTGGTTTCCATGCATCACTCTTATGGTGGGTCTATCTGATACACTATTCTCTAGCATGTATCTATGTGCTTGGTTTGATATCATATATCATGACTGATGAGATCCAGTCATCAACCAACACACACTCTAGTCTTTTGTGTTATTAATGTCTATGGTTATTTCCATAATAACAACCGACTAGGGACATAACAAGAATGTATACTCTTAACATATGTATGATCTCATTGTTCAGGTCCTTAACCTGAAGACATACGTCATTGAGTAATATGATTCTTTAGACATCTAACATGTTATATCATTATCTCAAAGTAGATTAAAAATATAAATGAAAATTTCCTTTATTATTATCAAATCAAGTATCTCATGTCTCATTGCAATCATCATATGATTGGCTCTCTGGGCATACTATACCAACAGACTCCCACTTGCACTTAGAGCCAATCACCTATGAATCATATTCCAAGTGATCTTAACATGTCCATCATGTTTCTGCTACTCAAGTACTTTTATAGAGGGTAAGCAACATTTGCTTCAAGTCGGTATATTGCATGTTTCACATCCCCTCGCTGTACAAAAGCTCGTATGAGATGGAAGTGTTGTAGTATGCTATCTAAAATTCCTTTGCCTAACTAGTAGCTCCATTATTGTCACAATATTATTACTGAGTCACTGATGGTCAAAACCTCCCATAAGTTCATGCATATGAACTTCTAGATCCATACAATATCCTTTACAGTGTTCATAACACTAAGGTACTCAGATTCTTTTGTAGAATTAATCAATTGTCTTATGTTAGAATATTTCCATCTAACAATTCTTATTCCAAGGTCAAACATGATTTTTCACTTCGGAAGCTTGCATCGGTGTAACTATTTACACCCAACTCTTCCTTATTACCATAATTAAAGAACTAATCCTTTTAGTACTTCACAAGTACATAAAGATGTCCATCACGGTATTCCAATAACTCTTACTAGAGTTCGATAGATATCCATTCATCATGTCCAATACATACAAAATAACTGGATATTTATATCTTCTTGTCATGTCCGATACATACAAGATGATGAGTTTGTATATTCTTTTCATGTCCCATACATACAAGATAATTAGTTCATATTTTCTTGTCATGTCCAATACATACAAGATAACGGGATGAGTTCATACGTGATAGATCCAATTGTGAATGCATATGGCATCTATCCATGTGTCCCTTATTCTTCATAAGAATTGGGACACTTGGCTCTTGAGAGACTAACTCCATGGAACATGGATAGGTTTTCTCTCATCATGTTGAACCCTTTCAGCACTTGCCAATTTATGTTCTCCTTCTTAGGTCAAGAAGCCCTCTTGATCTATCTCTATAGATCTTGATTCCTATCACATAGGATGCTTCTTTAAAACTTTAGAATGCACTTTGTTGCCAGGTTTCAATATTTGCAGTATAAGGATGTTATTCCCCATCAATATGTTGAATACACATATGATCCCACTAAATTCTTGTAATCAAACATTACTTCTTTATTTTGACTCAAGTCAAACTCTTTGACTATCTTGTCAAATAGAAGATCCCCATTTTGAGGTGCCCGCTTCAATCCAAAGATTGATCTATGCATCTTCATGGACTTTATTTCCATTAAGCTACAATAGCAAGCATTATCCTGATGGATTTATCCTTGGTATCTGTTGAAAAGATTTCATCATGTTAAACACCTTGAACTTGTTAGAAACTCTTTGCAACCAAATTACCCTCCATGTCAGTCTTATTCTAGAAGACCCAAAAGTACCCTATGGGTTTTACTCCTTCAGGTGGATCAACTAAGGTCATACTTTGTTGATGTACATGGAGTCCATCTTGGATTTCATGGATTCAAGCCATATCTCAGTTTCTAGCTCTCATTAGCTTCTAGGTAGACTTTTGATTCATCATATGATCAATTCACCACCTTCTTGTCCATAAGATATCATATATCATTCAAGCTCTAGATGTGTTCTACCATAACCATGAGTTATGTGTGTTACTTAAGGAACTTTGAGATTCCACAAAATTTTGTGATTCTCTTTATTCTCATTGTACCTCTTTAAGTTCAATGTTTTTCTTGTTTGTCTCGAACATTTCGAGTTCTACTTTTCTTTCCCACTGATTCCTTTAGAACTAGGTTCTCCTCTAGGAATGCAGTCATCCAAAACGCCTTTGTTATTGGGTTTGGATATCAAAGTAGTATTCAAAAAAGTAACATTTATGTGATTTGTGGAAAAAACCTTTAAGAAACATTTTTCTTATTTAGGCTTTCAATCCTAATCTTTATAAAGACATATCAGGACACTTCTTATTCCATATCTCATATGGTGTCTTTTGAACTAATTAGATGGTACATTGTTTTAGTGTTAAGCATGTGCCCAAAAGGAAATTTGAAGTTTAGTTGCTAATCACACTCTGACTTATCAAGGTGTGATTCCTTCTTTCTGATACACTTCTCATGATACACTATCATTGTATTTCAAGTGGAGTCCATCATGATACATTATCATGATCTTCCAGAAGGTTCTCAAACTCTTGGTTCAAAGTATTTCCATATCGATCATATCGAAATTTAATACTTATACCAAGTTTGTTATCTACTTCATTTATGATCTCCTTAAACACTATAATAGATTCATGTTTGTATTTATTAAATACAAACTACCATATCTACTGAGGTCATCAGTAAATATATTGAGGTACTATTGATTACCTTTAGCATTTATTCTAAAAGGTCTATATACATCAATATGTATAATCCTTAATAGAATAGTAATTCTCCCACTACATCTAGTGAAGAACCTTTGTCATATTGCACAATGAATGAGATTAGCATGTCTTTATTGGTTCAATCACCAAAATGAGTCTAGATAACCATCATATGGATTTCTAGAAATGTAATTCTCATTTATGCACTACATATGACCATGCTATAGGTTTCCAAGTTTGAGTTATCATGTCATTCATTACATGTGTCACACACATTTGTCTCTTTAACTATCAAGTATAGTTGATGAGACATAGGCATTGTCATCAAAGATCATTTCTTTGAAATAAAACATTAGTTCATTACACTCTTATCCATACAAGATGTATGACGATTTCATTGATGGTATATGTATAATAGCAATTCACTAATTCTATTATGTGCCCATGAATGTCATATTGTAACTATAATGGTAGCAACTCTTGCTCCGCACAGTTTCTAGCTTACTTCTTCTTAGGTCTTAAAGTAGATATCTCTATCTCTCTTTCATGTTCCTAAGATCCTCTATAAAGAGGTTATTTCCCTTTCCATCTTACTCCTCCCCATATCTTGAGGGATGAAGACTTGGACCTAAGCCTGGCTTCAGAACACTTCTTGACCTTTCTTTAGTCTATGGACTTCACTTTGTTGATTATTATCACAGCTTTTGTCCTTTCTTCATTCATGCTTTGGCATCAACATGCCAAGCACTTCAGACAATGGTTTGGCCAAGTTTCTCAACATTTGATAAACTCTTGTCCTATAAGAAATCACAGTTAATCTATATGCACAATCATATTGAGCATATGAGGCTATACTTGATCTCAATGTGTCTGATTATACTCAAACATCGCTTTGAAGACATTATACCTTTCGAACTTTACATGATTCTTAAGATAATAACCATCTCAAGAATGTCCATGCTTCAATCTATTTATGCAACTCATAGTTCATATAGCTCAGCATAAGGTTCTTGATGTCTTCGGCATCATTGACATACTTCAAGTAAGCATCCAATTTTAGCCTTATGTGCATTTGGAGTGGTTCTACTGGCTCTAGTCTTTCAAGGACTTTAGAGTTTACACTCACTATTGAGAACACTTCTCAAAGGTCCCAAACTAGATTTAAAGTTTATCCCGTTTATGAACTGATCACAATGATAATGTATTTGTGTTTGTCATTTGGATTCTACAAAAGAATTTTGCAACATTTCAAAACATTTTTTATTTGTTTGATTTGATAAAGTCGACGATATTAATTAGGTATTTAATTAACTATTGTTCCCACTATTTTGATCAAATTGATAGCCCTCACCATCAATTTGGAAGATCGCAGCCTACAACCTTCTAGTGAGCCAAGATCCAAAACAACTGAGTTATTACCTGGCCAACGCCGGCATGCATAATCAATAATTAAGGTAGGTAACATTTATCAATTGCATTTTATGCAATTCTTGGATAGATGATATGCACAACTCTTTGACATAGTCATTTTCATGCCTCTAAGTGCTTAATCTCATTAAGACCACTTAGTTAAGCCTGACCCAAAAGCCAACATGATGGGAGTACACCCCGCATGGCGGGCCCACACAACTACCATCACACTTCCACGAGATATACAACGCACCACCCTTGGGATGTCCATGCTTGTCGATTAAGATTTTCATGTGTGCTGCTTATAGAAAGCATCTAAGACTTAATATTTTATTGAGGGGTTTGGTATTTATATACATATACATATCCAACCACCATATATATAGTATGTATCATATACATGCTATATCCCACAAGAAAACATGCAAAGCAATAAAGCGATGATTATGGCAATCCTATTATAATTCCTTAGAGCCACAATGAATTACGATCATATAAGGTCTACATCATATGCAACTTATTGTTGATTAAGATCTTTGTGCTTGAACCATTTCGGGTTGATCGACTCATCCTATGACACGATTAGCTTGCCTTCTGGTTGGTTGGTTGGTCGGTCTGGCCTCTGTTGTCTAGACACATCCAACAAGCAGTTGGGCCATCAGCCGGTTGGTCCAGCTCCTTCGCAATCGCTCGTCTGGGCATCCATCGTTCTTCAACATAATAAGAAATAAAACTATCCTACTTTTACACATCTCTTTGGGAAACTGATCGGCTCTAAAGGAGGGTCAGACTTTGAATTTATAACTCGAAACCTTTAGGGACCCCCACAACTTTATTACGGGATCAAAGTAGATATATGGGGTCGAAACACAGGGATGTGGGACATTTAGGATGTTTAAGATCTTACTCTTAAGTTAGTTAAGCAAATCTGATAGTCGATAAAAGTATGGAGCTAGAACTAGTCTAGCATATTGTCATGAAATAAAACAAAACCAAGAAGAGAAAACAAAATAGAGTTCATAGGATTCTACTAATCAGAGAGAAGGATTTCCTAGATATGTAACCACAAGTTGGGCAATCTATGCACCCGTTCACGGGCGTAGACAACCCTCAAACACCCCAACAAGCAACCTACATCCAAACATAGTACGTATTATGGTATCTATTCCTATGGGGTCATCCCACTCGCTTTTGTGTAGTGTGACTAAAATCCATCAATGACATGAAACCTCTCTCGAGGATGACAAATCAACACCCTAGAATATTCTAGATACCCTCTTAGGTCTTGAATATTTTGAGATGCTAGGAATAGGTGTGATCTAGGCAGAACCAGGTAGTGAGCCCGACCGTGCTGGGCTGGGCCCAGTCGTGCCCAGGTCTACAATTCTGCATAGGTCACCTTGGACTGTCTTCCTTTCATATTCCAATCCAAACTATCATCTCTTACCTATTTCTACAATGAATCTCTCAATATAGGAAGAAATAGAAGTTCAAGCAAGAAAGAGATCAACCAAACTAGCAATCATAACCAAAAATAGAAGATAGAATAGAAAACGTACTAGATCTAGAATAAAACTACTTGCTTAAGGTAAAAGTACATAAATATGCCCAAAACGGGGCACATGGCCAAGAAGGAGCTCAACTGGCCATGGACATGCTTAGTTGGAACCGAACAAAGATGGAAGAACATCATTTGTACAGGAACAAAGGAGAACAATAGAAGAAAGGAGAAGAAGAGGAGATCTATCCCGTAGAGGAGAGGTGGCTCTCACTCCTTAGCCTCTGTATAGGCCGGATCTCATCTTTGGGTCATCCTCCTTAGTCTTCTGGATTCCTTGGCCTCCTTTCTCTTTGATTCCGCCTCAAACAATAGCTTGGTGGATGTGTGGAGGTGGAAGATGGCTGAGAATGGTAGGATATAGGTGAATGGTGGTGGAAAATGATGGTGGATGGAATCAAACTAGAGGGATGGATGTAGGATGAGCACTTCATCCTTTTCGGACCTCTAAACTCTCCCACAGGGGCTCTGAGAAGCAAAATAGGTCAGAACCAAAATGTGGAACCTCTAAAAGTTCAGAACCCAAAACCCTAGTCTCCCCACCACTCTCCAGGTCATAGGGGTGAGTATTTATAGGCAAAGGTGGGAGATGGTTGCAACACCACCTGATCTTGGCCCGATCATGCCAGGATGGGAATGGTCAAGGTAGATCTCACAGTTGAGGTAGATGCCTCAATTGCAGTCATGGCGCGGTCGAGATGGTCCGGGCCGCGGTCGTGGTCGTGGCCTCAGTCGAGGTGGTCGGGGCCGTGGTCGCAGTCGTGGTGCAGTTGAGGATGCTGGGCCACGGTCACGGTAGTGCTGCGGTTAAGGTTGTCATGCCTTGGTTGCGGTCGTGGCCATGGCACGACCCTACCGAGCCTCGACCCGGTCGTGCCGAGTGTCGATCGACACAACTTCTTGGCCGCAGTCATGACATCCTCTTTGGTCGCGGTCGTGGTATCATGGACCAAACCCACCCCCACAGGGGGGGCTATTACTGATGGTCGATGGGCCCGCATCAATGAACCTTCTTATTAGCGAGGATGCATTCTGATAAAGGACTGACCATCAAAAATAGGGTCCATGAAATCAAAAGTTTCTTAGGCCCGCTAGTTGGTTAGAGGTGCCACCATCTCCTAAGCTGGTGCAAATAGTACAATGCTTAGTCTACTGCGGTCACAACGGATGGAAGTCTAGCTGCTGCAAAAACCATGTGTTGGGGAGAAATCTTAGAGAATAGATGTCTTCTCAGGTTCGGTGCCTACAAGTCCCAAAATTGGCTAGTTGAGCAACTTTATCTATGAAAATACATAAATTACTAAAAAAATAAGGATCTAGGGTTATTTTGGGCCTATTAAGGCTATAATGACACAAAACCAAAAATAAATACTTAGCATAAATGCCTGAATTGGGGTGTTATCAACCACCCCACGCTTAAACCCTTGCTTTTCCTCAAGCAAGATTGTGCTCAAAGAACAAAACGATAACATCCAAATTAAGCTTGATGATAAATGTGAAGGTTAAGAAAAAATAATATAAAACACCAATTCTCTTTACCCATGTCGTTTCAGAGCAAACCCCCACCAATCAAGCACAATCCTACTAAAGTAAGATCAAAGAGTGTCCAGGCAAGATTAAGTGAATTCACTGCAACACGTCGATACTCATAAGGGATGAATCATAATTATAAAGCATAAAAGCATTATCACATAGGTGATCACGCAGGCGATGAGCAATGAGCCATCATCATGTATTCATGTAGACCAATAGGGAACAACACGCCTCCCACTTATTCAGGTCCTAAGAAGCAACAAAAGCAAAAATATTCTAATGACTTCTGAGGATCATGGTCTGCATCAAGTTGGTCCATGTAACGAGTAACAGTCCTTGGAATCTGAGCCAATTGGCCCAAAGCAGTGAGATGAACTCCTCGTACTGTGCTCGAACCAACCCTACTACTGGGATGGTCTCATAGGTTTCCTAGGGGTTCCTAGTGACTCTCTAATGATCTTTCGGGGTGGCACTACCAGGCATAGCATACCCGCATTCATGAGCACAGTCATACACCGACTGGACACCATCCTTAACTCTCCTAGAAGAGAAAATGACACTTCATTTATTCACTCTCAGGCTTTTATTCTCTACATTCTATTTTATAGGCTTGGGTGAGAACTATTTTGAAATTTTTGGGATTTTGTGGGCAGCCAAGCCTCTTTTGTATATTTTTTATTTTTTATCTTTTTTACTCAATCTAAGGTGAGAGGGTGCCCAAGTCGTCAAGGAAAAACACTTCAACTTGATTATAGCTTAAAACTCATCATTATCCATTTGATACCTATATGAGAAGATAATTATTGTGATTCAAGGGTCCTTAGAGAAGAGGCAAGTTCATGAAAAATGCATCTTGGAGTTTTGATCAAACTATAGCTCTTTCCAACGGTCCTATATCCTGGATTTGTCATTCACAACATAGATCAAGGGAATAATGTTTTAAGCTATGAAAAAGGTGCATAACCTTGGATTTATTACCGAACTTAAGGAAAGAGTCAATGAGCAAGTCAAGAAAAAGATCAAGTAGTTTAAGATGAAAATTGTGCATTTAGGCATAAAGATAAGCATTTAGTTCTAAGATTTGCATCACATACCCTTAATTGCAAAGCTACAAATTACGAAACAAAGTCTTACAAAGCTAGAAATTTATGCTAAATACATGGAACATAGAAGATAAACATGCATGCATGCATTGAAAGAACTCAAAGGGAAAGGCAGAAGATAGAGGGTGGTACACCCTACCACCCCAAGCTTAACATTTTTGCTCATCCTCGATCAAATCTCAATCTCTAGATGGTGTGGAAAGTAGCTGTTACTGGTAGTCACTGATTATATACTGATTCAGATCATCAATGTCACCTAGTGGGTTCTCATAGTCCTGGTGCATTCCCTGCTAAAAGTGGAATGACTGTCTGGAGTCCTCGGTCGGCTGGTAGAAAGGCTGGAAGGGCTGTTGGAATGGCTGCTGAAAAGTCAAAGGAGGTGGTGGAGGGAAGACTGTGTCAAACCTCTATCTTGAGGTACTACACATCCTACTCCAGCGCATCGAACCGTCTATTGGAGTTAGCCCTAAAATCAGTCATGAAATCATAAAGGTGCCCCAAGTTGAGATTAGGGGCATATTGCTCCTACTGAGGAGGCTGCTGGTATTATGCTGAAGGCATCTCTGTGTAGGGCCCTCCATGATATGATATGTCATGGAAGGTTGCCCCAGTCTACTATCTGGCCTCATGAGTCTCTGGCACTGGTGGTGCTGAAGAAGATGCTCCTACAGTTCCACCTACTTGACGAACATTGCCCTGGGCATCCAATAGAGAGACGTTCATGAGTATTGTCTGACATGCAAACTCTACATTTGCTGGAAGTAGTACTCTGTGCTTGTTGTGACTAAAGATATAAAGATATCATGTGATGCACTGTTTGATCACCCCTAAGTGAATCAAGTGATCCAAGTCCAACTTGGACCACTCAGTGTTATCCTACATAAGTGCCAAATGTCCATCTCCAATCCCAAGATGGTGCGCTATGAAAGTGATAATGCCTTCCATCGATATGATATGGACCTACTTCTTAAAAGAGTTGTGAAAGTGGCGGATGATGAAGTTCCCCACATTCACTTTTCTTCCTCTTGCTACACACCACAAAATGTAGAGATTTGTTGAACTGAGCACCACTTGACTATCCTACTTCTCCAAGACAAAGTTCACGATCATCCAGTGCATATAATGAAATGCCAGGTTGTGGATGTATGAAGCTTTGGAGCCTCTAGAAACATATTTATCTTCTCCCGTAAGCATCTTCCATGCCTGAGCAGCATCAAAGTCGTTGTCCCCTATCTCCATCCAGCCCCTGGACATTTCAGTGTAGTCCTATGTAGAGCGTGATAATCAGCTATTGAGGTGATCCTCAGTGACTTGGTGGCTTTGGTTCAGCAGGCAAAAATGCATGACAGTGTACTGGTGGTCCTTTGGGGTCTTGAGTGTAGCATAGAACTCATAAATGAGTCTATGATAAGCATCACATTGTGTGTAAGAAAGGATGTCTAAGCCAAAAACTACAAGATATATGTCGACCTATGCTTATATCCCCAGCTTGATGAGTGTGGCAGGGTCGGCATATCGTGGGCCTACCAGTCTACACTTGTATTTAATTAAGGCATCAAACTACTGCTTTTGCTTCATACTTCTGAAGAGGGGAGAAGGGAGGGAGATTTTGGTAACACCTTCAGGAGTAGGGTGGTGTCTGCTACCCTAAACTGAATCATGTGTTGAAGTTGATCGTCGTAAAGACATCAACCGTTCTGCTGACTCTCGGTGTTGGTCCCCTGCAGATAAAGCTATGTGCACCACTACTACTGACGGGCCCTCCTAATGGCCGATCGAAGTATTGAGCTCAGTGTTGCATTATGCTCTCGACCATCTCTCACTGGAGACTTCCTCCAACGAATCACCATTGTATGTGTCCATCA
This sequence comes from Alisma plantago-aquatica, assembly GCA_963693085.1. NCBI lineage: Eukaryota > Viridiplantae > Streptophyta > Magnoliopsida > Alismatales > Alismataceae > Alisma > Alisma plantago-aquatica. The sequence continues at coordinate 992,484,799 of OY856409.1, read as the reverse complement.
GAGTGGCAGACAAACGACAATAGTCTGAATCGGCCTCCTACGACCCGAACCCTGCTGAAGTGGAATGCATGGTCTCATCGTCATACACCGGGTTTATAGTTCACGTGGCATGGGGTGGATATCGACTCTCGTGCTCTACCGGTGATGAGGAACTTCCTCCCACTTTCTTTCGCGACACTGCCTTCTTGAGCTTCTTGAAGCTATTTCTCATCACGTCCATAATGCTGATTTTCTGATGCTGATTTTCAGTCTGATCTGGCCGGGCATGACCATGCTGAGGTGGGCACGGTTAGGCGAAGTGAAATTTGAATTTGTTGCAGGGTCTGCTATCGAATCTCGATATGTTCGGGCCTACACTGGCACGGTCATGCCGACATAAAGACTATTGCGATAGAGTACTGATGCAGTTACAACTTGGTTGCTGTGACGGAAGGTGGGCGCAGGGCGGCAATGCAGGCGAGGTTGCAAGTGATGCGGGTGCCTGCTAGTTCATGCCAACACTGGGCACAATTGTGTCGGAGGTGAAACAGTTGTGTGGGTGAGGAGGAGAAAGCATTTCAATGTAGCAGTTTACAGCAGTGTGGAAGGGGATGGCAGGGTTGGAGGAGAAGCCCTGAAATCGTCGCGAACAGAAGGGGTGGGGCAAGCTACAGTAGAGGCGTCTCTGGCGGTGGTGGCGGCGAATGTTGCAATTGTGTCAATTGCTGCTGTTGCGGAAACTGTGGCTATGGTGGTTGCTTACGGTCTACCAGGAGGTGGAGGAAGCAAGGAAAGGAGGGAAAATGGCGGCGACACGCTAGGGCTTTGCTAGACAAGAAGAGAAATTGGGTGGAAGGTGTGGGAAAGAATAGCTCGGCCCGGGTGTATTTATAGGATGGGTGCGCCCGCGGTCATCCTTGACCCAATTGTGTCGGCTGGGCACAGTCGTTTTAAGGTGGTAGGGAAGTCGGTCCATGGTCAAAATTATGGTTAAAGGTGCAAAAATCCAGTCAAAGTGCAAAAGTCGGTCAAAAAGGCGGAGACAAACTGACACGTCAGTTAGTCAAGCTGACAATATTGTCGGTTTGATTGACTTTTGACCGTTTGACTAAGGGTTGTATGCGAAAAGTGATTTTTCACGTAACGCAGCAGCCGACACAGTCGTGGGCAGCTGAGCACGGTTGTGCCAAGAGGGAAAATTTGAAAAAAAATGATCATTTTTGACCATTGACTGAGAAGCGAGAATCTGGACAAAAACACGAGAACGGCCCGACCATGCTGACCTGGCATGACCGTGCCGGGGCTGGCCCAGATATGCTCAAGTCTCATAGAATCTAGGCTTAAGTGGATAAAATGAGAGTGGAATGTGTTGAAAATAGCTTCAGGATCAAACACCATGGGCAACAACAAGATATACCAAATAACTTCTTTCAAAAAGATATACCGAAAGAAGCTATCAGGGTGAAAAGGAGGAAATGCATAAAATATGGAGTAAAAGAAATCTAGATGATGCAAAGGAGACTAAATTTAAATAGTTAGAGGAAACATAAATCTTGAATTGACTTTATTATGTAAAATTTTAAAATTAAAGAACAATTGTGTAGGTAATAGGGTGTGGCTGCCCTTCAACTCCTACACTTGGATCCCAAATCTATAGTTTTGGGGTCCGTGTTACCTGTGTCTTGCCAATCAAACACAGCATGTATGAGTAGAATAGGTGGATATGTGGGCCCTTCCGAGTCTGAAGAAAATAAATAAAATCCAGTGACTCGGTGAAGTCATCTCTTTGCTGGGGTTTACTTGAGTTGCACAAAATGAATTCTTCAGTAGAGCATCCTCAAGGTACCCATCAATGTATTAATATGAATAGAAAGGCCCTAGGATGTTGACATAGGATGAGATCGAGGGGAGAGGTTGAAAGTCTTCTAGAGGACTCATCTCTTCTTTCTCCACCTCTAAACTTAAAGTTGGATGCTCAGATAAACTTTCATGTACATTTTGAGTCATCTAATCATCTTCCAAATGAGAAGTATTCCCAGGTAAATATGTTTGTGGTTTATCACCCCAAGCTTATCACATTTATAGGGTCTGGGGTATCTTCATGCTCAACAACCATGTTGTAGTGGATTTTCCACCCTGCTCCCTTAACATCAACTCTCCCTTGAAAAGGGATTGTGGACGATGTCGGCTCATGCTGGTCCAGTTTGTCATCATCATTATACTCACTCCACTGAGATGAATCATCATCATCACTTTCGTTGAACAAATTGTTCCAAACCATGAATGGCTGACTGCTCAAAGCGAAGTGATAAGTCTCAATATGAGATGTATCTCTCTGGTCTAGATCAATGTCTGATTCAGGTTCTTCAAATTGACCTTCATGTTGTGAGGTTGTTTGACTACCCTGATCACCTTCATCATAGAACCATTCATGCATGTGGCTTGTATCTTCCATTGGTTGATCAACTGAATCATCTAGATAGAATGAAGGGCTTCCCCGGGTGGGTTGGTCTTCACAGAAAAATCTAGGTGAATCAAGTTGATGGTCTGAATAGAATGGTGAGGCATATTCTGATTCAAGCCCAATGGAATGGTTCTGATGATTGTAATATTCATGGTTGTGTGATGGCATTTGCAATTGAATGGTAACCAAATTGATGATCTCTTGAAGTATCCTTCCTTGTTCAACATCCTTTTCATGAAGCTATTGTACTTGAACAGAAATGGTTTCAAGATCCATCAATTCTACCACACAATTCTGTTGGGAACCCACCGTATCAAACTGATGCACTTGGATGAATCCTTGTTCAATAGTTTGAAGTATACTTCTACTGCGGTCTACAATCTCAGTGGTTACGTGGATCTGGTAATCTTGCTTTTCTAGTAGATGCTGGAGTGGATTGACATGTTCTTGGAGATGAGGAGCTCAGGAGGAGATTAGCACATTGACACTTTCTCCGACCATCTCCACAACTCTAATCAGTTCTTGAACCCATGATAGCACTAAAGTCGAGGGCTGATTGGAAATCTCCATTATCAAAACTTCTAAGTATGATGACGGTGGAGGTGATTATAGATCGACTAGCTATAGATCATGACTTTCAATTATTTTCCAGTAGTCAGAATTGCAGAAAAATTTGGGAGGATAGGTGGATAAGATAACTTGTCTTGCTGAAGCAAGATCGATGGTTGAAAAATACATAAGAAAAAGAAAACTATTCAGTATATATGAACAAGTATGTGTAAAACAAAAGAAGAACTATGCATATATATAGGCTTAAGGATGACAGAACAAAATCTTTTAGGCGTGTAAACGTGGAAAACCACCTCCCCGACAACGGTGCCAAAAGTTGATCGGCTCTAAAGGAGGGTCAGACTTTAAACCAAAACCTTCAGGGACCCCCACAACTTTATTACGCGGTCAAAGTAGATATACGAGGTCGAACACAGGGATGTGGGGATATTTAGTACGCTTAAGATCTTGCTCTTAAATCAGTTGAGCCAATCTAATAGTTGATAAATTTATGGAGCTAGAACTAGTCTAGCAAATTGTCATGAAATAAAATAAAACAAAGAAGAGAAAACAAAATAGAGTTTGTAGGATTCTACTAATCAGAGAGGAGTTCCTGGATATGTAACCACAAGTTGGGAAGTCTATGCACCCATTCATGGGCATAGAAAACCCTCAAACACCCCAGCAAGCAACCTACATCCAAACATAGTACATATTGTGGTATCTATTCCTGTGGGGTGATCCCACTCGCTTTCGCGTAGTGTGACTAAAACCCATCAATGTCATAAAACATCTCTTGAGGATGACAAATCAACACCCTAGAATATTCTAGACACCGTCTCAGGTCTTGAATATTCTGAGATGCTAGGAACATGTGTGATCTGGGCAGAACTAGGTAGTGAGCCCGACCGTGTCGGGCTGGGCCCGTCCGTGCCCAAGTCTACAGTTCTGCACATATCACCTTGGATTGTCTTCCTTTCAGATTCTGATTCAAACTACCTTCTCTTACCTATTTCTACAACAAATCTCTCGATATAGGTAGAAATATAAGTTCAAGCAAGAAAGAGATCAACCAAACTAGCAATCATAACCAAAAAGAGAAGATAGAATGAAAAACGTACCAGATCTAGAATAAAACTACTTGCTTAAGGTAAAAGTACATAAACATGCCCATAATGGGCTACATAGCCAAAAAGGAGCTCAACTAGCAATGAACAAGGTTAGTTGGCACTGAACAAAGATGGAAGAACATTGTTTGTATAGGAACAAAGGAGAATAGTAGAAGAAAGGAAAAGAAGAGGAGATTTAGCCCATAGAGGAGAGGTGGATCTCGCTCCTTAACCTCCGTATAGGTTGGATCTCGTATTTGGGCCATCCTCCTTGGTATTATCGAATCCTTGGCCCCCTTTCTCTTTATTCCACCCCGAACAGTAGCTTGGTGGATGTATAGAGGTGGAAGATGGCTGAGAATGAAAGGATATGGGTGAATGGTGGTGGAAAATAGTGGTGAGTGGAAGCAAACTGGAGGGACGGATGTAGGATGATCGCTTTAGCCTTTTCGGACCTCTAAACTCTCCCACAGGGGCTCTGGGAAGCAAAATAAGTTGGAACCAAAATGTGGAACCTCCAAAAGTTCAGAACCCAAAACTCCTGTCTCCTCACCCCCCTCCAGGTTGTGGGGGTGGGTATTTATAAGTGAAGGTAGGAGATGGTCACAACACCAGCCTCAGTCGCAACCATGGTCTCCCCGACCATGTCGGGCTGGGCATGGTCGTGCTAGGGTCGTGGTCGAGGTGGATATCATAGTCAAGGTAGATGCCTCGGTCGCGGTTGTGGCACAGTCAATATAGTCTGGGCCATGATCATGGTCGTGTCCTCAGTCGAGGTGATCAAGTCTGCGGTCGCGGTTGTGGTGTGGTCGAGGTTGTCGGGTCGCAGTCGCGGTCGTGCCACGGTCAAGGTTGATGTGCCTTGGTCACAGTCGTGGCCTCGGCCTGACCGTGCCAAGCCTCGGCCCATTTGTGTCGAGTGTCGGTCGACCCAACTTCTTGGCCACGGTCGTGGCATCATGGACCAAACCCTATTACTAGTGGTCGATGGGCCTGCGTCAATGAACCTTTTGATTGGCAAGGATGTATTCTGATAAAGGACTGGCCATCGAAAATAGGGTCTAAGAAATTAAAAGTTTCTTGGGCCCGCTAGAGTGAACCGATCATCCCACTGACCATGAGTCACTCGGTTCACCCAGTAAACCAGTCGGTTGGTGGTCCAGGTTATGCAAAATGCAGTCAATGCAGTTCGCAATCAATATGACACTCTAATCAGTTGGTTCAACATTTGAAAATGTTGATTCTGAGTCAAGTCTATTGATTGAATGTTTAATTGAGTACCTAAACACTTTAATAATCAATCTAAACATCATTCATGGATAAACTCCTCTTTCAGGTTAATCCTATGTGTGTGACCCTATAGGTTCCATTTCACATTGGCAGTGAATGTCCATAACTTTCTTATGACTTCACAAGAAAAGAGTGGTACCTAGTCGCACATCAGTGCTACCCAAGTGAAAAGGAAAGTTGGAGAACAACTTTCAACCTACAATCTGTTATTGGTGTTATAGTGAATGTATAGTACCTTTGTCACTGATATCCGGATTGAACTCGAGGCATGGACTTGTCATCCTCTATTTGATCCATGTTTCTTGATTCAGAGTAGAATGTATGAGATATATGTAAGCTCATATTGACTTACATGTGCATGTCCATGCATTTCTTAGTTTCAGTTCTCAAGTGGCTAGGATATCACACTCCCTTAGGTGGGACAAATTCCATATCTATCACTCATAGTTAAGTCACCATGTGTCAAAGTCACCCAATCATCACCGTTATAACAAACCATGTTTCAGGACTACGTTTGATGATGTCAAAGTGTACCCAACCACATGTGATGAGTGTAGTGATTTCAAGTCTAAGAACCACAGTCACCACCAATACTATAAGAGATGATCCTGACTAAACAAGTGTGGTTTCCATGCATCACTCTTATGGTGGGTCTGTCCAATACACTTTTCTCTAACATGTATCTATGTGCTTGGTTTGATATCATATATCATGACTGATGAGATTTTGTCATCAACCAACACACACTCTAGTCTTTTGTGGTATTGATGTCTATGGTTATTTCCATAATAACAACCGACTAGGGACATAATAAGAATGTATACGCTTAACATCTGTATGATCTCATTGTTCAGGTCCTTCACTTGAAGACATACGTCATTGAGTAATATGATTCTTTAGACATCTAACATGTTATATCATTATCTCAAAATAGATTAAACATATAGATGGAAATTGCCTTTATTATTACCAAATCAAGTATCTCATGCCTCATTGCAATCATCATATGATTGGCTCTTTGGGCATACTATACCAACAGATCCATGTCTAAAGAATTATGTTACTATATGACATATGTCTTCATATTGAGGACATGAACAATGAGATCATATGTATGACAAGATTACATGCATTCTTGTTGTGTCCCTAGTCGGATATTATTATGGAATAAAAATAGACAACAATAATACATAAGACTATAATGTGTGTTGACTGATGATAGAGTCTCATTAGTCCTGATATTAGATATCAAATCAATATATAGGTATTTGTTAGAGAACAATATACCAGACAGACCCATCTTGACAGTGAAACATGGACATAATGGAATAGTAGTCAAATCATCTATCAAAGTGATAACGGTGATTGTGGTTCTTGGACCTAATCTCGTTACACTCATCATATGTCATTCGATGAACTTTGACATCATCCAACATGACTTTGTATAAAGGTTGCCATAAAGGTGGTGCTCTAGTACATGTGACACGTGGCTTGTGGTCTTGTTTAGGTCTTGGTGTGGGACCCAAATGGTTGTCAAATAAATAGAATACTATTCCAGATAAAGCTTGCGGTCTAGTTTTAGGTCCTGGTCCATGACCTAAAAATACTTGATATCAAACATGGTCATTTTAAGGTCATAGTTTAGGACCCAAAATAGTATGGAAAATGAAGTTGGATTAGTTTAAGGACATAGTCCATGACCCAATAAATTTATCACATGATGTGGTTTTATTTAAGGTCATAATCTAGGACCCAAGACATGTTTGAAAAATGAAGTTGGATTAGTTTAAGGTCATATTCGAGGAGACAAAAGAGTTTTGAAGATAAAACACATAATTGGTCCAACTTTAGGTCATGGTCCAAGACCCGAAAAAGGTGGGGGCAACCATCTATTGAAGTAGTCATGATTAAGGATGACTACCAGAGTGTAGTACTTTTAAATCAAATCAAAGGAAGATAAATCTTATTGTGAAAGATTTGATGATGATAACAATTTGGAATCAAGGTCCATCATATCATTTAGTCTTTTTTGGTGACGTCACACTTGTGTCACGTTTCTAATTGGTCTTCTATGTCTTTGTGATAACTGATCAATGTATCTTGCTTGGAAGGTAGAGGCTTATTGTTGCTTTGTAGTTATCATCAATAGACATCATATCATGTTGGCTCTACTATGAGAGAAGTCTTACAAGGTGGCATGATCTCATTTTAGTTGGGTTGCCCTCCTACATGGTCTTTAGACCATGTGTCGTTTGTTGATTCAATAACTATTATGCAGAGAGCATGCCATGGAAGTCCAAGTTAACTGATACCAGGTTACCCTTGTTCATGGGTTGTAGGTCTGTATTGGAATGCATGTAAGTTTCTTTTAGTATTTCACGAGATGATGTGCCATGTTAGAATCTTTCTCTAAAGTAGCAAGCATTGCTAGAACAAGATTTAGGTTAGACTATGTCTTTGTACTGAACAACTAATCCTATCTTTTGGTGTGGTTCCCTAACAGATTCTGCTTGTGGAGATATGTCGTGATTGTCCAAGGAGACCTTTTTGATGTTGGAATGATTTGTGATGTTGATGCAGAGTGGGCCACTATCATTAGAGATTCCCCTTCTTCATTAATCTTAGTCGAGTTAAGGGATTGCCATTATTAGAATTATGGTGGTAGCATTTTGCTCCACTATTTTATTTTAAAAGGTTGTGAATTCTTCTTTTGACTTTTGGTGATCACATTAGTTGGAAATAATTTGTTTTGAATTCAATTTTTTTATTTTTCATACCATGGTTTTAGGTTTCTTATGCTACAATTTAGCATGGTAGATGTTAGGATCTGTCCTTTGGAGGGTTTTTTCCTTTTGTGGTTAGGTCATTGGTCAACATTCAGGTTTTCTAGACTTAGATCCCTTTAGCGAGTACGTCCATGGATTACTTGAAGAAAGCAACCTTGAATGCAAGAGAAATCAAAAATATCTATGCCTCCATATCCCCTGCTGAGTTCAACCAGATTTCCTCTTGTGAGATGGCCTATGAGATATGGAGAAAGCTATATGTCACTTATGAGGGGCAAAGAAACTGAAGGAAAGCAAAGTCTACATGCTCAAAGGCCTCATTTAAAACTTCAAGATGGGAAAGGAGGAGAGGATAGCAAAGATGTACTCAAGGCTCCACCCCTCTATAAATGGTCTTGCCATTCTAGGTCATCCTATGGATAGAGGAGGGATCAACTCAAAGATCCTTGGAACTCTCCCCAAGAGGTGGAAATCCAAGGTGACCTCCATTGAAGAAATAAAGTCTCTTGGTGATATTCTTATTCAAGAGCTCATAAGAAATCTACAAGACCATGAAGTAAAACTTGACAAGCAAGATGAAGAAGAAAGAGAAGAAGAGAAAGAGATAAAGAGAATGAACAAGGCTTAAATCAAAGCACAAATTGAGGGTATTGTTGGTCAAGCTTATCCATCCTCTCAAGTTAAAGAATATGCCACGTACTCCAAGGGTACTCGACAAAGGCAAGTAATCCTCCTTCACCCGGTAACTCAAATGTGGAAATAAGGGTCACTTCAAGGAAGATTGTCCACAAGGAAAAAAGACCCATCATCATAGGAGAATAGATAAGAAGCACAAGAAGAAGGAGAAATGACACAAAATCTCAAGTGACTTCTCCAACACAAGATCAAGTGACTCCTCCAACTCAAGCTCAAGTGAAGAATCTAGTGGAGGATCTAGATCAAGCTCAAGTGAAGATGGAGAATGTCATTTTGCTCTCATGGCATCAACAAGTGAAGACTCAAATAAGGTAAATCAAAACTCTTTAGATAAAGAATATATAATTTCAATTATTCATGATACTTGTGCCTCTCTAAAGTCTTCTAAAAAGAAAACGAGAAAGCTTGCTAGAATTGTTCATAATGTGCATGTAGAAAAAGATGATCTTGAACATGTTAATACTACCTTTCTAGATGAAAACAATGGCTATCTTAGTCAAGTAGACTCTCTTAAACTTGAAAATGCTAATTTTCTTAATAAGATTAGATTTCTAGAAGATCAGCCTCTTATGCAGTTCTAATGATGAGCCTAATAATGTCGTGAATTCTCTCATACTTGATATTGATGTTCTTAAAATTGAAAATGAGGACAAAAATTTTGTTTTGCAAAAATAGAAATTGAGAATAGTATATGTCTTTCTAAGATTGCTTAGCTTGAAAAAGAAAATACTTCCTTGCTTGCTAAAATCAATGTTCTTGGATCTTTCTCTAGTTTTACTAGTAGAGAGAAAAATGTAGTTGTTCTTCATATTGATAAAGATTTTTATATGGCCAAAGCTCTTTGCTTAGAAATTGACCTTTTGCATGCTAGAAATATACCAATCAATTGTCTTCTACTATTTCTTCTCTTATTCAAGATAATTATAGTTTGATATCTTCTATGCAAAAATTCTTAAATGATAAATATAATCTTAATCAAATCCTAGATCATACTATCAGACAAATGGGCAGTATGATTTTGGACTTGATAATAGCCAAAGGAACAACAAAAATAAAGGACCTTCAATTTTCAATGAAGAATGCTATAGTTCCAAGTCTAGGAAATCTTGAAATTGGTCATTACTCTACATATTTTCCTTTCAGGAAAGCACCCAAGAGTAATAGAACTTGGGCTGCTAAGCTAACCCCTCCGAACCCAAAAATATGATTGAGGACCATTTTATATTTCTTCGTGTAGGTCACTTACAATTGGATTGACATGAGTTGTTGATTTCCAAATTAACTTCTCAATCCACACATAAGAAGAAGGATGATATGTATATGGGGTGGTAACAAGTGGAAAAGCAATGGCAAGAACATAGTTGTTGTTGGCCGAGTTTGTCCTGATAGAAACTTGACCGACAAGTACCAATGGGTGTTATCAACAACTTTTGTCGACAAAGAAGTTCCCCATAACTCAACTGAAAACATTATGTACAGAATATACAATTAGCTTTTTGATGAGAATTTCCCTCTCAACTAGACTTTCTCAACAAATAGCCTTATTCTTTGGCACTCCCTTAGTACCTTTATATGTGCATATTGTCATGCTTTATATTTCCTATCTTGTATACAACTCTATCTCTATAATTGTTCAAAATTGGTATCTTCATATCTTGTAATTACCTATCTTGAGTTGTTATGCAGGTTGTGATGATGATCTCTTTGGATCTCTTGGTTTTGTCTTAAATTGGTGTCGTTGTGCTCTAACTTGATGCTTCTATCTATTTGTATGTATTTTTTTTATATAACCTTGAGGCCCTTATTGGTAATCATCTTTTGGTAATGTTGCATATTTGTTAGTGAGTAATATCTTTTCATGCATCTGAAATTGCATATCTCTTTGTTTGGATATTTCTCTACATCTTATCATATCTTGTTCTTTAACTTGTGAATATTTTTCTATGATCAATATCCTATTAGTAGTCCTAACTTGTGACATTATCTACTAGTAGTCCATATACATGTAGTTCTAGCCCTGCTCATCCTTTGATGAAGTGGTACTCAACTATATGCTATGCTTGTATTTTGTTTATACTCAAGCTTGCTCCATGACTTGCATACTACTATATTGAGTTTCTTGCATAGTTTTACCTTGATATCTTCTAGAATTACATCTAAGGTTGTTCAAATGCATGTCTTGATTTACTTTATATTCTATGCTTGGACAAGCCCCTATTTTTGCTCTTCTACTCTCCCTTCTAACAGTTGGTATCTCCTTTTACTAACAAGTTGTGTTTTTCACCCCCTCACCTTTTTAAAATGACAAAGGGGGAGAATACATGCCTTATGTAAGGGGAGATGTAAAGGGGAGAAGACATATATGTAGAACTTATATGCGTAGAAGACATAGTTTCTATAAATGTTATGAAAGCTAACCATGCATGAGAAATATCATCATTTCAGGGGGGGGTATGAGAACTCCATGAGCCTCAATTGAGGGGGGTCATATGAACTCAATTCTAATGAAACACCTAGGTTTCTACAAAGGTATGACTTTACTTAAAATCTTTCAATATATTTATGTAATGGTTTTTCATCTTCAAAATGGGGATAATGTTGACTTAAGGTCAATGTTGATTCAAGGTCTAAGTTGACTAAACCCATGTTTTGATGATCATTAGCCATTCCACATATTTCTGTCTAATGCTTTTACTTGAGTGATTCAGATTAGGTATAGACACACTCCAAATGCCCTAACTTGTGCATTCTAACTTGGAGAAAAGACAAATTAAAATCAATGCAAGTACACTTTTATAGAATATGATGTATCTCTATTAGAATCATGTGGTAAATCACGTGTAATGATTGTATGACTTGTAATTGAGCTTAGAAAAATTAGGATCACTTAAATTGAATATTTAAGCACTTTAATGACATTTAAAAAAATACATCATAGAGTGCCTCTTCGGTCGAGTTTCTCCTATGACAAACTCATCTGACACCCTTGATGCATTTTGAGAATGTCTCCTATGACAAACTCATCTGACACCCTTGATGCATTTTGAGAATGTCCAATTTGGTCAAGTTTCCAAAGCACATAACTTGACCAACACCCTGCACTGCAAATCAAATTTAAGTAATCTGTCGAGTTTCATCTAGGATAAACTTGACTGATGCTTCAAATTTGCTTTGTCGATTAGGGCAATCAGTCTAGTTTCCCAAATTTAAACTCAACCAATTGCACTATATGGAAAGTGTAGAAAAAAAGTGTTTCTAGTCGTTGGAGTATTGCAAAACTTGAAAAAATATATGTTGCAACACCCCCAAATGGCTAGCATTTATCCTTAAGTGTTTCTACTGGATACACTACAAAAAATTTGGCCTTTATTGAAGAACATTTGTGAGGAACCATAGATTGTGAATAATGATGTCTATTTGTGAGGGCTCATCCTTCAAATATGGGACCAAATCCCTCAACCGTGTTTTTAACATCCTTAGAACTTTTATGTGAACACAAATCCCTCACAAATACATTACTCACTGATCACCCCGTAAAAAATACCATGAAAAATCTTTCCCTCCATCTCATATGGCTTCCCTCCATTGTAAAATACAACATTTGGAAATCAAAATAAAAAAGAAAAACCCTCAGCCGGTCCTCCCCTCTCCGCACCTGTCCCTTTTCACTCGACGAGCACCTCACTTCTTGCCCTTTTCACCGGATCCCTCCACCCCGACTCTCCCCGATCTCTCCACCCCGACTCTCCAAATGCCTTTCCTATCTCCTCCCCTACCATCTCCTTCCCCGCGTCGCCGTCGCTATTCCTTTTGTCGCTAACAGCAGCCACTACTCCTCCCAATCATCACAACTCCTCCTTCCATGCGACCAATCCTCTTTGGGTTTGCTAGGGTTTTGACCCCAATTTCTTCTCCTTCTATATTGTCTCTTTCCTCACCGTCTCCCCCTTCCCTGATGAAGCCCCACACTACTCGTTCTAGCGATTGAAGGCGTAATTGTGCTCGTGCTCATGGTTTAAGGCGTCAAAGTGCTTGTGCTTGCAACAGCCATGATTCGACAATCGAGGATTCCCTGGTCTTGCCTTGAGAGGTAATGTTTCTTTCGTAATGTTCTCCTTCTTCCTCACTCTTTTTCATTCTCATACACATCTCAGTCTTTAGTGATACGCACGTCTGCACCACCGCTATGCCAATTTTGATCAGGCAGAGCTTGAGCATGAGCGTACTGGGCCGGAGGCGTAGCCCAGTTGTCGGAGACCCAGACTCACCGTCGAGTCTTGCGACACAGAGAGGGGAACCCCTACGCCATCCTGGGGAGCTGTCAAGGCACCAGTAGCAGCAACAATGCCTGAGGGTTCGGATGCTGCCACAAAACTGGATTGGGAAAGCAACCTCCATTAATCGTGCGATGTCAAAAAAGAGAGGACCAGGGAGGTGGATGGGAGGTAGATAATCCTTTATGAGCCTGACCCTCTTTTCCTGTGGTTCAATCAAACTTTGCACACACTTCCTCTCCCCACCTTCTACTCCGTCCTCTGCGTTCCCCTTCTCCGCAACGATCCCATAGGTAGTAGCATCTCTTCTTCAATGTATTTACAGTCTGCCCTTGTTATGAATTGCTCCACTACCAAAGCTCCAATTCCTCCACTGTCGTGTTTCCATTTGCCTCCCTACCTCCTTCCATCCCTTCCCTTTGGTCTAATTTTCTTCATCCGTACTTGGGTTATGTAGTACTGCTAATAGGGGGTTTGTACAATGTTTAGTAGTTTAATAGTACTACTAACTTGCAGTGTTTATTGCTGATATATGCTTGCATCTACTTAAAATTGACTAGGGTTGTTACATTTGTACTGATTGAGTTTTTCATTTTGAACTGCATTGACTAGGAAGTTTTCATTTTATGGATTGGTCTGTTATTTATACCTACATTTCCTAAGGTGTTCATTCTACGTGATAACTTGGTTGCTCATGTACAAATACCAAAGGGAGAAAGCTAGATTCTTCTACAACCTCTTCAGACTCTATGAGCTGGGCTTTGAGGGAAGAAACAACAATGCTCGTGACAAGCCATTGACTTACTGGTATGATTCACTTGCACCTCTAGATATTTATTGTTATCCATTAGTTATATGTTCTAATTCATGCTAGTTTTTTGCTCTCATTTAATGTTGAATATCATGTATGATCTATTTTCTTGTATGATAGTAGTTTATGACTAATTCATGATAGTTGTTTTCTCTCATTTAATATTGAATATCATGTATGGTATTATGTAGTGTTTGATATGGCTTCATTTCATGATCAGTTCATTTCTGACTAGCCACAAAAATACACTAATCTTGTTGGGTATGTCAAGGTGCCAACTGGTTTTCAATGGGCCTTTTGGCAGGTTGAACATGGCTTTGTGAAGGCCAATTTGACATAATGTATCCCACTAACCTCGTTAGTCCATGCCCAAGTATCTAAAGGAGATTCTGTCTTTGGGGGATTGATTCATGATCAATGTAGTACATTCTGAAAGCAAGCATTCATGATCAATGTAGTGCAGTCTGAAAGCAAGCATTCCTGAAGCAAATCTGAGCATTACTCTATTGCATAATTACCCTTCAGGCTTGCTTGCACCCATCCTATGTAGAGAAAGTGCAAACACACTATACATGATTATACTTTTGTGCCACTATGATATTTTTCTTTTTGTTTGCTTGGTTTGCTTTTGACCCATACCTAGTGTGTTCTCCTTAGTCAAAAGAATTGTCCTATTTTTTTTGCAATTTATAAAGCCCGGGGAAAGGGTGATATAACCCATCATCTTTTACCCATGATGGTGAGCAAGCCCAATAATCTTACCCCCACACCAATGATGTAGATTTTAATGCTCACTGTCCATCAGTTCTTGCGTTGGCATCCTAGGGCCCACTTATGCATATACATGTCATGGAGGGTACCAAGAGGATGTTATTTTGAGCAATTCACTTCAATGTAGCTTCATACCAGTAAGAAGATGAACTCATTAAGTCCTTGACTTCTTTTCCTATTTCAGACTCACCAAGGTGCAGACCTGTATTTATTCATCAGGCACCATCTGGGTATTTACTCATTATCAAAAAGCAATGTGTTTATACAATGTGTTCAATAGCTTTCAGCAAGAGTAAAGCATGGATCCTACTGGGTATAAACTGTATATACAATGTGTTATTATAGGTCATATTAGCATATATAATAAATTATCCTTAACACATAATTCTTAAACTGCTGGACCTATATAGAAATGACCTAGAATGTGTTTCACATGAAACACCCACATTACTGGACCTATATACATTCTAGGTTTCATTCCTAGAATATAATATGCTGGACTTTCCACATTACTGTATCTTGTCCCCTCGTTTAATATGCTACACATTGATGTTTGACCTATATTAGGTGTATACATTACTATATGACATGTTGGTTTTATCATAATAGACTTGTATAAGGACAATTCTAGGATAATAGTTTAAGCCAGTTTCCTTTCCAGTAGCTTTCACATGATATTCTTTAACATGTGGTTGCCCCTGCTATCCATTAAAACATAGTTGTAACCTTATACATGTGGTTTATGTCCATTAGAACAGTTTCATTATTTTGCTTTATATACTAGGCTATTATTATGCACTGTATTGACCGATTTGAAAATAAAGGTAACGAGCCTGATGCATGATTCTAAAATATGGCTTTGTCAATCAGATTGTAAACAACTCTTGAGAAATGTTATGATGTTTCTGCTAAATAATTAACTTATTATTTACTTGATATGGCTTTGGCTATATTTGTTGACATGCTTCTCGTTACTGTGATGAAATCTGACCCTTCAGGAAAAAATTTGGAGGCGACAATAGAGTCATATTTGAAGCAAGAAAAGGAGATGAGGCTTGCTGGATATGTTACTGGAATCAGGGATGTTGTTATCTCAATAATAAAAGCTTGTTATGAAGCTCATGCTTGGAAGACTTTGAATGAACATATTGTTCTTTTGTCAAAGTGAAGGAGTCAATATAAACAGGTAGGTTTTGTTGCATAACCAATTAGTTGGTGCTTTTGTTCTTATAGAAAACAATTGTGATGGCGTTAGGTCTCACATATCAACTTTTTTTGTAGCGAATTCGAAGTTGTTATTAGTGCATAACCTGTCAAAACAATTGGGAGCACCGTGCAAGTTAATTAGGAGCCGTTATTAGGCATGTGTCAAAACTTTGTCTATTCTTTTTAAATATGTAGCAACTTATTTCCCTTGCTTGATTATGTCTAATGAGTTTCCTATATAAACAGTTCTGAATATTTCACAGACTATCTCTATCTATGTTAATGATTCAGCCAATTTTACAGATATGTTTCTGAATAGCTCCATATAACAAACATGTACACATCAAATTGTGTTATCTCCTTGATATAATCAAATTCACTATTGAGTTTGGTCATTTAACACTTCGATTTCTAGGGAATATGATTTCTGTTCCACAACACTTATTCCAAGCAAACCTATATTTAGTAGGACTGACACAAAGTGTTTGATTATCAATAGTAGGACTAGTGATATCGGAAGATTTAGCTGGTAATCTAAGGAGTGTTAGTCTCTTGTCTTCCTTTTTGTAAATCAGATATGTCTTAATGATGTTCTATTCATTAGTTTTTATTGTTTTGGGTGCAATCTCTGATTTTTTCAGTCACTGTTTCTAGCATAGGATACGGTGGCCTTATAGGAACATGGCCATTGCTATGAATTTCTTCCCTCTCATCTGAGACCTTCCTTATAATGCCTATCTCTGTGCAGGATATACAAGAATGGAAGTACTATATCTGCTGATGAGTCTCTAGATTACGGAGGCAATTTCTCTGACATGTTAGGTTTTGACGATCCTAAAATTTTGGAGCTCATGAGGTTATATGTTACCATTCATACGTAAGTATTCTTTTTATAAGACGTCAACATATGCTTTACATTTGCGTTTTGCACATGGTGTTTACCTACTTTATCTTGGATATTTACTTACCTTGGTACCTTTTATACAAATGCATAGATGCATTAGGATACTTAGATGTCCTCATGTGTGCCTTGCATAATCATTCACTATTTTATTTACTTGCATTAACTCATAGTACATGTTGGTTCAAACTAGCTAAGCCCTTTGTCTCTCCTAGAACTCCCAACTCTTTCTGAAGGCATCTTGGTCAAATAATTATCATCCAAGGAAGTTTATAATTCTAAATCAATATAAACTCATACATGCATGTATGTCCACTTATCCAATTAAGCTAGTTCTACTTCTAGGTTGTCTGTGTCACTCATCCTTGGTTTGATATGGGTTTGCATGGACAAGTTTTGACCTTCGATCTCAAATCTAGTGGTTGAGGCCTTTGAAGATCTAGTGCCATAGATTTGTCAAGTGAAAGGGTTTGTTCTCAGCCCTTGGATAAGATCTGATGGCCCAACCATCATCCCCTGCCTGCAGACTAGCCAGGGTCGTGGGGCAGTCAGCGATGCCAAGTTTCAAGTGCCCTACTTAGTGATAATGGGATGAGAAAGGAAATGGAGTGGGTGGTTGTATTCGCCTGATCAAGGGCATCCAATTAACCCCTCTATTGTGGTGTTCTATGGAGTATATAGAAAGAACGAGTACCAACTTTATGTACTTCCCCATTGATATTCGTAGGTAGTGTGAGGAGGAATGGAACTGAGATGAAGATAAGGAAGGGGAAATGAAGCTAGGTTATGGTGGATTTGAATTCCACTATTTTTGTGCCCAACTTCTATGGCTACCATGGCAGATGAAATCAAGTTTTCCGGAGATGATGACTAAGCTTGGGAATGGGGTTTGAAGATCCCTCAATACATAGTGAGTGCACAGATGAGTTCCTGAAGGCAGTGCCAACCTTACAAACTCCTCATCTTTCAACATCAGCATAAAAAAGGAGTTTTCCCCCTTTTTACTTGGCTGCAGCAGTGGTCCTCAACAAAGAGCTCACCAAGACCGTGAATGGCAATCTCAGGAGGAAATCCACGAGACTGGCGGTGTAGCTTCTGACCTAGCAAAGTCCATGGAAAGTGTTTTCTTATGGCGAGGAGGCTTGAGGAACACAAGTTTCCAACCGTCCTTCCTACCCACAGAGGTTTTGGAATGGGACAGAGGACCGCAACCACATCGCGATCAGGGGAAAGAAGGAACGTGAGAGAAAAATGGAGGAGCGGACGGTCCAATTTCATACCAGAACTGACCGGCCCAGACTGAACAACCGCCTCGGCTTAGTGTGGGCATATGAGGAGTGATACACAGCCCTAGTGGCCATGTGGAGGCCTTTGATTGGCCACATATGGTAATTACCTTGAAAATCCTAGTAAATACATAGATCTTTAATAATTCATAGAAATTAGCTCAGTTATCAGGAAATTGTAAATAAGGTACCATTTTCTCAGAAATATGAGTAGAACCACAAGGAACCCTAATATCTGTCTTTTGATGAATAAAATCTTTTGGTATCACACAAGATGTATTATACTCATTTGATGGATAATAAATATCAAACGATGGCCTAAAATTATGATAAAATGTCAGTAAATACATATTAATGTTAATAATCCATTTAAGATCAGTGATTATGATGTTGATGCATGAAATCATGTAATTTTCTCCATATGGATAATTAAGGCTAATAACCCTAATTCATGTGCAATAATTACATATATGCTCATGAAATTCTAAAAATTATAGAGTAAGTTCATATCAGTAATTGGAAGCTAATATAATATGTAAGTTTGATACCAATTAGATTCACATAATTAATGTTATATGAAATGATCCTTAATACATGTTTTGTAACCCTAATTGATTAATGAATGTGACATAATGTTAATATGTTCACATAATGATGGAAAACATGATATCAATTAATGAAGCTTTAATCTGGAATATGACATTAGTAAGATAATTCCAAGAAGATAAGACATGTAATGATGGGAATATCATAAGACTAAGAAAAACCCTAATGAACATAATTAGGGTTAAGATGAGATGTAATATGATGAAAACCTGATGGTGATATGTGATCTTATCCTAATCAGGGGTTTGACCAAGGATATAGATGACTTAGGAATATGTGATGATTAGTATATATGTGATCAAGGTACGCCATTACCTCCTACTTGGCTTATTATACAATATGCTTGTATTATATGTGTACAAAATACTTGGCATATGATATTGGATGAAATGATTATTCTTGTATGTTATTTTTCTTGATTTTCCATACCTATAGTTATGAACACATGAAACATAATATACATGTTCCATTTTATATGAAAGCACTATATCTCTTTGCTAAGCATAGTGCTAGTGAGTGACCTATTTCTTTGGTAAGCAGATCACATGTACAATGATCTATCTCTTTGGTAAGTAGATTCCTTAATGCATCCATCCCATTGGTAGGTAGATGCACGAGCATATAATGGAAAATTTGCTTAAAATATGTGTTCTCTTTTGGTAACAAATATCTTTGTGCAATTATATGCTTTTTCTTATATTTGTTTGTTACTGCCAAGTTTTTAATTTTATCTTATTGCCAAGTCTTAGTAATGAGAGGTATATAAAAAGACACGTAGGCGTACTCAGTACAATATTCTTGAATATTGTGCTGACGTGTACCACATGTAATCTTTTGTTTAGGTGATGTTGACATATGATCGTAAAGATCTAGGATAGTTGAGAGTTGTGTGGCGAGTTGATGTACAGGTGGACCTATTGTCTTAAGATCATGTTGTTTAGTAGTAGTACATGTATATGTAAAAGTATATTGTTCAATATTAATATAAAATGTTCTAACAATTCTTTATGTAATTATATGTTGAATGGTGAACATGTGTTGTATGGTTTTATTATTGTTCATGTGCATGTGCTAATGTTGTTTCCTTCTGACTTCCTCTGATTTTCTTCTTCTTAGCCTAGTTTGTATGTTTAAATTGGGATTCTCGTTGAGGTGATGTTTCAATTTAGACGTCACACATTAGATTAAGTTTTAGAAAATTTGGGGACGTCACAAACAACAACCAAAGAAACTCGACTAAAAATACTATCAGATCATAGCATTTTGCTTGTCAGCCAATTTTTGTGTTAGTAAAACTCAACATATGGCATGGTCATTGGGCCCTTATGGGGAAACCCTGTATCTAAAATTGCATTGTAAGACATCCTGATCATTACAATAACCATTGTGAGCTTAATTATAAGACATCCATTCACTAAAAGTGATTTTTATTAAAGATATATAGAAACATGTAGTAGACTGACATATATCTAGCCTTCAAACACTTCACTTTGTGCATGTATGACTTGATTTCTCCAAATTAGGGTTTGCAATTTTGGGAATTTGAAGAATGTTTGTCTAATCTAAAATCACTCAGGTAGAAGAGTTGTACACAAATAAGTTGAATGGTTTATACATCATCAAAAAATGGGATTAGGCTATGAATTCTCTCCAGTCAACATTATTCTTCTTTTTAAAGATTGTTGTCTTTTATGTAAAATTATACCTTTAGACAAATTTGGGCTTTGAAGGAATTAAGTAATGTGTTCCATCCCAATTTATGATATATCTCGTGATAGATTAGTCTCCAATAACATAAGCAAAGGATATTTGTGTTCATACATTTATATAACTGTGTCTTCTTACCCTTTATTATATCAAAAAGTGTATGGGATAGATGAGAAAAACATAAAAGTATTATCCAAACAATGAAGAAAATGCAATTCAAGACATGAAGTTGAACAACCCAAGATGCAATTCTAGCAAGTATCATCAAAAACTATGCAAGAAATTAAATTAAGCTAATATATATTCCATTCAAAGAGTAAGGTTGACTATATATATGGATAAATATGTAAGCAATAAACTAGTTGAATATTAAGTCATAAAAATTATTGTACCACTTGTTGAAATCTACTGGTACCACTAGTTGAAAACTATTAACAGGATCCATGTCATGGAAATTAAAATTGGAGAAAATAAATACATGATATTTGTATTTGTGAAGAACATAAAGAGTTATACAATACAAATAAAATATTCAATTCAATAAGTCATAGATGGATATTACGCATTGAAAAACATGCATCAAAACTAAAGCTAATTATCAGCTCAAGGTTACAATTATGAAATATATACTACTAGGAAGATATGACAAGGTGGAGAAAAATAGAAGCATGTTAATCACAACCAAGAGTATCAAAGATATTTTCATCAAAACATACATAACAAATCAAGGCAAGTAGTTGCAAAGCAACATCATAGAGTTACACGCAAAAAGTTTGAGTCACAAAAATATTTGCAATATAAACATGGCAATATGAATTAAAAAATATACCAAGGGCGTTCCAAAAGAATAAAGCATTGAATGAGTCTACTTGAGAGGGAAATTCTCATCCAATAGTCCTTTTACATATTCACTACATTTTGCAACTAGGCATGCTTGTGGGTTGAAATCTCAAGAGAAGGAAGCTACATGAAAATCCCCAAGTACGTCCCTTAAACAAGTTCTCTCGAGAAAACTCATTCAATGGCATCTTTTCTTAAAAGACATAAAAAATCTAAAACAAGTATAGAGTATTTGGAAAATTTCAAGCATGATCAAACATGTATAAATAGGTTAGAAGTGCACTTTGAAAACAAAATAGGGAGTTTTTTAGCAAGAATATAATGACAATAAAAATATGTAAGAATTGGCTCAAAAACCATATGTGAAGTGCATACCAACTTGGAAATATTAGTAGTTGTCCTATCATTGGCATATTCATCACTAGAGTTCTTAAGGAGAGATGGATAAAGCATAAGAAAATAATGTAGACTTCCAAAACCCAAGGTTTGGTAGTAGTGTCCATCAAGATGGTGGTACTCATTGAGGGGGGTTTGGGATGCTTAGAATAATCAAAGTGATGGACTAAACAAGGAAAAATCAAATGTCAGTTGTGTAGAGGGGGAAGAAGGTGCTCAATTATGAATTGATGAAGTCAGTCTAGACTTCACTTATTATGGAATATGTGGTAGTTTTTTAAGCCACCAATACAAATAATGCATTCCTTGATCCTAACAACCCATTTCTTCCCATAATCAATGTAAAATGAGATACATAAGATGATAGAGGCAGTTGTTGAATAGGTGTGTGTAGTTATGTATCTATCTGAAATCCTTCATAGATGCTTTCATAGGATCCTAAAGTTCTAAAGTAATAGGTTTATTCTCAATGAAGAGCAAAAAACCAGTGAATCCATATGATATCACACTAGTCCATGATCAGGGATTTCCTAAAATTTTAATCATTCTAGAGGCATATACAATCTTACAGAAACCTTGAAGGTTTGTAGTGACTGTTAAAATTGTTGGTATAGATATTGTTTATCTGATGCTATGTCATGAAATTTTACTTATACAGAAACTATTGGAGTATAAATATCATACAAATTAGTAAAGTTTACCATCTAATTTCATATAAGGAGGACTTAGTTAATTTATTAATATGACGACTTTGGTCAATTTTTAGAAGTTGTTTAATGGCATGGAAATGTGACTATGATTTCCAACCAACTAATGATATCCCATCATGCATAGTCACTTGGGAAATCATAATTTATCTACCTATATACCTCTATCATGAGGTCATCTTCCAGAAGATTGACACATATTAGGGGATCATATCAAAGTATATGATTCACTATCAATTGCACCAAGAGTCATTTCACAAGACTAGCTACAGAAGTTGAAATGATGCATCTAACTCAACCTACAATTATAATTAGTGGTTATGGCTTCAAGATTGAATATAAGTCACGTCTAGAAATATATAATTCATGTTGTAAGATGGGCCATCAACTGAAGGATTGTGTAGAAATTGCATATTGAGATGACTTGGATTTAGCAAGTGATGACTATGGACTCAAGTGGTATCAAGCTGAGGAATTCTAGATAACCTTTTATGATAGTAACATTCATGCCAAGCGTCCCTCTCACATAATGGGAGTAGATAAAACAAGAAGGCTTTAGTAACAAAAATGTGCAAGGAAGAATATGACATGGAATTTTATGACACTACCCCATATTAGATGGATCATATTGACTCTGTCATATCGAATGATAGGAAGAAAATATGGGAACAAAAAGCTAAGAAAGCATCAATTTGAGTAAATCGGGAAAGATCATTTGTGTCGGTAAAGTTCACCACTAAAGATGGCAAAAAACATGTCCTAGAACATAATATAGAAATTGATGCAATACAACCTAAAGATATTCATACATATGAAAATCTTGAGGGAAATTTCATTAGTACATAAAGCCTACATACTGAGAGAATGAAGATTCAGGGACCTAAAGCTGAAGATCTCCATGGACCTACATCAAAAGAAGAAACACCCAACATAAAACTACCTATATCTATAGGGAAATTGGTCATGAATTAGAAATTGGTGTGGTAATATGAATAACACATCATACTACACTCATAGTCTAGTAAAGATATAGGAATTATCACAAATTGCTTTAGAGTTTGGTGAAGATTGAGGTAACTTATTGTAATCAATCAATAATATCTTATTCTTGATACTTTTTTTTGAAATATTTATGGCATTAGGAATGAAAATACTTGAGTCACTCTAAAGGCATCACCCAAAAATTGTTATTGTTCTTGAGCCTCTTATCCCAAACCATAGAGAAAATGAGACTATCAAACTATTAGGGTTTAGTGGTTCTCACCATGAAGAGACATGGGGTTGTTATGAAGGAATATGGTTTCTATAGATGGCACATAACTACTCTATATAGGTAATTGAGAGTAATACATAATATACACATCAGTGTGTAAAAAATAGCTATACATCACTTTGATCTAGACAAATTATAACCCTGATGTTAGAAAGCTTCAATGGAAGTGCACCATAAAAAATTTATAGGTGTATAAACCATGGGACATAGTCAGTGATTTTAACATAGTATTAGACTCAATGGAAAACAATGGAACTAGTTGTTTCAACTACACTAACGCTTCCATTTTCGAAGATATTCTTATGGAGGTAGGATTGTCAAGTTTTGGTTTTTTAGACTCATCATTCACATACAAGAAAATTTTCCTACATAAGATATTGGATCCTTTTTTTGTAAACAATGATTGGTTTTTTACATATACTAATTATTTTATTACACATTTAACTAGGTTAATATCCAAACATATTCCTCTACTACTACCTACACTAAAGAATATGAAGAAACTTTCTTATATTTTAAAAATTATGTCTTTGTGGAATTTTGATATTGCATTCAAGAATGTCCTTGTTGTAGATTAACTTGACCATGGAAAGTTTATTCATTCTATCAATCACATAAGGCCAAATCTTGAAGAACCTTACACAAACAATAAAGAAAATAATAAAGCATGGGATATTAAAGGAAATACAACTAATCCAAGACAACTTAACTATCGATTATAATACCTATGAGGATGAGGGAGGATTACCTCTCCAAAATTCATTATGCAAGTCTACTTGTTGCTAATGAAAAGAAAAGAAATTAAGATAGAAAATCCATATTGTGTGACTGCAGTATGGAGATGATAACAAGGTACATCAATGCTTCTAGAAAAAGTCAAAGACAACAAAATACCATCATTTCTCTACAGGACAAGGGTGGCAACTGGGTTGTTAATTCACCTTCTGTCGTTAGATTAGTAATTAATCACCTACAATCTCAATTTATATTAGATGTCAATATTAAATATGATTATATGATACAATTTTAAGTCTATTTTATTTCTTTGACTTCAAAACAACTTCATACCATTGAATAACTTCCAACAATGATGGAAATTATAAAATATTTATAGAAAATGGATAAGTATAAATTCTTGGGTTGGACGGATTTCATGCAGGGTTCATGTATTGTAATCAGAGTATTATCAAAGAGTCGGTAATACATACTTTCCATGCTACATTGTTGGGTTTTCCATTTCCAAAGGAATTATATAATATATTGTTAGTCACAATTCCTAATTCCAAGCCCCCAACACATGCATTCAGCTTCTCTAAATATCTTTAAATAATACTTATTTAAATCTTATTTAAAGAATATTGTGGATTGACGAAATGCACATATGCTAGATTGGATATCCAATGCCCATAGTAGCTTTATCCTAAGTTGATAGATAGCTAATAGAATCCATATGAATAAAAAAAATGTGGAGGTCTAGTTATGTTCCATACATGCTAGTTAAAGTAGAGCTAAGTAATGCCAATAGTTGGATGTCTTGGTCATTTTTGGGGTACACAATCAAAAAAAACTTGGGATCCTCCTGCTATTATCAATTATATTATGAATTCTATATGAAGAGGAAGGATTTCAACTTGTTGGAATGGTGGAAAACAAATAAGCTTCAAAGCTTGTACAGGTCAACAATTTTAAGGACCCATCCTTATAATCAAACCTTAATTGACCACTAG
Organism: Alisma plantago-aquatica; assembly: GCA_963693085.1. NCBI lineage: Eukaryota > Viridiplantae > Streptophyta > Magnoliopsida > Alismatales > Alismataceae > Alisma > Alisma plantago-aquatica. The sequence goes on along the minus strand of OY856409.1, from coordinate 992,459,421 downwards.
GATAGATCCTTAGACAAAACCCAACTTAAATCTGATATCTATGAATAACCAAGCTGGAAAACATTGAATAAGATGATCCACATAAAGAACTGATTACAATGTTTGTCACACTTTAAACGAGTTCTATAAGAAAATGTATTTCATTATATTAGAGCCATTCCATATGAGGACATGATAAGATCACAAACTGAAATTATTTTATTAACTTTGTCAAAGTAAGATTACAACATGAGATATATTCATGCGAATAAAACATCATAAAAGTGCTAGCTCAACTTACAACTTGTATTTGTCAGAAAACATTACATAAAACATTCGAACAAGTAGTTTATCAACTACCCACCCATCACTCACAAAAGAGAGAGTACAAGGACACTCTAGACTTAACTATATTCTTTCTTGTTACATCTTAATCAACACTTTCTTTCCACTCCTCCAGCCTACCTAAAACGATGTCGATAACCACTAGTGAGACCCCTGGTCCTAGTGATATGATATAACAAAGCTAACATTCTATCATTATAATCATATTATCACCAACTTATTTACAAGTAGATTAATAAATAGTTAAGTACTATTACACAAATTATAAGCATCAAGTACTAATTCTCATAACTAGATATGTGTATTGAGAAAATATAAGATCTCTTCACATGGATGTATAATCAGGAAGTACAAAGGACCATGTACCTGAGCCAAAAACTTACATGTATAGAGTAGGGAACATATACAATACTTGCAATAAGTAAATAAATACAATTGCACATCCATGTGATTCATCACTTAAACCTAAATAGATATACTACATGTCTTGGTTACATATTTTATTATTTCCCTGGGGAATTTGAGGTATACCACTCAAACTCCATCTGATCACTGCTAAGTTAAAATCAATTTTGTAAAATATCTAGGAGAATCGAAATCCTAAGATCTCATCCACCCTCAATCAGTATGAGTCCTCCGCAATGACATATAAGTAAAGCTACAAAATAGCCTAGTGGTATCTAGGTCACAACACTAGTAACCAGGTTATACAAATCCTATCATCTGAGGTACAACTACATCTGTCCTCAAGCACATCACATATATAAGCATCTGAGATACAACCATAGTTGTTCTCCTACTGAGGTATGACCACAACCATTCTAAAAAACATACATATACTCAACAATATATGACTTTGAGCCTCCATGAAAGGAATACTCATTTCACCATCCAACAAGTCCTGACACTGGAATGGGTCTACAACACATGACACTACATGATTAGGGTTACACTTGAATATTTAAGTAAATTAGCTATTTTGACTCCATCAATCAAGACATATACAAAGTGCCTACAAGTATTTGAGAAATAAATCGAGGATTGCAATTCCAGAAGATATAAAATGTATAAAACATATATCAAGACACTAAATCAAGGTACACATATCCATATTTGACCACAATAAGACCACACATGTCAATCATGTCCACAACAAGGTCCATAATAGCATTCTCGACCATAACAAGGATCAAAATATCATCTTTAGCTACAAAAAGGCCCAACATGTTTACTCATGGGACATTATTCTTACTCAAGGCAAAACAAAGCATATTTCTCCTCTTACATATCATCTCAAAATGCAAATAATATTAAAAAGATATGCCACTATCCAGACATAGACATTCTTGAAACTTTGATATAAGTCTGGACATGATCATAGAACATGATTAGTAATCACTATTCAAGTGTAAGAGTATCATGAGGGACTCTCACATTGCATTGTTTTCAAGAATGTTAATTAAATTTAACTAATAATTAACATTTCATAATAAGGTGTACATCATTATTTGGAGGTAAGGTTATCATATTCATTAAGTCACATAACTCAGCTATTTTTAGCAATACCACCATTTTACTCCTCATCTTATGTTTTAATCATATTCGAACACGAGTGGTATTTAACCATTCAGTCCAACCATCATCCCAATGATGATACACATGTCATTTCACCCTAGAGACCAGCCTCAAGACACCAAGTCTAACGTATATACAGTTAACCCATACCCAAAATATACTTTTAATGTAATATTTTATATCTCTTTTAGTCAACCATTAGCAATATAAAAAGAGGAGGTATATAACACGTAGCCATCATGTAAGGTAGAGAATCAACTTATTAAAGTTATTTATCATAAATTACTTCCATCAATTGTTAAGACTCACATTCAATTTAGAAAGCCTCCAAGTTACACCTTGGTCACTTTGTTGATTTTTTTTACGATATATATATATATATATATATATCCTCCACATTATTATGATTATAGTTATTGATTACGAAATTACTTTCACAACTATCTAGAATATAAGTGAGGAAAGCATCTTCAAGAAGTATAATATGGTTCATCATATAGTTCCAAGTACTCACTAGGGCATATAATCCTAAAACTATACATAAAAAGGGTAATTTCATCATTTAAGTCCACATTAGGTTTAAATACCATTTAATATATCAAGATCATTTGTATTTATGTATTTTAATCCAAGTTATAGTTATACACCATTACACAAAATTTCAGATTCAAATTCTAAAGTATGAGGGAGTTCCATTAGAAACATTATATTATTGTACATAATGTGTGCCACCTCTATGCATAGATGACCTACTTTGGGATTATAGACCTAAGTCAAAGGAACTTACATCAGCATAACAGTTATATTAAGGCCTTATAAAAGTGTTATTTTAACTCCTAGTCACTGGGAATTTCTTTCATACATATATTCCTTTCATATGATGCCAATTGACTACCAGGATGACATATTTGGTAACAATTTTACTTGCATCTTGAAATCCAAAAAGTACATGATTATTTGGTCATATAAATAACATCAGGGAGTAACTCTAGAAGTTTAGGAATAATAGTAAATTTCATCAATCCAGTAAACTTATCCAAAATATTTCTCAAGTCATCATCTTTTAGCACATTAGGAGGTCACTGAACAAGATTTAAAACAAAATGAACTTATGATGCACAAATTTCGAATTTCAGACCCTAAACCGAAGAGTACAGGTCCATTTCATCAGGGGTCCATAATTAAGATATAGGGATAGATAAAAAAAATTAGAAATCATATCATATGGAAGCAAAATAATCCACAAAGATTAAATCTTTAAGCATACTAATCAAGTTTAGAACAAGTTTTAGTGATTTGCATGAACTAGTAAGAAAAAGAATGCTAAGAATGTTATATCACTATCCTCTTATGGTGATAATAACAAGGTCCATAGAAGGATTCTACAAGTATGCTTCCAGATCCTATATCGGTCCTCCAAAACACTCCAAATACATGCTCCAACTAAGATATAAGTCTCCTTAGTTCAAAAAGAGGAAAAAGGGAGGTTCTTTAGGTAGACAGAGTACTTTCCACCATGGAAGTCCATCGGGAATGATCAAAGGGGGGAAATAGAGTGAGGAACAGTGGAAAAATAGATTCCAGAAGATTAATCTTACATGATTAGGGATGGAAAGGAACCATCCAAGCTTGAAATCATTTTGTAGAAGCTAGATCTACAACTTGCATCCACTTCAATCAACATGCAAGGCTCCATCCATTCCTAGCAGCTTGCTTCATCCTCCATGGCTCTCTCCATGATTCCAGAAGTTTGTGAGGTGCTAAAATAGACTCTAGGTCGAAGTGTTTGGTTTTATAGTGGGGAATAGGTACAAAAGTCCAAATTGCCCCAGACTAGTGCTCATAATCACCCTGGCCTAAAAATGTCATCCATGATTAAAGCAGTCATATTTTTCGGCAATCCTAGTGTTTGACAACCCTTCTCATTGTCATGTGTGAGGTTTTCATTGGTATATGAACTCAGTAAGACAAAAAGTCCATTTTTATAAGCAAAAAAGTCCATTAGTTGAGCACAAGTAGCTCCATCGATCATCATTAACCACCACCACCACCATACTAGTTAATGTTGAAGCTTTAATCCAACTAAGGTCAAGAGAATCAAACCAAGGAAACGAATGAAGGTGCTAATTAATATGATAAATTTTTATATTATGCACTCAAGTTTGTCACTTAGGTTCCCAATTAAGTTGAAATTGCATATTAGTCCACAATTGTACATGATATCACATTTTCAAGCAAATAAGGTACAATGAAGTCTAGATTAGAGTCATCTCTTAACAAATTGAGTTTAAGTCACAAAGAAGTAAGAGGAGGAATAAAGTGTAACATTTGATATTTTTCATTTATTTTGCAATTTGGTCCTCATACTATGTTGAATTTACAATGATATCCACAACTTGCTAAGAACCTTGAATTTAAGGCACATAAAGAGTAAATTTAACCAAATTATATTTGTATATTGATCTATTGATTCCAAAACATAATAAATTGTAGAATACATCAGGAAATGTATTTAGAAATCATTTTTCTATTATTTCCTAAATTTATGGTAATTTTGCAATTAAGTCCACAACTTATGTGATCACTTGAAACCAAGGCATTGAATGTGCGAATTGACATCAAGATATGGTCTTAACTTATTCAATTAAGAAAAAATTATTTTCCAAACATGATATCAAGTTAATAAGTAAATATTAGAGATAAATTAATATTAATATAGGATCATGGTCTCACATCCATAAACCCCTCAAAAGGAATTTGTCTCTAAAATATCAAGGTTAGGGCAGAGAACAACAAAGAAGCAACCCATAACCCCATTCTAAACACACTTGTGTACAACTTATGATACATCATCATTATTAATGCATGCTTATCATGAAGTTATTATAGATCATTAGGTACACTCTTAATAGTTGATATCATTCATTTTCTTATCTAAATTCCTCGCCATCTGCTTAGGAATTGCATGATTATCGTACTTCCTTGATCTTTCTTGATAACTTTTTATCATTCTTGTGTTTCTTTTCATATTACCATGTTTTTCATTCACCTACTATTTCACGTTCATCCTCATTTATTTACTCTTGTTATCTATTTTTTATATTTGTGGTTTCTTTATATTAAGGCCATTAGTTCATGTGTTTCTAAAACTCGTCCAATCAATGGACACATCCATGCCCATATCCATTCTATTCATCAAGGGAAAAACTCTTGTCTTTATATTGATTCACAAACAATTCATAATCACAGAGATACATATCACATCCTATTAGTTTACTCTTAATGAGCACCATCTTGACTTTATTCAATAGTTGAAACATGTTCTGCGTAATGGCCTTCCTCGCACAGCATATGACTTATACAATTGTCATCCTTTAACCTTCAAAAATGATTGAAAATCATCATATTTAATCACCATGAAATCATTGATGCTTATTTTATCATGGTAGAGATCTACTAATTTCACAATTACTACAACAAATCTAATTTTTGAACCTTTTATGTCAATCAACCTCATTACTCATCTTGATTATTACCACATATCCTTGATAATAATCAAAATTTATACCAAGTTAAGGTTTCTATCTCCTCTTATTTAACCATATATACTTCAATTTCACATGATTTTTTACATTCTTTCATTTAATAAAGATCATTTCCTAAGTAATACATTTAATCTCTTCTATATATCATTATGATTTCACCTCAACACTTTCATAACACACATGGATTGGTCTGAGATTGACTCTAGTTTCACTATGTTCATCTATCATTGTTCTTATTTATTATCTCATACCACACTTATTATTTGAGTTATCCTCTTCTTATGTGAATTTTACGCCTTAAATCAATCGCATAACACAAGTTCTCCATGAGCTTCATCATACTCACATGTACCTTCTAAAACTACTTGATGATTTTCTTGGCTACTACACATAATTAAAGCTACGTACACAGAATGATCTCTTGCTTACCTCATTGTTTTCTAGAATCACAATTTCAAACATTGGATTCTCACCCACACATAGTCTCCTTTCAAGTTTTAAGAACTCCTTTGTACATTATTTATATTCATATTAAGCTTCATGGCATCATATCTTTTTCTTTAATCACCAAACACTCTGGTTATGATGAGTTAATATATGATTTTCAACTTTCTTAATTGGTAAGATTAGTAGATTTTCATCATTCATTAAACACTTTTATACATGGTCCTTGTTCAAATAGTAGACTTAATCCAAATTATGTGTATCACATCAAATTTTATCTCATTCTTTTCATAATGATTTCTTATTTATTATGCTCAAATTGTTTCCAACTAACTACTTGGTCAGAGTAATTAGAAGGATAATAATCAAAGAGTTACACACTTACTCTTCCCCAATACTTTAATACCTGACCAGGGCACCCAAATACTGAGTTTGGGTAGTATGCATTGTGTTTGTGTCATGTTCATCACATCGTTATCATTTTAGTCCTAATTCCTATTATCCATGTAGACTCAACTAACCTAGGCTCTAAACAAACTGGTAAGGACCCATCTTGATAATCAAACTATAATTGATGATTATGATAGATCATTAGCCAAAACCCAACTTAAACCTAATATCTATCAAAAATCAAGCTAAAATTTTCAAATAAGAAGATCTGCATAAAGAACTGATTACAACATCTATCACACTTCATATGATTTTATATAAGATGTACTTCATTAGATTAGAGACATTCCAAAAGAGGAAATGATATGAAAACAAACTGAAATTCCTTTATTAACTTTATCAAAGTAAGATTACAACATGAGATATATTCATGTGACTAAAACATCATAAAAATGCTAGCCCAACTTACAACATGTATTTATCAAAAAAAGTCACACAAAACAACCTAACATGTAGTTTATCAACTACCCACCCATCACTCTGGAAAGTGAGAATACTGGGACACTCTAGACTTAACTATATTCTTTCTTGTTACATCTTGATCAACACTTTCTTTCCACTTATCCAACATATATTAAAAGATGTGGACGACCACAAGTGAGACCCATGGTCCCAGTGATATGATATAACAAAGCTAACATTCTATCACTTACAAGCATTTTATAACCAACTTATTTAGAGGTAGATTAATGTTATGCAAAATATATTCATCAAGTACTAATTTTCATAACTAGATATGTGTACTGAGAAAATATAAAATATATTCACATGGATGTATAATCACTAAGTACAAAGGACAATACTATGTATGTACCTGAGTCATACACTTACTGTATAGAGTAGGGAATATATAAAATATTTTTAATAAGTAAATGAATATAATTGTGCATCCATGTGATTTTTCACTTCAACCTAAATAGATATACTACACTGATGGGTTACATATTTTATTATTACCCTGGGGAATTTGAGGTATACCACTCAAGCTCCAACTGACCATTTCTAAGTCAACATCAGTTGTGTAGAAGATCTAGGAGATCCTAAGTCCTAAGAGCTCATCCACCCTCGATCAGTACAAGTCTGTCACAACGACATATAAGTCAAGTTGCAAAATAGACTAGTCTTCCCTTGGTATATAGGCCACGAAACTAGTAACCCGTGTATACAAACTCTATCAACCGAGGTACAACCACATATGTCCTCAATCACATCACATATATAAGTATCTAAGATATGACCGCAACCGTTCTCCAGTCGAGGTATGACCACAACCATCCTCAAAAAATGCATATACTCAATAGTATATGACTCTGATCTTCCATAAAAGGAATACATGTTTCACCATCCAACAAGTCCTAACACTGGAATGAATCTATGGCATAGGGCACTACATGATAAGGTTACACTTGATTATTCAAGTAAATTAGGTATTTTGACTCCATCAATCAAGACATATACAAAGTGCCTACAAGTATTTGAGAAATAAATCAAGTATTGTAATTCTAGAAGATATAAAATGTATAAAACATATATCAAGGCATTAACTCAAGGTACACATATCCATCTTTGACCACAATAAGACCACACATGTCAATCGTGTCCACAACAGGGTCCATAATAGCATTCTCCGCTATAACAATGCTCAACATACTATCTTTAGCTACAACAAGGCCCAACATATTTACTCATGAGACATTACCCTTACTCAAGGAAAAACAAAGGATATTTATCCTCTTACATTTCATCTCAACATGCAAATAATATTATAAATATATGCCACTATCCACACATAGACATTCTAAAAATTTTCATATAAGACTAGACATGATCATAGAACATGATTAGTAATCAATATTCAAGTGTAAGAGTATCATGATGGCTCTCATAATCCATTGTTTTCAAGAATGTTCATTAAGTCAACCAATCCCATTACATGCATCTTTCAGGGTCTAATTGACCATAATAAGGTGTATGTCATTATTTGGAGGTAAGGTTGTCAGATTCATTAGATCACATAACTCATCTATTTTTAACACTACCACCATTTTACTCCTCATCTTATGTTTTAATCATATTCAAAAATGGGTGGTATTTAACTATTGGGTCCATCAATCATCCCAATGATGACACACGTGTCATTGCACCCTAAAGATCGGCCTCAAGACACCAAATCTAACGTATATACATTTAACCGATACCCATGATATACTTTAATGTCATATTTTATATATCTTTTAGTCAACCGTAAGTATTATAAAAAGAGGAGGTATATAACACGTAGCCATCATTTAAGGTAGAGAATAAGATTATTAAATCTATTTATCATAAAATACTTTCATCAACTACAAAGTTTCACATTCAATTAGAAACCTCCAAGTTACACCTTGGTCATTTTGTTAATTTCTTTTATAATATATATCCTCCACATATTATGATTATAGTTTTTTATTAAAAAAATACTTTCACAATAATATAGAATATGAGTGAGAAACACATCTTCACTAAGTATAATATGATTCATCATGTATTTCCAAGTACTCACTAGAACATACAATCCCAAAACTAGACATAAAAAGGGTAATTTCACCATACAAATCCACATTAGGTTCAAATACCATGTAAGAACATCAAAATCATTTGAATTTATGTATTATAATTCACATTATAGTTATACACCATCACACAAAATTTCAAATTCAAATTCAAAAGTTTGTGGGAGTGTCATTAGAAACATCATTGTTCATAATATGTGCCACCTCTATGCATACATGACCTACTTACGAATTATAGACCTAATGTAACATACCAGATCTTGGACCCTACGCTAGAAGTTTGACCTTTTGGACTTAGCCAAACAAGGTTGAGGTTAGACTTAAGAGATGTTCCTAATAAGCTCTTGCATGAATGCATCACCTTAATGTAATTTAATATGTCACATAATTCATTTTGAGGTAATATGAACATACATAACTTAATTGGATAAATAATGTAGCTAATGGGCCATATGACATATCTCATAAAAGAAATCCCAAAAGAAAAATCTAAGTTTAAAACCGTGCATGTTCCTTGGGTCCCCAATTGCCTTGGGAGTCAAGTTTCACATTTTCACACAATAATAATTAACTAAATTCATTTTTGGAAAATAAGGCATGAGTTTTACTCAAAATATAAAATAAAATAATAAAAGACTCCAAAAGAGGAAAATAATATTAGATTTGTAATCTACATAATAAATATAGCCTTTGGGTGAATTTTCATCCAATTTGGAGAAAGTTTGCGTAAAAGGTGAAATCAGGAGAGAGAGTGTGTAGAACCTTCAAAATATTAAATAAATATACAAACAACTCCAATATGTAATATTGATAGCAAATTCATATCGAACGCATTAAATATGACTTGTGGGTCAAGTTTCATCAGATTTGGATAATCCTAATCTCATTAACGGAGGAAAGAGAAAATAGTATTTGATTTATTTGACATATTAAATGCTCTCAAAAGGCAAATCTAATTGCATATTCGGATTCCTCATATCAAAAATAGGTTAGGTGTAAAATTTGACTTAATTTGGGATTTGTTTGTGCCATCAAAAGAAGAAAGAAAAAAGCAAAAATTAAATGCAACATCACTTTAATCTTATTCATGTTGGGATAAGGTTTGTAATTTGATTTGTCATGCCCCCTTTTATATTTTTCACATCAATCTCAGCTGTCAGATTGCACATTAGATGGTCTGGGACCCATCTCCTACCTTGGGTAGGAGAGGCGCGCCATGAACAGCACAGACCTCTGGTAATTCGTAGATATCTCAGTTGATACTCGATAGTTTCTTGAGATTTTTCTTGGGTTGTGATCAGGACAGAAATCTAAATCTTCCCATCCTTACTTTCCCTACCATTTCCTTCTTGGATTTTGAATCCCCAAGCCTTGCCCAACAAGCAAATTCGACAACTGTCTACTTGACTCCCTACCCAACCTTGCCTATATATACCTTCACCCTCAGCTTTCTGGAGGTCAGTGCAATGATCCTCTCAACTCAATCAAACTGAAGCTTGCTCGTGTGTTGTTGGGATAGACAATAAGCTCAAACTTTTTGGTAGATCATTCTCTCTTTCCTCTCGACCTCTGATCGAATTAAAGGTATGACCAGCTTCGTCTTCGCTCATGCTTTCTTTTAGTATCTTCATCGCTGAGTTTGGTTGTGTATATCAAAATTGCCCAAAATCCCTGAGTTCGGCCCTGCTACTCCACGGCCATGGCACGTGAGCCTAGTGAGGAAGATGAGCAGTGGCGCTTTCTCGATTCTACCCTCCTCGCCTCTATTCTCTTCATTTTCCTGAGTAAGGGTATTTACGTCTTTTCGCCTAGGTTTCCTTGTCCTTGGAGCAGGTCAGCACGTCTATGACTGGGTGATTTAACCGCTTGCTATAGGGTCAAGTCACAGGCTGGGCCCCGCTCCCACTCCCTCTCTCTCTCCCTCCTCTCTCTCTCGCCTTGAACGCTAACTTGGCTTTTTACTAATTTTCTATTGGTTGATTTTGTAAAATCCATAACTAATTCTACATTGATGAGAAAAATATGCATAAATAGTCGTTGGATTCATAAAAATAAGGGCTATCCAATGGTACTAGTTTTTTTTTCTCGAATCTAATCTAAAAAATATATGATTTTAATGGATTAACCTAGATAAGTAATAACTTGTATAATTCATAACTAAATAATTGTAAGTTAGAAAAATATAATAAAATATGTTTTGAACTCAAGAAAATATAACCTAAAACAAGGAATAGTTTTGATAACCTAATTAACCAATAATAAAAGGCGATTTTTAGGGTTTTGAATAATTAATGGAAACCTAACCCTAATTCCACATATATGCATAATATGTTCTTTGGAAGCCTAGGCTTGGATCTAGAAGTGACTTTGGACTTTGGACTCTGAAGTTGAGGTATGTTGTATCCCCTATTCCTCTATGTTGAGAAATTCACCTATCTTATCATTCTCTTGACTATGGCCTACACATATGTCTATTTTCTTGATATCATGGTTCATGTGAACTATCTTGCTTATTGTGGTCTTGGATATTCTCTTGAAATCTTATCTTGTGTTATGGTGCATGATAGACTTGTTGATGGTATCTGCACACTGTGATTTGTATATTTATTTGTGGATGCAAGAGTTGTCCATTGTGTGATACGACAACATTGTATAATTTTTTTATCATACTTTCTACTTGCCTCTACATTAAACATGCTATGTGATTCAGTAGCACTAGAGTAGTATAACTGCATTGGTTTTGTCTAATTGTGATTTATGGAAACATTGTGATATTTTGTATGGTGGATGTGTGATTCCCCATGCTAGGGTAGGATGTGTGATTCCTAGCCCATGTTATATATATTTAGTGGTGGATGTGTGATTCCCCATGTCAGGGCAAGATGTGTGATTCTTGGCCCATGTCCCACCAGGTTTAAGATGTGTGATTCTTGGCCCATGTCCCACCAGGTTCAAGATGTGTGATTCTTGGCCCCCTTTGTTATTTATATTTGTTCTAAGGCTATGTTTATCTCACATGCATGCATGATTTTGATTGTGGGGTGTGTGCCCTACTTTTGCTTCATTTCCCACCATGGTAGTGGATGTATATATGGCACAATCTTTTTATATTGTTTTATGGCAAGTATCTCCTTTAATGTGATTCTTTCTCTTGATACCCATTTGGGTGGTACTTATCTCTTGCATGGGAATCCTTTTATTTTTATGTCCCTTGTTTTTTATATTCCTCAAATTTACTTTTTAGTATGCACATACCAACCTTTTTTGATGTATTCTTTTCTTCTCTTCTTGTTGGGATATGCTTACAACCCTAGGTGGAGGACATGGATGACAAGGCATGTTGACTTGGACTTAGATTGAGAAGTTAAAGCTTGGAGACAATCTTGAGGTGGTTTAGATTTCCTCTACATGGATCCTTATGTTGTACCCTACATGTAAGTTTAAGATGTTACCATGTTTTATAAATTCAATATATTTATGTTTTTATTCCGCTGCTATACTTTAGTTGTTTTGTATACCATTAATGAAGATTTGAAAATTTTACACCCATTTCACCATACCTTTTGAGTATGTTTGGGATGGATATTTTGTTCTTCAAATTTTTAGTAAAGAGGTGGTTTCATTTCTTTACAACATGGTATCAGAGCCCATGGTAGTTGGAATCTGACTATTTCAATTTTGTCTCCCTAGTTAGACCCTTGGCTTATATAGTTTCCTCTAGGTGATATGTTCATCCTAGATTTGATCAATAATTATCTTTTTATATGATAAGGTTTGTTTTGAGGATGAGATTAGGTTATGAGAAGACCTTGATATGGATAAATTGTGACTTGGTTTTTGTATTGATTCTACTGGCATGTTGGTTTTACACTCGCAAAGTATTTCATCAACAAAAATTATTTTCATTATACTATTATATGTAAAAAAAATTCTCTGGTTTGTCGATGTTTTCTTGAACTAAGTCATAATGAAGAGAAACTCTAGAATTAGTTGATTAGAGTCGAACCCTAGTTTTGGGACTAGCATTGATATAAAGGTGTAGTTGACCTACCCTATGACTAATGGATGTTCATATAGGGTTGATAGGTTAGAGACACTAGGACCTAAAACTCAACCCTAAGTAGGTTCTGACTTTTAGATGGATACATGGATAACATAAATCTCTAAAACTTTCACAACTAAGAGATGTGGGTAGCTCTAAAAAGTTGTTTAGTTTGACTTGTTAGGTTGAACCCTTTAAGGGGTGGAGAGTGGTTGGTGGTTGATGTTTGAATCTATAGATTTTGAGGACAAAATCCTTTTAAGGGGTGGAGTGTTGTAACATACTAGATCTTGGGCCCTACCCTAGAAGATTGACCTTTTGGACTTAGCCAAACTAGGTTGATGTTAGACTTAAGAGATGTTCCCAATAAGTTGTTGCATGAATGTATCACCTTAATGTAATTTAATGTGTCACATAATTCATTTTGAGGTAATATGAACATACATAACTTAATTGGATAAATAATGTAGCTAATGGGCCACTAATGGGCTATATGACATATCTCATAAAAGAAATCCCAAAAGAAAAATCTAAGTTTAAAATCATGTTCCTTGGGTCCCAATTGCCTTGGGAGTCAAGTTTCACATTTTCACACAATAATAATTAATTAAATTCAATTTGGAAAATAAGGCATGAGTTTTACTCAAAATATCAAATAAAATAATAAATCACTCCAAAAGAGGAAAATGATCTTAGATTTGTAATCTACATAATAAATATAGACTTTGGGTGACTTTTCATCCAATTTGGAAAAAGTTTGCTTAAAGGGTGAAATCAGGGGAGAGAGTGTGTAGAACCTTCAAAATATTAAATAAACATTCAAACAACTCCAATATATAAAATGGATGGCAAATCATATCCAACACATTAAATATGACTTGTGGGTGAAGTTTCATTAGATTTGGATGATCCTAATGTCATTAATGAAGGAGGAAAGAGAAAATAGTATTTGATTTATTTGACACATTAAAATATCTCAAAAGGCAAATCTAATTACATATTCAGATTCCTCATATCAATAATAAGTTAGATGTCAAATTTGACTTAATTTGGGATTTGTTTATGCCCTCAAAAGAAGAAAGAGAAAAGGGAAAACTAAATGCAACATCACTTTAATCCTATTCATGTTGGGATTAGGTTTCTGATTTGATTTGTCAGCCTCCTTTTATATTTTGTGCATCAATCTTAGCCGTCGGATTACACATCATACGATCTGGGACCCGTCTCCTACCTTGGGTAGGAGAGGCGCACCGCGAACAACAAAGACCTATGGTAATTCGCATATATCTCGGTCGATACTCGATAGTTTATTGAGATTTTTCTTACGTTGTGATTGGGACAGAAATCTGAATCTTCCCATCCTTACTTTCCCTACCATTTCATTCTTGGATCGTGAATCCCCAAGCCTTTCCCAACAAGCAAATTCAGGCAACTATCTAATCGACTCCCTACCCAACCTTGCTTATATATACCTTCACACTTGGCTTTTCGGGAGGTCCGTGCAATGATCCTCTCAACTCAATCGAACTATAGCTTGCCCATGTGTTTTTTGGATCGACAAGAAGCCCAAAATTTGCAGCAAATCATTCTCTCTTTCCTCTCGACCTCCAATCGAATTAAAGGTATGACCATCTTTGTCTTCGCTCAATCTTTCTTTCGGTATATTCATCGCTGAGTTTGGTTGTGTATATCAAAATCACCCAAAATCCTTGAGTTTGGTCTTTCTACTCCACAGCCATGGCACGCAAGCCTGGTGAGGAAGATGAACAAGGCGCTTTCTCGACTCTACCCTCGCCTCTATTTTCTTCATTTTCCCAAGCAAGGGTATTTACATCTTTTTGCCTAGGTTTCCTTGTCCTTGGAGCGGGTCAGTGCGTCTCTGACCAGGTGATTTGGTCGCTTGCTATTGGGCCAAGTCACAGGCCGGGCCCCACTCCCACTCCCTCTCTCTCTCTCCCTCCTCTCTCTCGCCTTGAACGCTAACTTGGCTTTTTGCTAATTTTCTATTGGTTGATTTTGTAAAATCCATAACTAATTCTACACTGATCAGAAAAATATGCATAAATAGTCATTGGATTTCAAAAAAATAAGGGTTATCCAATGGTACCAATTTTGTTTCTCGAATCTAATCTCAAAATATGTGATTTTAATGGATTAACCTAAATAAGTAATAACTTGTATAATTCATAACTAAATAATTGTAAGTCCAAAAAATATATTAAAATATGTTTTGAACTCAACAAAATATTACCTAAAATACAACATAGTTTGGATAACCTAATTCACCAATAATAAAAAGGTGATTTTTAGGGTTTTGAATAATTAATGGAAACCTAACCCTAATTCCACATATATGCATAATAGGTTCTTTGGAAGCCTAGCCTTGGATCTAGAAGTGACTTTGGACTCTGAAGTTGAGGTATGTTGTATCCCCTATTCCTCTATGTTGAGAAATTCACCTATCTTATCATTCTTTTGACTGTGGCCTACACATATGTCTATTTTCTTGATATCATGGTTCATGTGAACTATCTTGCTTATTGTGGTCTTGGATATTCTCTTGAAATCTTATCTTGTTCTATGGTGCTTGATAGACTTGTTGATGGTATCTACACACTGTGATGTGGATGTTTATTTGTGGATGCAGTAGTTGTCCATTGTGTGATATCGCAACATTGTATAATTGTTTATCATACTTTCTAATTGCCTCTACATTAAACATGTTATGTGATTCAGTAGCACTAGAGTAGTAGAACTGCATTGGTTTTGTCTCATTGTGATTTATGGCAACATTATGATATTTTGGATGGTAGATGTGTGATTCCCCATGCCAAGGTTGGATGTGTGATTCCTGGCCCATGTTATATATATTTGGGTGGTGGATGTGTGATTCCCCATGCCAGGGAAAGATGTGTGATTCTTGGCCCATGTCCCACCAGGTTCAAGATGTGTGATTGTTGTCCACCTTTTTTATTTATATTGTTCTAGGGCTATGTTTATCTCACATGCATGTAGGATGTTGATTGTGGGGTGTGTGCCCTACTTGTGCTTCATTTCCCACCATGGTAGTGGATGTATATATGGCACAATCTTTTTATGTTGTTTTATGGCAAGTATTTCCTCTATTGTGATTCTTTTTCTTGATATCCATTTGGGTAGTACTTATTTCTTACATGGGAAGACTTTTATTTTGATGTTCCTTATTCTTTATGTAGCTCAAATTTACTCTTTAGTATGCACATACCAGCCTTTGTTGATGTATTCTTTTCTTCTCTTCTTGTTGGGGTATGCTTCCAACCCTAGGTGGAGGACTTGAATGACAGGGCATGTTGACTTGGACTTAGATTGAGAAGTTAAAGCTTGGACACAATCTTGAGGTGGTTTAGATTTCCTCTACATGGATCCTTATGTTGTACCCTACATGTAAGTTTAAGATGTTACCATTTTTTATAAATTGAATTTAGTCATTTTTTTATTCCGCTGCTATACTTCGGTTGTTTTGTATACCATTAATGAAGATTTGAAAATTTTACACCCATTTCAGCATACCTTTTGAGTATGTTTGGGATGGATGTTTTGTTCTTCAAATTTTTAGTAGAGAGGTGGTTTCACTTCTTTACACCTAAGTCAAAGGAACTTCTATAGGAATAATGGTTATATTAACGTCTTATAAAAGTGTTATGTCAACTCCTAATCTCTAAGAATTGCATTCGTACATATATTCCTTTCGTATGATGCCAATACACCCCAAGGACGACATATTTGGTAACAATTTCACATGTATCTTGAAATCCAACAAGTACATGATTATATGGTAATATTAATGACATCTAAGAGTAACTATAGAAGGTTACAAATAGTAGTAAATTTGATATGGTCAACTTATCCAAAACAACTCTCAAGTCATCATCTTTTAGCACATTAGGAGGTCATGAACAAGATTTAAAACAAAATGAACTATTGATGCAACAAATTTTAAATTTCAGACATTTAACCAAAGAGTGTAGGTCCATTTTATTAGGGATTCATGATTAAGATATAGGGGAAGGTATACAAGTTATACATCATATGTATGGAAGCAAAATTATCCAAAAATATTAAATATTTAGGCATACTAATCAAGTTTAGAACAAGTTTTGAGGATTTGCATGAACTAGTCAGAAAAAGAATGCTAAGAATGTCATATCACTCACCTATTATGGTGATAATAATGATGTACATAGAAGGAGGTCATGGGTATGCCTCCATATCCTAGATCAGCCTTCCAAAATCCCCCAAATCCATGCTCTAAGTAAGATATAACTCTCCTTAGATCAAAAAGAGGAAAAAAGGAGGTTCTTTAGTTAGATGGAGTACTTTCCATCATTGAAGTCCATGGGGCACGACCAAAGGGGGAAGGTAGAGTGAGGAACATCAGGAAATGAGATTCCATAAATTGAATCTTACATGATTAGGGTTGAAAACGAACTAGCCAATCTTGGAATCATATTGAAGAAGCTAGATCTACAACTTGCATCCACTTCCATCAACATGCAAGGCTCCATCCAATTCCCTCCCTTCCATGCAGCTTGCTTCATTCTCCATGGCTCTAAAAATGATTCCAGACGTTTGTGGGGTGATAAAAGATACTCTAAGTCGAAGGGTTTGATTGTGTAATGTGGGGAATAGGTACAAAAGTCCAAATTGTCCCCAACTAGTGCCCATAATCACGCTTAGCCCAAAAATATCATCCATTGATCAAACGAGTCATATTTTTCGGACCTCCTAGTGTTTGGGAATCCTTATCACCGTCATATGTGAGATTTTCATTGGTATATGACTTCTATAAGCCAACAAATTCACTTTTAGAAGCCAAAAAGTCCATTAGTTGAGCACAAGTAGCTCCATCAACCATTATCAACCACCACCACCACCACCACCACCACCATACTAGTTAAGTTGAAGCCTTAATCCAACTAAGGTCAAGAGAATCAAACCAATGAAACAAACTAGAGGTACTAATTAATATCATATATTTTTATATTATGCACTCAAGTTTGTCACTTAGGTTCTCGATTAAGGTGAAATTACATATTAGTCCACAATTGTACATGATATTACATTTTCAAGCAAATAAGGTACAATGAAGTCTAGATTAGAGTCATATCTTAGCAAATTGAGTTTAAGTCACAATCAATTAAGAGGAGGAATAAAAGTATAAAATTTGATATTTTCATTTAGTTTGCAATTTGGTCCTCATGCTATGTTGAATTGACAATTAAATCCACAAGTTGCTAAGAACTATGAATTTAGGGCACATAAAGAGTAAATTGAACCCAATTAAATTTGTATCTTGATCTATTGATTCCAAAACTTAAATAAATCATAGAATACATAAGTAAAACTACTTTATAAACAATTTTTCAATTAATTCCTAAATTCATAGTAATTTTACAATTAAGTCCACAACTTATGTGAACACTTGAAACCAAGGTAGTGAAAGTGCAAATTGACATCAGATAGGGTTTTAACTTAATCAATTAAGCAAAAATTATTTTACAAACATTCAATTAAGATAATAGATAAATATTAGAGATAAATTAAGATTAATATGGGATCGTGATCTCACAACCATAAACCCCTCAAAAGGATTTTCCCCCCAAAATTAGGGCAGAATACAACAAAGAAGCAACCCATAACCCCATGCCAACCGCACGTATGCACAACTTATACTACACCATCACTATTAATGTATAGTTATCATGAAGTTATTATAGATAATTAGATACACTCTTAATAGTTGATATCAAATTTTCAATATTTATGCATCATTCATTTTGTTATCTAAATTCCTTGCCGTCTGTTTAGTAATTAGCATGATTATCATACTCCCTTGCTCTTTCTTGGTAACTTTTATCATTCTTGTGTTTTTTTCATATTATCATGTTTTTTATTCACCTACTAAGGGTGAGTTGATCATACTTCACATTCATCCTCATTTATTACTCTCTTTATTAATTTGTTTGTATTTGTATTATTCATTATATTAAGGATGTTAGTTCATGTGTTCCTAAAACTCATCTAATTAATGGACACATCCATGCACATATCCATTCTCTTCATCTAGAGAAAAAATCTTGGCTTAATATTGATTCACAAACAACATAATCATAGGGATACATATCACATCCTATTACTTTACTCTTAACAATCACCATCTTGACTTTGTTCTATTGATGAAACATGTTCTTGCGGAACGGTCTTCCTCCCATAACATATGACTTATACAATTTTCATCCTTTAATAATACAAAAGGATTGAAAATCATCATATTTAATCACTATGAAATCACATATCCTTATTTTATCATGGTATCGATCTATTGATCTCACAATTACCACAACCAATCTTATAGTTGCACATTTTATGTCAATCAACCTCATTACTCATCTTGATTATTACCACATATCCTCAACAATAATCAAAACGTGTACAAGATTAAGTTTTCTTTCTCCTCATATTTAACCATAGTTACTTCAATTTCACATGATTATTCACATTCTTTCATTTAATAAATATCATTTCCTAAGTAATCCATTTAATATCTTTTATATATCATGATGATTTCACCTCAATACTTTCATAACACACATGGATTGGTCTGGGATTAACTCAGGTTTCAATATGTTCATCTATCATTATTATTATTTATTATCTCATACCACACTTAATATATGAGTTATCCTCTTCTTATATGGATTTTACACCTTAAATCATTCTAAGAACACAAGTTCTCCATGAATTTCCTCATACTCACATGTACCTTCTACAACTACTTGATGATTTCCTTGGCTGCTACACATAATTAAAGCTCCATACATAGAGTGATCTCTCATTTACCTCATCATTTTCTAGAATCACAATTTCAAACATTGGATTCTCACGCAGGAATAATGTCCGGATTATAAACCAAAATAGCACGATTTCATAAAAATATGTACTGAAATGGCACCATAGTCATCTTAATTCCCGAAATAGCCCACTTTCCAGAGAAAGCACCAACATTTTTGGCATTTTACTGTATCCGGGGCTGAAAACGCCAAAAAAATGACGTTTTCAGCTGAAAGCGCCAAGTTTTTGGCGTTTTTCATGCAAAAGCGCCAAAAAATTGGCGTTTTTTTTTTCTTTTTTTTATTAATGCTTTTACATTGAAAACGCCAAAAACCTGGCGCCTTCAGCTGAAAACGCCATTTTTTGGCGCTTTCAGCTGAAAACGCCATTTTTTTGGCGCTTTTGGCCCCCGGATACAGTAAAACGCCAAAAGTGCTGGCGCTTTCACCCGAAAGTGGTCTATTTTGGTTTATACTCCATAATGTCCTTTCAAGTTTCAAGAACTCATTTTTACATTATTTATATTTATATTAAGCTTCATGGTGTCATATCTTTTTCTTTAATCATCAAACACTCAAGTTTTGATGAGTTAAGATATGATTTTTATCTTTCTTAATTGGTAATTAGTACATTTATATCAGTCATTTAACACCTTTATACATGGTCCTTGTTCAAATAGTCAGACTTAATCCAAATTATGTGTATCACAACAACTTTTATCTCATTCTTTTCATCATGATTTCTTATTTATTATGCTTTTTAGATTTTTTCCAACTCACTACTTGGTCAGAGTAATCAGAAGGATAACAATCAAATAGATACACACTTACTCTTCCCTCAATACTTGAATACCTAATCAACCCAAATACTGAGTTAGGGTAGTATGCATTATGTTCATGTCATGTTCATCACTTAGTTATCATTTTGGTCATGATTCCTATTGTACCTATAGACTCAACTAACCTATCCTCTGATGCCAAACTTGTAAGGACCCATCCTGATAATCAAACCTTAATTGACCATTAGTATAGATCGTCCTTAGCCAAAACCCAACCTAAATCTAGTATCTATCAAAAACTGGCTGAAAGATTTTAAATAAGAAGATCCACATAAAGAACTGATTACAACGTCTATCACATTTCATATGAATTCTATAAAAATATGTATTTCATTATATTAGAGACATTCCAAAAGAGGACATGATACAAGCACAAACTAAAATTCGTTTATTAACTTTGTTAAAGTAAGATTACAACATGAGATATATTCATGCGACTAAAACATCATAAAAGTGCTAGCTCAACTTACAACTTGTATTTGTTAGAAAACATCACATAGAACAACCCTATACATATTTTATCAACTACCCACCCATCACTAAGGAAAGTGAGAGTATAAGGACACTCTAGACTTAACTATATTTTTACTTGTTACATCTTGATCAACACTTTATTTGTACTACTCTAGCATACCTAAAAAGATGTGGATACCCACGGGTGAGACCCCTGGTCCCAACAATATGATATAACAAAACTAACATTCTATCATTTACAAGCATATTATAACCAACTTATATAGAGGTAGATTAATGAATAGTTAAGTATCATTTCACAAAATATATTAATCAAGTACTAATTCTCATAACTAGATATGTGTATTAAGAAAATATAAAATCTCTTCACATGGATGTATAATCAGTAGGTACAAAGGACAATACCATGCATGTACCTGAGTCATAGGCTTACCTATACAGAGTAGGAAACATATTCAATATTTTCAATAAGTACATAAATATAAGTGCACATCCAAGTGATTTGTCAATTAAATTTAAATAGATATACTATATTATTGGGTTACATATTTTATTATTGCCCTGGGGAATTAGAGGTATACCAATGAAACTCCAGTTGACCAGTGCTAAGTCAAAATTATTTCCAAACAAGATCTAAGAGAGCCTTAGTCATATTTGGTAACAAGGATGACATATTTGGTAACAATTTCACTTGTATCTTGAAATCCAACAGTGCATGATTATTTGGTCATATAAATGACATCATGGAGTAACTCCAGAAGGTTAGGAATAGTAGTAAATTAATCCAATCAACTTATCCAAAATAATTCTCAAGTCATTATCTTTTAGCACATTAGGAGGTCATAGAACAAGATTTAAAACAAAATGAACTAGTGATGCACAAATTTCGAATTTCAGACTTCAAACCAAAGAGTGCAGGTCCATTTCATCAGGGATTCATGATTAAGGTATATGGGAATATATAAAAGTTTGAAATAATATCATATGGAAAAAAATATACAAAGATTAAATCTTTAGGCATACTAATCAAGTTTAGAACAAGTGTTAGGGATTTGCATGAACTAGTAGGCAAAATAATGCTAAGAATGTTATATCACTCACCTTTTATGGTGATAATAACGAGGTAGATAGAAGGAGACCATGAATATGCTTTCAGATCCTAGATCAGCCCTCCAAAATCCCCCAAATTCATGCTCCAAGTAAGATATAACTCTCCTTAGATCAAAAAGAGGAAAAAGAGATGTTCTTTACATAGATGGAGTACTTTCCACCATGGAAGTCCATGGGAGATGACCAAAGGGGGAAGATAGAGTGAGGAACAACATGAAAAGAGAATCCAGAAGATGAATCTTACATGATTAGGGTAGGAAACGAACTAGCCAAGCTTGGAATCATCTTGAAGAAGCTAGATCTACAACTTGCATCCACTTCCATCGACATGCAAGGCTCCATCCATGTCCATCCCTTCTTAGAAGATTGCTTCAGCATCCATGGCTCTCTCTACGATTCCAAAATTTTTTGGGGTGCTAAACGAGACTTCAGGTATGAGTTTTTTGGTGTTATAAAGTGGGGAATAGGTACAAAAGCTCAAATTTCCCCCAACTAGTGTTCCAAATCACCCTTGGCCCAAAAATTCCATCCATTGATCAAAGGAGTCATATTCTTCATCACTCCTAGTATTTGGAACCCTTTACATCGTCATGTGTAAGGTTTCATTGGTATATGACTCCCATAAGTCAAAAAGTACACTTTCATAAGCCAAAAAGTCCATTAGTTGAGCACAAGTAGTTCAATCGATCATCATCAACCACCACCACCACAACCATACTAATTAAGGTTGAAGCCTTAATCCAATAAAGGTCAAGAGAATCAAACCAAGGAAATGAAGGTACTAATTAATATCGTGCATTATTATATTCTGCACTCAATTTTGTCACTTAGGTTCCCAATTAAGGTGAAATTGCATATTAGTCCATAATTATACATGATATTACATTTAAACGCAAATAAGGTACAATGAATTCTAGATTAGAGTCATCTCTTAAAAATTTGAGTTTAAGTCACAAACAAGTAAGAGGAGGAATAAAAGTATAAGTTATATATTTTCATTTAATTATGGATTTGGTCCTTATGTTATGTTGATTTTACAATTAAATCCACATCTTGCTAAGAACCTTGAATTTAGGGCACATAAAGAGTAAATTGAACCAAAATAAATTTGTATCGTGATCTATTGATTCCAAAACTTAATAAATCATATAATACATAAGTAAAATTATTTTTTAAATAACTTTGTAGTTAATTCCTGAAGTTATGGTAATTTTGCAATTAAGTTCACAACTTATATGAACACTTGAAACTAAGGCATTTAAAGTGCAAATTGACATCAGATTGGGTTTTAACTTATTTAATTAGCAAAAATTATTTCCCAAACATAAAATTAAGCTAATAAATAAATATTAGAGATAAATTAATATTAATATAGGATCATGGTCTCCCAACAATATGGTGAAGCTTTTTCATTCTACCCATCTGTAATGTGGCTGAATATGTTAAGCCAAGTACTTGAGAGTAAAGTTACTAAGGAGTGTGGAAATCTTTGAAAGTGTCACTTCAAGGTCCAACATTTTCTAATGTAGCTTTTCTGTATTATATAATCATATTTACTAAAGCAGACACTAGGTACATTGATCTTGTAATGCATTGTTTCAGTATCTTTTAAAAAAGAAACCAGGAAGTCTATATCTATAGATAAGATAGCTGGATATTTTCACATTATGTTCTAGTTGAAATGAATAACCAATTAGTTCTAGGTCAACCATTAAATCGATTGACCAATTGGGTAAGTACCTTGGAGTTCATGTGATACATAGATGCATTCACAAGATGACTTACAAGAAATTTTTTGACAAAGTTTACAGTAGAGTGAATGGTTGTTTAATAAGGATCCTCTCTTTTAGTAGGTCAGATATGTCTTGCAAATTTGGTTCATACTTGATTACTTTCTTATTCCATGCAAGTATTATATTCTTTCAATGAATCTCTGTAGTAGAACTGATAGATCAATTCTTCATTTCATTTGGAGTGGTGATAGGCCATCACGACCATGATATTTAATTTCATGGGTTCAAGTTATTATAGAGAAAAAATAGAGGTTTATGAGTACTATGAGTGATTTGAATAAGGCTATGATCATGAAGTGTGCATGGGTCATTTACTCATGAAGGCAATCCTCATGGGGAGCGGGAATCCTACACATATATAAATCATACAAGGACCATATATGATCTTGACGTACATCTTTCTGGAGATCTACAAAACTATTGATCATGAATGTGTCTTTATAAGGTAGGAGAATCATCCTAAATGAGGAAGCAACACAGGATCATAATTGGTTATAGGATAAAGTACCAATAGTACAATGTAATATCAATCAAATCATAAATGCATTACGTTATCTTAAAATATATTTACTCAATCTAAATGGTGGCTGAAATCTTGACTTTTCTAATGAATACCTCCCGTGACATATCTTGTGAAAATTTATAACTTTCATCCCCCTACAGGAGAGACTAACATTGATACTTGGAGTTGTACATTGAATCTAGATGGTAAATCAAATTATTTCATTTTAAGTAAAGATAAAGGGAGGTTTAGATCAGGACCATGGAGGTTGATTTGGAAATTAAAAGCATTAGCAAAATATAATACATTTTATGGCTAGTGGCACGCAAAGAATTGATGACTAATGTCATGGGGAAGCATAGACATATGATAGATGATCCATTCTTCCCTAGAGGTTGTAGTGAGACGGACATAAGGATGCATGCAATATGATATTTGAAATTTTCCAAAGAATTATGGAGGAAAGTAAGTTTCAAAAGAAACAACAAGGAAATTTGACCAACAACACTACCAGGTCATAGCCTTTTGCCCATCAGTGGAATTTGTTGTTAGCTAACTCATTCGATGGTAGGGTCTATTTGGGCCCTTTTGGGGCAAATCCAAACAACCCAAAGTGTACCCTAATTCGTTTCAATAGTTACAATAACCACTTTGAGCTTAACTATCAGACATACATTCTAAAGTTGATTTAGATAAATGATATTGAGAGACATAAATCTAGTCCTCAAACATTTTATCTTTGTGCATGCATGACTTGATTCTTTCAAACTAGGGTTCACACTTTAGGGAATTTGGATAATGTCTCTCTGATCTAAAATGACTTAAGTAGAATCATTCGACACATATAATTGGAATGGGGTAGTCATCATCAAAAGATGAGATTATTCTATGAAGCCTCCCAAGTCAATAGTAGTGATAATAATGTTGTAATAGTTTAATTTTCCACTACTTTATAATCATGTTTGCTTTATGTATCATACTTTTGAGAAATGAAAAATATGTGTCTGCCTTCAAACCGCTTGATCTATTTTGTATTTGGATTGGTTTTATTCCTTATAATTTGTATGTTTGACAATATACCCGACATAAATTCTCTGATCCAAAGTGAAGAAAAGTTTCCATATTTCTACGTTTGATTGTTAGAGGGATGACCGTTTATTGAACTACCATTTGTGTTATCATGGGAAATAGTAGAAATCAATATAAGTTTATTGGAAGGGGAGATGCACCTTCCAAAATCGATATAAGTTTATTGGAAGGGTATTATAATTCTACATTGGACAAAGATCATCACTAAGACTTCACCACACTCACAATGACCTGCCAATGATTAAAAAACAAAGTGATGGTAACCATCGTGTTCCCAAATAGTGAATAACTAATGAGTGGATCCCCTCTTGGGTCCCACTCATTAAAAGATGCTAGGGAACCATGCCAATCGAGAAAATGAGATATCATATTGAGTTTTGAGTGTAAAAGTGGTTGATAAATACAAATGCATAACTTAAATCTATTTAGACTCCCTTAAGGAATTGTCTCTAATGTCTTATACTATGAAGAGATCACTCTTTATGAGGTTTGAACATATTAGAGTGGCATGAATGGATTTGTATATAAATATGTCAATGCAAGAGAGGTCAATTCAATCAAATCCATTCCACGATGAGGTATATACAACCCTAACATGGCCCATAATCATGGGTTTTCTATATTGGAGCTACTATGTTTAGCGAATGTATGACACCAATAACCATCATTGCATTGAGGTCAAGCTTGGGATCCATTGGGGTTTTAGCATAACTAATATAATTGGTAAAAGTAAACTTTTAGTACAGATATAACAAAGGGAATTACAGTCACAATCATGGGAAGAAGCAATACTGGAACCATATTAAGGATTAGGGGTAGCATCCAGGAAGCACAGTTTTTATTTGAGTTGTATATGGAAGCCTTTTGCATAGATCAACATGCAATCAATGAAAGCCACCAAAAAATGATCACCAATTGGTAAGACCACAAAAAAAGTCTAGAGAGTTAGCCCAACTTGATTTTATGTTCTCTCACGAATTGATTGGATCCTTGAACCAAAGAGAAAGTTAAAGCTATAACTACTCTCTAGGGTCTTTTTAGAGAGGATGTCATCAGACGACCAATTGTAGGTGATTTATCATGTAGATGATATAGTGTATATTCTTCCCACTTGTACTCTAAGCATGTTCTTCAGTCACATGTGATTCATTTGGGGATCAAGAAAGTGCACAATGGAAACCTCCATTACTACATCCTCAAATTTTGGTGCAAAAGCCTATGGCTCCATTTCCTTGCATATAGGCATAGTCCAAGTTGTACTAGAGTTTTAATAAATTCTAGGATGCACTCAAGAATCTCTACATCAATATTCCATTCTTAGAGGTGATGTGTGAGATACCATTGTGTCCAACTTTTAAACACTATATGACTTGCAAGTATGTCACTCATGAGTATGAAATAGTGAAATTGGATTGCACGACGCCATATATTGTCTACACAAAGATGTTGTGCAACTGAGGATACATGATCCCTTCAGACTCTCTACTATATTGATGATTTGTCATGCAAAAAGTGTCTTGCATACCTAGTCACAAGAATACTTTTTATGCCATACATCTATTGCAAGGACTTGGATCTCACAGACCTTCCTCCCAAAATCATTGGTTATTCAATTAGCAAACTTGGTAATGGCAACCTCCATGGGCATTATTAAAGATGTACATGTACAAGTGGGGAATTTCTTTATCCTAAATGATTGTCATAATGGATATTAAGTATCCTATTACCTTTGGAATAACATTATTAGAAACATCCCATGCTCTTATTGATGAGGAGGCATCTGTCTTGGCTCTCAATGGTAAGAAGCATAGAAAAGTGGAATAATTCTTTCTTGCAAAGACCCCATTTCTGATTCAACCTCTGATCAAAAACATAGACCTTGGTTCATCCATACATAGTGTTTTGATCTAAGATTATTTTTCAAATTCAATAAATGTTGGTTGATCGCGGATCCATTACACCCAACCAAAAGACAATTTAAGGTTTTTGGTAGTATGAAGGTTCCTTCACAACAATAGAAAGTATATTCACTTAATTGTGCATATGAGTTCACAAAAATGCAGCTTTGGGACCACTACTACACTAAGGAACTGTTAGTAGCCACTTTGAAAAGCCTTATTCATTAAATCTTGAGGATGATCAAGTATATCAGGTCATATTTCATCTAGTCTAGCAGAGATGGAGACCAACCATATTGTTGATGTATTGAAGATTATTTCTATTGTTGAATAGGGTGATTAGACTATGATGTCTCCTAAGATGAATACCCTACTTGGGGTGATGGAGTATGTTCTTCTTGATGATAAGAAGACTTGTCCCATGATAATCAATATATAATGTCACCATGGGTGAATGAGGAGCATCTTCTTATAGATTTGAGGAAGATATTGAAGCATTTGGTCTACAAGCTTAGATATATCATAGGTGTTAGACCGGCTCTTAGAATGCACAATATTAAATATGATATGATGACTTCAAACTTTCTATTAAGTGTCTAAGACATTTGAATCAAACATCAAGGAGATTGTGCATAAGAAGGAGATCATGCTACTAGCTATAGGAATCATCTATCTTATTTTAGATCAACCTATGGTGAGTCCAATTCATGTTGTACCCAAGAAGGGAGGTTCCACTTTGGTTCTCAGTCAAAAATATCAACTCATCATGGCTATAAATATGACATGATAAGTACAAACTTTCTATTGAGCATTGAAGATGTTTGATCCCCACATGAATGATGTTTTTCATAAGGAAACAATCAAGATTATAGGTGTGACATCCAAACGTGATTACTCAAACAAAGTGCGTGATCAACAACTAACTAACCATACACCATAAAATAAAATTCAAACTGATCAAGCTTCACTATCATGTGAGGAAACATTACATAAAGGTCCATCAACATGTACTCATCACACACTATGTCAGGAATTACATCTAGTTCCTGTGGCATCAACCACAACCTATAAACAAAAGATCATGTTTCATATATACATGCCACATATACAACCACAAGCATAATGCCAAAACCATTTGTTGATATACAACATCTACAAAATGTATCCTATCCCAGACCTAAGAGTACAGGGACAACACTAGGACTCTACTACAACAACTCCAACTATCCAACCTTCTGCATCTACTGATCTCCGAGTTGCTCTTCCTCAACAGCACAGTCCTGACCACGCACTGATGACCACCTAAAAAGGTGTGGTAACCCATGGGGTGAGACCCATGTCCCTGTGAGAGATATAACTCTCAAACAACAGCTATTGTTTGCAACAAGTATATTATTAACAAGGATGAGTAGATTCGGCTAAATAAGAAAGTTAAACGGATTAATCAATTTAAGCATAGTAAACTATTCCAACGGGTTAAGTACAAAGATAAAGCTAAACAAATAGACTGAACAACATATATGACTAGAAGGAATATGAAGAACATGTAAGAATTATCACCTTTTGACAGTTAATTTCTCTTATCGTATTATATAAATAGTATAAGAAACAAGGCAAGGTTTAACATCCAATGTGAAGCGTGTTTAACCCTAACATATATACTATATGATTGTATTATATCTTTTATTAATACCCTGAGGAAATGAGGTACATCACTCAATTCCAATTGACCACTACTAAGTCAAAATCAATGACATACAAGATCTCAGAGTGGGAATCATAAGATCTCATCTGCCCTCGATCAGTATGAGTATACCGCAACAACACATAAGGTCAAGCTGCAAAAAATCCTAGTCTACCGTTGGTATATAGGTCACGACACTAGTGAACAGCCTAATCTGCCCTTAAAAGGTCACGACACTAGTACATCCAAGGTAAACAAAACCCAAAAATCCAAGGTACAACCACAGTTGTCCTTAATCATATCATACATACTGAACATCACCGGAGATACGACCTTGATAAGTCTCATGCCATGGTATGACCGTATCCATCCTTGTGAACATGCATATACTCAACGGTATTCGACTCCGACCTTCCACTAAGAGGGAACCTGTTTCACCATCCAGCAAATCCTAACACTGGAATGGATCTATGACCAGGGAAACTACACGATTAGGGTTTTACTTGATTAGTCAATGCCAATTGGGTGGTTTAAGACTACATCAATCACATTGCATACAAACCCAAAAAGAATTCTACAAAACATGGTGTACATTGCAACTTCAAAAGATATAAAATGTATAAAGTCTAAACTTGTCACATCATCACATGGTACTGTTCCACTATCACACATGAGCCCACACTCATCATAATATCATCATGGGATACCAATCCATTGTCACATCATATAGAGGATATCACCTTAATTAGGGTATCCAACCTTGTCCAAGGTCATAAGTCCATTCACGTTGTTCCCTACAAGAACATCATCATCTCTCCATACATGTGATACATAAGTGATACAACTATCATTCTTTATCTATGATGTTTATCTAACAGCAAATTAGAATTACACCATTAGGAGAGACAAGACACTCCATCGACATGCTGATTACTCAAGAAAGCTAAGAAACGACATAATGCACTTGAATTAGGGTTAAGTTCAATAATGTAACTAAATTGGGGTTTCAAATCAGCAATTATAGAAATCCATAATTTCTTATCATCCCCAACAATTATGGAAGCAGTTAGGTCAAACATCATGAATATAGAGTCAACAAAGTGTAATGACCATATAGACTAGAAAACATCATCAGCCACTAGGGATTTATAGTTTCATCAATCGCTAAAGATTGGATAAGGTTGGCAACCACTAAGGCTAGGTCCACCACCTTCATTGGCCATTGAGGGTCAGCCATATTTGCGACCACTAAAAAAATAAAGTGTGGCAACCAAAGAAAAACTAGGTTTCAACCCTTCATCAATCTCTAAAGAGTCAAGGCATCAACAACCACTAAGGCTAGGGTTTCAGCGACCACTCAAGATCAAACAACATTGGTGGCCGATGAGAAATCACCAACATAATGACCACAAGGAGATATAGATCTCATCGACTGCATGAAGAGAGAGAGCAAACTTAGCAAACACATGACCTAAAACTTGGCAACCACTCAACATCAACATCTTGGCATCCTCATGAGAAGAGAGAGAAATACTTGGAAATTATAAACTCATCAACCTCAAAGATACAATAGGTTGATCATCACCAAGAAACTGAAAGACATCAAGCTGTAAACACAAGAAAAACATCAACTCCAAAACCCTAAGAACAACCATCATGAGAAATAGAACAAACCATAAGTTAAGAGAGAGAAAACCAACATTTCCACAAACATGCATGCATCAAAACCTTCATTACCAAAGATAGATTCGTGCAAAAAGATTAGGGTTCATCAAAGGGGAGATATCTACTCAAGATAATCATGTACATATAAACTCAGACCAAGAATATTATCTTTCTACTTGTAACCATGTTTTAGAACAAGATTATGTGCATAGCCACCAAGAAAGACATAATCTCTATTTTATAAAAAGAAAGAATATTCTAAGTATTCACACGATCTCATTGTTTAGATCCTCAATCCAAACCATAGAGTCAAATATTTTTAGGATTTATTATGTTAATCATTATCGCCATGTAGAAACGAACACTATAATTGAAATCACTTTTTATTGATAATCAAATGAAGTATAAAGTATTCCAATACAATCATCATATAACTAGTTCTTAGGGTATACAACATATATTATCGATCATGAATGGTGGTCATTAGCCTATGTCTTGTGGTCAAGTTGTCTCATCAGCATCCCATGCTAAAGTAGCTTGTTAATGCTATGATACATGGCTTAATAGCCCAAATTGTGTGGCTGGACTTTTCAAACTCAATTGTTACGTGCACAAAAGTCAAAACTTTAGGGCCTCTTGAGGCCCCCACCTCACCCCGTTCTGCTAAACAAACCAGAAGGGTGTTTGTTTGATCAATCTCGGTTGTCTCATTCTTACGCTGCCATTGTGCATGCCTGGTACTATGCAACATGTTAAGCATGTGCTAACACGCTCCTGCCTGCTACATGATTGAGCGCAAGTTATTTTCGTTTCCCCAGACTATCAATTATTTTAACCAATATATACATCTTAGAACATTTAGGAGTTTAAATAATTTATCTGCTTAGTAGCCTATCTGTTATTCACACAGCTTGCGGTGAACGTATATATAAATCACGTTCTGGGCCTTGTGGCCAGTTCAGTTTCAAGTCTCCAGCCGCTGTAATCACTAAAATGAGCTCCTCTACAGCTGCTTAGTAAGATGGCTCGACTTTGTTTAAGCATGAAATTGTCCAGAGTATTCATTTATATAGTTTAAACTATGTTAGTTTTGATTTTATATTGGTTATATTTGATGACTGAACTGCTTTTTTTTTTTGTCTTTTTCCTTCATCTGACATATATTCTGATTTAGAAGTTATAGAATGTTGGACTCACAGGCCTCGCCCTTTCTACCTGATCCGCCACTACGAGCGGGTAGACTCTATCCTACGCCAAGAATTTTCGAAGTATCCGTACCAATGAGACGAACACAAACGTAATATATAATCATCTCTCTAAAGTAAAATTTTGACCTCACAGATGCCGTGGCAGAATTTCAAAAATCCAAGTTCATGGACAACATGAACTGCTAGCGTAATTACAGCGACAGCAGCTAAGCTATCTTTGCAAACAATACAAAATATATTCTCGTACATAGTTTTTGTATTTCTCATTAGAAAAAATAACTTACAATCAAGAGATTACTCTGCAATTTTGAATGCAGTTCCCATTTTTAGATGTCAGTAAATATGTAGTGGCCATGACCGTTTTTTCCTAGTGTAACTTAGACATTCAAATTAATTACAGCAATATGATCTTTAAAGAATGTATAGAACATGACTACTTAAATATCCAATCATCTAATTTTACTAAACATGATAAGTTAGATATCCAAGAAATGCCATTTCGATAATTGTTGATGCAACTCTACAAATAAACTAGATGTCAAAAGACAAATCTAGGTCCTTTTATTTACATTGCCTACTTCCACAGATTTCCGCGAGGCTGGAGTAAAAGATGCTCCACTTGTTTGGAAACCTGGATGAGCCAGCTTTTCAACTGAGGGGGCAAAAAGGATTTCTTATTAATCGTAGTGGCAAAGTTGAGATGGGGATGTTGCAACGTCTCCATCTGCCATGAATTTAAAGGAGAAGCATCTCTGAATTTCATCATCAACACGTCTCCTGATATTACTTTCTTGGATCATTTTCTTGAAGAATGAGAATTGCGTTAAAGATGAATTCCTTTCCAGGTTCAAAGGAAACCTCGAGCTCCTCAAAGCTCTCAACAACTTTAAGATTTTGGGAGACCCTTAAGCCTTCCTGTGGCAGAAGTAGCAGAAAACTCGTCATAGATTGAACAGCATAAAATTTAAACATGTAGTCTCTACTAGATTTAAATTTAGATAGATTCCATTGAAATAATGGGAGCTGTGGAGCCCACTTTCCTGTTAAAACAGTTTAGCATGTAGAACTTTTTGCTAATGTTATTGTCAGGTTTTAACAAGTGGCATTTTTGTTTTCCGCCGGTAGGCAGCAATTGTCTCTCCAGCGTGACATTTTACCTATGAACCTAATCAGTAAGGCTCATTAGTACATTACATTCCTTGTATTTTGCATCCTCATTCTCTACTAGTACCAATAAATTGTTAACACAGTTGCAAGCTTGTCTTGCTGATAGATCCAATGATTCCAGTTTCATCTACATCTACATGTCAGCAGGTAGAAAGTGTGATGATTATGCATGGTAATTATGCATTACACCTTAATAGTTCATAATCATTTCGTTGAAAACTACTCACTATACTCCTCTCAATGTCATTGCAATTTCATATCAGGAGCATACTTTTTAAGGCACGCCTAGGCGGCAAGGCACCTGAAGAAGGTGTGCCTCGACCCGTGCCTAGACCAAAATGCCGCCTTCCGGTTTTTTATAGACCCCTATATAGAGGTATTTATTTGACGTGTGTTCTGATATTCAAATGAAGTATATTTTCCTATGTTTGTTGTATAAAATATTATTATTATCTAGAATTAGTACTCTTGATATATATTTTAATATTTTCTTGGTAGTTGCTTGAATCTGATTTTGATATTGAGGTATTTTCTTCCCCTAAATAGCTTTCCAATTGTGATATAAATGTCATGCTACTTATACAAAATTCGTTATTGCTTATTGTAGGAACATCAAGCAGCTATATTAGCTGCAAATTAATGTATAAAAGCTGAATATAACTACCAGTAATGATAGTTATCTACTGAAATGAAAATTATCTATAAATGCTCTGCTGTCCTTAATCCCTTACTCAAGTTTAAAACTGAATATAGTGGATACAGAACTTATATGACAGTGTTTTATATATTAGTGGAACCTTAAATTCCCATATTACCACAACATACGTCTATGCATCCAAGTATAACTATTATACTATCGGAATTTGGTAAATTATATTCCCAAACCCCTAAGATAAACTTAGGATCGAATTACAACGTAGTCCAACGCTAGATTTTCCTTTCCCACTACTATGATTTATCTACACACTCAGTTTGCAATTAACTACTTCACAAATCTTTTTGGCTAAGCTATCCACATCTCACTTCTTGTCTACATGTTTGCGAGTGTTCCTTTCTTTCCATGTGCAAAAATATATTGGGGAGAGGGTCAGCAGCATCTTCCTTTTCTCTTTCCCCGTGTTTCTGCCCAGTTTGATGATCATCACATTTGTGGGTGAAAGTCGGCATCCAGTGAGTTTCATTCCTTCATTGACAGCCTTCCAAAGCTTCTTAATATAGTCCCAATCCCAGAACAGGTGAGCATGTATTTCCATCCCACCTCCACACATAAAGCAGGTTGTGCAGGTTCCATCATACCATCTTTGAACCCTATCCATGGTTGCAAGGGACTCATGAGCAGCTTGAATCATGCACAGACTCCACTTTGGAACCTCGTACTCAGTCCAAATGTATCTTGTGATACAGTTGGCATCTCCTCTTGCACGAACTAGATCCCAGATCTTCATGTTGGCCTGTCTTGGTCATCCCCATTAACAGCAAAGGCGTGCTTGATGAGCTTCCAAGTAGCTGCCATTCTGTTGATGTCCCTAGAGTACCCTTCATTGGTTGCTGGTTTGAAGTCTAACCCTTTTGGGTATCTCTTTCTCATCTAGTTTGCCCACACCGATTCCTCCTCATGGTACTTTATAATTTGTCTCACAGTCCCCCAATTTGCTATCTCCATTGAAGATCTTAACCCCACTCCTTCATCCTTGCTCAGAGCCAGTCTGCTATACTTCACTGGGTGAGTATTTCCTACCCATATAAAATTAGACACAGTCATCTCCATCCTTTCCAATACCGCTCTAGGTATTTCACCCTGCTGTACCAAGAAAATGAACAGTCCCTCGATAGATGACTTTGTTAAGGCGACCCTCCCCGCCATGGACGTTTTGGTCAAGGGCCATCTGTTGATCATTTCCTCCAGCTTAGCAGTACAATATGTGAAGTCACTGACTTTGAGATTCCCCCCCAGCAAGTGGGAAGCCAAGGTACTTAGTTGGTAGGGTTGATCTCGATCCCCATTGCTTCTTCAACTTCTCTAATTCTTGACGGTTTGTTGAGATGAAGAGCTGTGTTTTTTTCTCATTTATCAGCAGACCCGTCTATTCTCTGAAAATCTTCGGTAGCTGCTTCAGGTTCATAAGATACTCTAGAATAGCCTCAGCGAAGACCAATACATCATCTGCGAAGATGAGGGGGTTCAGTACTCGTACCCTTCTGCCTTAAACCATATAGCTAGCTATCTCCTTCTCTGCCCTCATCATCAATTGTGAATAGTACTCCACAATAATGGTGAGTAGTAGTGGAGAGAGTGGGTCTCCCTATCTGAGGGCATTTGTTCCATGAAACATACCATTTGGTGTACCATTGACTAGTACCAAGAAACTCGTCGTACTCACACACTGCTTCATGAGTGATATCCAACTTTCTTGGAACCCCATGTGCTCCATTACCCACCACAGCTTATCCCACCTTACACTGTTATACGCCTTGGAAACATCAAGCTTCATGCATATCTTCTTATGCCCCCTGTTGAAATTGAAATCCAGTAGAAATTCTCCAGCTAGAACGGCGAAATCGCTGATGCTTCTCCCTAAAATGAATGCCCCTTGGTTATCTGAGATGAGTAGAGACAAAACCATCTTCGAGCCATTCCGCTGGTATCTTGGCAATCACCTCATATTGGACATTGCAACACGCAATTGGCCTGAGATCAGCCAAGGAAGTTTTCTTCTTCAGAATGAGCACCAAAAACGCAAGATTTACTTGCCTCAACATATTACCTCCCTCCACGAACCACTTCACACCTCGGCACAGGTCATCCTAAATGATCTCCCAAGCATCCCTGTAGAAATGGAAATTGAACCCATCGGTCCCGGTGATTTGCTCACTCCAACGCTCCACAAAGCAGACTTGATTTCTTCTTCGTTTACTGACATGCATATAATGCTATTGTCCTTTGACGATAGTGTTTGTACCTCCATTGAAGCTCCTCCGTCAAAATCAGTTCAGTAGACTTCTCCTTGTTATACGGCTCTCTATAGAATTCCATAGCTTGCTTCTCAAGATCTTCTTGGTTATTCACAATGATTCTGTGACAAAGTAATTTTGGGAAGCGTAGGGTTGCACAATGTGTGCACCCTCATATATATATAACTGAAACATTTACAGAGAGGTCCATATATAATATGGAAATAACAAAATACATAAAACATGAATATATATTAACACTCCCCCTCAAGTTGGAGCATAGATATCAATCATGCCCAACTTGTCCATCAGTGTGCAGAATTGCTTCTTCGCCAGCAGCTTGGTGAAGATATCAGCAACTTGGTCTTCCGAACGCGTGAAAGGAGTGCAGATCTTGCCAGTAAGAATGGATTCCCAAATAAAATGGCAGTCAACTTCAATGTGTTTGGTGCGCTCATGATAGACAGGATTATTAGCAATGAAGATAGCAGCTTTATTGTCACAATGCATGGGTCTAGCAGAAGAAGAGTCAATCCCAAACTCTTTTAATAGAGAGCGCACCCACAATAATTCACAGGCAGTATGGGCCATGTAATATCCTCAAATTTTGGTAAAAAACTAAACTATAAAATATGATGCATGAATTAATTTGATAATTCCTCAATGATTTTATTGGTGGAATAGTAATGTTAATTGCCTTTGTCGCACAAGTGCTTTTGGCACAAGACAAATAGATAAACGGAATTCATGCATTAATAAATAGTAATGACTTTTGATATTGATAAACGTTTTTCAAAGGAGAATAAAGTTAATAATGTGTTAGATAATTAAAAGAATACTTATCTTTCCATTATTGGAAACACAATGGTAGGGACACAAATAGTGTTACCTTGGTTTGTCTTTTTGGTATGTTGAAGGATAATTACAAGTTAAGATAATGAGAGGATTTCTAGGATAATCCAAGATAATAGGTGGACTAGATGATTAATTTAAAAGATTATCCACCTTTTTCATGGAAGTCAAATAAAGGAACAATACGTTAGTTCCCTAAAGGAAATAGGAAACATGGTTTAAAAGAAAAGTAAGAGAAAGTTGAGATAAATATAGATATGCCTTGGCTTCTCCCTATTCGTGTAATTGGAGATAATTATGAATAGAAAAGGGAATCTTTTAATGCATAAAGAAAGAAGGGATTTAATTTAATTCCTTGCCTTGTTATTCCTTAGCAATCACGTATGGAAACACCTTCTGAACTTGGGTAGATTGTGACTCATGTTGGTTTTCACTCAAGAATATGTATAAGGAAGGATTCCTTTTCTAGACCATCGGGTCTCTCCCTCCCATCAACGAGTATAAGGAAAGGAACTGGACTCTCCCTAATCCTCCCTCCATAAGAACCATTAGAGTTTCCCTTAACTTGTATAAATACGGAAGATTGTATAAGGAGCCTTCGCCATCATGGAACAAGGCCCTAGCCTCGGTAGTCAGGTGAAGAAGCCCTGTGGAGATTGCTCGTTCTCCAAACTACCTCGTTCCGGTTCTTTGGCCCTAGAGACTCCTCCATAAACCGGCAAGACAGCAACCGAGAGGAACCCGGGGATCCTTCCTCTGTTCAACATGTAGGTTGTCTGAAGGTCAACTAGACCTCTGAGATGCTCCGCCATGCCAAACTACGATGCGCTAGAGAGAGAGAGAGAGGGAGAGGCTGGGCCAGTAGGGGCGACATCAAAGAAGGAGTCAGGAAGACAACACCCTCGGAGGAAGCACTGCGCTGGTAGACATCTGCCACCTGGTGGCCAAGTTCTAGTCACATAGTGAGGGAGGGCGGCAAATACCTTGAAAGGAGGAAGACCCGTGGAGGGTGAGGGGAGATGCGAATCCTTCCTAGCCTGCGTCGTCAAGTAGGTGCGGCGGCAGCGCTGCCATGATCTTCCAAACCAAGGTTTAATAAGACTGGAGTTTGCGGTCTTGTTGTTAGTGCGAGATCAAGGGAGGAGAACTCTAGGGCTGGCTTGAGGTCTCGACCGGTTGGACTCCGCGATGGCAGAGCTGATGTGCGGAGTTGGGGCGGCAGAGGCGCACGAGAGCAGTTGCGCTCCATCAGGCGGCCGCATCCGCACAAGCGACGACTTGCATAGACTACGCCGGGAGGACGTCTTGGTTTGACAGAGGCAGTAGCCGGCGGAGCTGAGAAGAGGTCGAGCATGAACCCACGGCGCCAGCGGCGCATGCGAACGAGGACCAGGCATCGTCTCCGTGAGCGGGAGCCGCCCTGGCGCAAGGGAGGGGGCGAATTAGAGGTAAATGACACAATTGCACCTCCGATGCACGCTTAGAGTGAAGGGAACGGGAGACCCTTTCTCCTGAAATTCTGGGCCGATCCAGAATTTTACAAAAGGGATGTTTCTGATGACGTGGCAACTTCCTATTGGCCCAACAAAGGTAATTTTATAATAATTCTAGTAAATGATTCATAACTCAGAATATATCGAAACTATATATCAAATTGATCAGGAGAACGAGAGGAATCCAAATAAAATATGATCAAAGTTTGTTTATGTTTCCTGTTCTAAAAGTGTACATGGTTTGATTAGAATAAAGGGAAAACTAAGATTTACCTTAATCTGATGCTTAATTGAATAGGTTCATTTATATTAAGTTAATGCCTGATCTAAACATGTATAATGAGTAAACCTTGATAATGTTGGATAATGGACAATTCCATATTAGTAATCTTACATATGTTGTTTTAGGGTTTTGAAACCAATGTGGACATCTTGCTATGATCATAATATTAGTAATATGATTTAGGTTTCACGAATAGCTTAATATGTTTAAGATGATGATTAGGGTTTCACCTAATACGCATAACTGAGTTTGTAATCTTAGAAACGACGATAAGATGGAATTAGGGTTTGTAGCCCTAATCCCTAGTCCAAACATGAGATAACCCTAAACTCTAGTTTAGGAGTACATCTAAATCTGATTAGTATAATGAGAATACATGGTGACACACAAGTAGTATGCTTTGTTTCAGATACTTGTTGATTACATGCTTGTTGCTTGGATGTTTGGATACATTCTTAAAGTACATGTGATATATTCTGCATGGTTTCTGCATGACATAAGGTACGTGGTTACGCTTATGAATACATGTATCGAATTCCGAGATTACAGATGTTTCTCGATGAGATTGAATGACAAATAAACTGCTTGCTTGTTTATTTAGTTCCTGCAAACTATAAAGTGCATATGAGTATTATGTAAAGTAAATAATAGTATTTTGAACCCTGGGTTAGACTGATCTTAAGGGTAATGCACACGAGCCCCGGAGGGACAATGATTACACCTGAGGTAGTGGACCAAATAAGGGTTAGAATATGAAAATGAGTTTATATTCAAGATAAAGATGTTTGCTTATACCTGTACTTGTGATTATTGTTTGAATCCACGTACCAGTATAGAAATATACTGATCGCGTATTTGTTTGTCGGCGTTTTAGGTATCAGATATACTTGATTCGTGGACATGAGGGTACAGATAGAGATGTTGAAGATACTACAGTTTAATCATGAAGGTTTAGTCTTAATGGTTTTTCTTTACACATGTAAAAGTTAATTCTGTTTAAAAGTTATGTAACTCCTTAGAGGAGCTTTTTATCTAAACATGTAAATATTTGATTATTAATGGAAATTATTTACTATTCTGTATTATTTCATGAATCTGATCCTGGAAATTATGAATGACGATTCGTGACTTTAAGGTCTTTTAGACACTCAAAAGTGCGGGTCGTTACATTTGGTATCATATCACAGATTCATCAACTAATACTTAATAGTTTGTAATTTCAAATCAACCTTAGATAATTTAAGAGAAAAATTAGTAAAGCTTAAAGTGTCTTATAGGTTTCTCATCTCACATTTCATCTACTTCTCATCTCTTTCTTAAAAATCTTTGAAAAGAAAAAATTAATAAGAGAAGTAAAATGTGAAACTTAAAATCGGTAATCAACATGGAGTGGTGGTATGGGACACTACCCATGTGAAACTTAAAATCGGTAATCAACATAGAGTGGTGGTATGGGACACTACCCATGTGAAACTTAAAATCGGTAATCAACATGGTGTGGTGGTATGGGACACTACCCGTGTGAAACATAAAATCGGTAATCAACATGGTGTGGTGGTATGGGACACTGCCCATGTGAAATTTGAAATCATGAATAAGAAAGATATGGGATGGTTTAGGTAACCCAGTCTTCCATGCATGTGTGCATGAGGAGCATAAAACTTATGTGATAAGTCTTAAGAGATATAAAAACCCAATAGATGTATATATAACAAAATGAAAAGTTGGAATATAACTTGCTCAAACTCCTCATGTTGTCTCTAGAAGTTTAGTGATGATGGCCAAGCCCCTGGAGGGGAGGGTCGAGGTAGCACCAAGCCCTGGAGGGAAGGTGACCCAAGTTCATTGAATAAACAGAGACCATGAGGGGGTATTCCAGAGATTGAGCAAACATGGGTTGATATGTTATAATGATAAAAGTTATACTCAATGAAAACAAAGAGATATCTATAAAACCTTTAGGGGTTAGTAAGATAACATGGGGTGGGTCAACCTGAGAGTGGGAAGATGACCTATGAGGGAGGCAAAACCTTAGATCTTGGGATCAGGTTGTGGCTAGAGAGCCTAACCCCCTCCTATGAGCCAAGAAGGCACCCTAGGCTAAGACTTTCCCTTAAAAGGTAAGTGAATAAATGTAATTAAGTTGAGATAACCTTAATCCTCACCTAGAGTAGTGAAGAGTTAAAGATATAAAAATGAAAGCACTTAAATTCTTTGAACCCAAGGATGCCAACTCTGAGTGACACAACTGGTCAAGCCCAGGAGGGAAGACCAGTAAGGCACCAAGCCCAGGAGGGAAGGTGGCCTAAGTGGACGACCAAGCCCAGGAGGGAAGGTCATGAAAAGGTCAAGCCCAGGAGGGAAGACCAGGCAGGCACCAAGCCCTGGAGGGAAGGTGGCCTAAGTCCACAATGCAGTTGTTTAGGATCAAGCCCCTGGAGGGGAAGATCACAGAGGTCAAGCCCAGGAGGGAAGATCGACATGGCACCAAGCCCTGGAGGGAAGGTGGCCCGAGCCCAATGATGGGACGACACTGCATTATGTGTACTCAAAAGATAGAGATGAAGGCAATCCGGGTTAAAGAATTAAATAAGAGAATAATGTGCTTAAAAGATGTGACATCTCAAAAGAAACCCTTAGGGAGGGTAGAGTCCTAATGCAATCCTAGGGTCAAGTAGGGTGT
This sequence comes from Alisma plantago-aquatica, assembly GCA_963693085.1. Taxonomy (NCBI): domain Eukaryota; kingdom Viridiplantae; phylum Streptophyta; class Magnoliopsida; order Alismatales; family Alismataceae; genus Alisma; species Alisma plantago-aquatica. Next base: position 992,417,928 of record OY856409.1, on the reverse strand, counting down.
ATTAGAGGTACATTGAACTGATGGGTTAGGAATTGATTGTTTCCTGAATGCACAAGACCATGTGGTCGGGAGGTAACAGCTAGGTTTATCCAAGGTACATGACTCAGGAGATTAGCTACCTCTATGAGGATCATGTAGCCTAATGGGTGAATATGAAAGGCACTCTCTTGATGCATAAGGATGAGATCACTCCAAAAGTACCTATACCCCTAGAGACCTCGAGGATTTGGCTAAGGCTCATAATGATACATGAGATGTAAATATAAAAGAAGTCATGAAAACTTGAGAGAAGTTGTTCCCTAATTTAAGAGTAAGAAAAGGGACACTTGACTCTATGAGATAAAAGAATAATATAAAGTTAAGAACAAGTAAGTTTAGAGTCATATAGAGTATGATTCAACTTAAAAATGTGAAATTGAAAGGTAATGTGTGGAGGTACCATCTCCACTCTTGGAATGAAATGAACTTTGTGTTTGGGCTGCAGTCAAATGCTTATATCATCTCATTATGAGAGGGAGATTGGATAGACACATGTTATGCTTAAAAATTGAGATAACGAGGATGAATATCTTACATTTAATGTGTAATGACATGAACTAGGGGTAGAGGTGTTACCTCACCCTTATGTGAAAATAGTGTGTAATCGGTTGGAAACCTAGGTGAAAAGAGAAATCACCAAGTAGTAATGAAATCACAAAATAAGAATGAAATCATCAAGTGATGATAAGATGTGTATACTAAAGATGTAGATATACATTGAATTGAATTCGAGTACCAATCTTAGTCTTAATGTGTGGAATTTGCATAATAACATATGTAAAGATGTCTAAGTAGGGTGCTAACCCTAAGACTTGAACTAAGATGAGTTATAATTCACCTTTTTCTTTTGGGTATGAATTTTGAGGACAAAATTCCTTTTAAGGAGGGGTGAATGTAATATCCTCAAATTTTGGTAAAAAACTAAACTATAAAATATGATGCATGAATTAATTTGATAATTCCTCAATGATTTTATTGGTGGAATAGTAATGTTAATTGCCTTTGTCGCACAAGTGCTTTTGGCACAAGACAAATAGATAAACGGAATTCATGCATTAATAAATAATAATGACTTTTGATATTGATAAACGTTTTCCAAAGGAGAATAAAGTTAATAATGTGTTAGATAATTACAAGAATACTTATCTTTCCATTATTGGAAACACAATGGTAGGGACACAAATAGTGTTACCTTGGTTTGCCTTTTTGGTATGTTGAAGGATAATTACAAGTTAAGATCATGAGAGGATTTCTAGGATAATCCAAGATAATAGGTGGACTAGATGATTAATTTAAAAGATTATCCACCTTTTTCATGGAAGTCAAATAAAGGAACAATACGTTAGTTCCCTAAAGGAAATAGGAAACATGGTTTAAAAGAAAAGTAAGAGAAAGTTGAGATAAATATAGATATGCCTTGGCTTCTCCCTATTCGTGTAATTGGAGATAATTATGAATAGAAAAGGGAATCTTTTAATGCATAAAGAAAGAAGGGATTTAATTTAATTCCTTGCCTTGTTATTCCTTAGCAATCACGTATGGAAACACCTTCTGAACTTGGGTAGATTGTGACTCATGTTGGTTTTCACTCAAGAATATGTATAAGGAAGGATTCCTTTTCTAGACCATCGAGTCTCTCCCTCCCATCAACGAGTATAAGGAAAGGAACTGGACTCTCCCTAATCCTCCCTCCATAAGAACCATTAGAGTTTCCCTTAACTTGTATAAATACGGAAGATTGTATAAGGAGCCTTCGCCATCATGGAACAAGGCCCTAGCCTCGGTAGTCAGGTGAAGAAGCCCTGTGGAGATTGCTCGTTCTCCAAACTACCTCGTTCCGGTTCTTTGGCCCTAGAGACTCCTCCATAAACCGGCAAGACAGCAACCGAGAGGAACCCGGGGATCCTTCCTCTGTTCAACATGTAGGTTGTCTGAAGGTCAACTAGACCTCTGAGATGCTCCGCCATGCCAAACTACGATGCGCTAGAGAGAGAGAGAGGGAGAGGCTGGGCCAGTAGGGGCGACATCAAAGAAGGAGTCAGGAAGACAACACCCTCGGAGGAAGCACTGCGCTGTTAGACATCTGCCACCTGGTGGCCAAGTTCTAGTCACATAGTGAGGGAGGGCGGCAGATACCTTGAAAGGAGGAAGACCCGTGGAGGGTGAGGGGAGATGCGAATCCTTCCTAGCCTGCGTCGTCAAGTAGGTGCGGCGGCAGCGCTGCCATGATCTTCCAAACCAAGGTTTAATAAGACTGGAGTTTGCGGTCTTGTTGTTAGTGCGTGATCAAGGGAGGAGAACTCTAGGGCTGGCTTGAGGTCTCGACCGGTTGGACTCCGCGATGGCAGAGCTGATGTGCGGAGTTGGGGTGGCAGAGGCGCACGAGAGCAGCTGCGCTCCATCAGGCGGCCGCATCCGCACAAGCGACGACTTGCATAGACTACGCCGGGAGGACGCCTTGGTTTGACAGAGGCAGTAGCCGGCGGAGCTGAGAAGAGGTCGAGCACGAACCCACGGCGCCAGCGGCGCATGCGAACGAGGACCAGGCATCGTCTCCGTGAGCGGGAGCCGCCCTGGCGCAAGGGAGGGGACGAATTAGAGGTAAATGACACAATTGCACCTCCGATGCACGCTTAGAGTGAAGGGCACGGGAGACCCTTTCTCCTGAAATTCTGGGCCGATCCAGAATTTTACAAAAGGGATGTTTCTGATGACGTGGCAACTTCCTATTGGCCCAACAAAGGTAATTTTATAATAATTCTAGTAAATGATTCATAACTCAGAATATATCGAAACTATATATCAAATTGATCAGGAGAACGAGAGGAATCCAAATAAAATATGATCAAAGTCTGTTTATGTTTCCTGTTCTAAAAGTGTACATGGTTTGATTAGAATAAAGGGAAAACTAAGATTTACCTTAATCCGATGCTTAATTGAATAGGTTCATTTATATTAAGTTAATGACTGATCTAAACATGTATAATGAGTAAACCTTGATAATGTTGGATAATGGACAATTCCATATTAGTAATCTTACATATGTTGTTTTAGGGTTTTGAAACCAATGTGGACATCTTGCTATGATCATAATATTAGTAATATGATTTAGGTTTCACGAATAGCTTAATATGTTTAAGATGATGATTAGGGTTTCACCTAATACGCATAACTGAGTTTGTAATCTTAGAAACGACGATAAGATGGAATTAGGGTTTGTAGCCCTAATCCCTAGTCCAAACATGAGATAACCCTAAACTCTAGTTTAGGAGTACATCTAAATCTGATTAGTATAATGAGAATACATGGTGACACACAAGTAGTATGCTTTGTTTCAGATACTTGTTGATTACATGCTTGTTGCTTGGATGTTTGGATACATTCTTAAAGTACATGTGATATATTCTGCATGGTTACGCTTATGAATACATGTATCGAATTCTGAGATTACCAATGTTTCTCGATGAGATTGAATGACAAATAAACTGCTTGCTTGTTTATTTAGTTCTTGCAAACTATAAAGTGCATATGAGTATCATGTAAAGTAAATAATAGTATTCTGAACCCTGGGTTAGACTGATCTTAAGGGTAATGCACACGAGCCCCGGAGGGACAGTGATTACACCTGAGGTAGTGGACCAAATAAGGGTTAGAATATGAAAATGAGTTTATATTCAAGATAAAGATGTTTGCTTATACCTGTACTTGTGATTATTGTTTGAATCCACGTACCAGTATAGAAATATATTGATCGCGTATTTGTTTGTCGGCGTTTTAGGTATCAGATATACTTGATTCGTGGACATGAGGGTACAGATAGAGATGTTGAAGATACTACAGTTTAATCATGAAGGTTTAGTCTTAATGGTTTATCTTTACACATGTAAAAGTTAATTCTGTTTAAAAGTTATGTAACTCCTTAGAGGAGCTTTTTATCTAAACATGTAAATATCTGATCATTAATGGAAATTATTTACTATTCTATATTATTTCATGAATCTGATCTTGGAAATTATGAATGACGATTCGTGACTTTAAGGTCTTTTAGACACTCAAAAGTGCGGGTCGTTACAGGCCATGACCCTGTATTCAGCTTCAGCACTGGACCTGCCCGTGTAGGCTTCAACCTCCGGGTTTCCTACTACGCTTCGACATAGTTCGTATGTGAGAGGTTCGTGGTAACTTTGTGCATGTGTCTGCCTGTCTGACGGCTTAGTCTGTCTCCTGCCTGTACCTGCCTGCCTGTGCCTGCCTTTCTGCCTGTCCTCATGGCGTCTTCTGGAGATGACCTCTGGCGAGATTCGCGCCGTCAAGTTACCATTGTTAAACTTGACGGGCACAACTACCAGCTTTGGGTGTGCTCCTTTGTGATATATGCCAAATCACAAGGGAAGTACTCTCATCTGATTCGCACCGGTCCGCCTCAGCCTGCAGAGCATGCGGATGCCAAGGACGTCCAAGCTTTTGATGATTGGGTCCGTAAGGACTCGACTGTGATGACATGGATTCTCAATAGCGTCGTTGAGAAGATCAGTGTCACTTTACTTCGGCTGCCTACGGCGATGCAGATGTAGGATCAGCTCGCCGGTACCTACTCTCACAGTCATAATCCCAAGAAGGTCTTCGACATAACCAAGCAACTGGGGCGACTCCAATTCACGGGATCTGACATCTCAGACTACTTCTCCACCTTCACTGGCCTGGCCACAACATTTTGTTTTTTACTCCTCCAGGTAACAAGATTGCCTCCAACATAAGTACAATACCCAGAAGTAGATTTTCTGTCAGCTTTGCTTCCTGCATAATCATAATCAGAGTACCCGTCAAGAGAACAGTGTCCATTCTTTCTGTAGTGAAGTCCCTTGCCAGGAGACTTCTTCAAATATCTCAGAATATGACACAGCGCATCCCAGTGACACTGTCTGGGTTTATCAAGGTACCTGCTAAGAAGGCTCACTGCAGTAGAAATATCAGCTCTAGTAACAATCAAGTAAATGAGCTTACCAATCAGCCTCCTGTATTTTTATTATCAGCAAAAAATGGAGAAGAACCATCATCCCAATTCACATTGGGATCTAGAGGAGTATCAGCAGGTCTCGCTCCAAGCATACCAATCTCCTGCAGTATATCTAAGACATATTTTCTCTGAGACAATACAAGAGCATTAGAGTTTCTAGAGACCTCTATGCCCAGAAAATACCAAAGCTTGCCCAAATCTTTGGTAGCAAAGTGCTTGCCTAGATGAGCTTTAGTAGCATGAATACCAAGAGAATCACTGCCAGATATCATAATGTCATCAACATAGACAATCAGAATAATAATACCAGCTGAAGTCTTCTTGGTGAAAACAGAATGATCCACCTGAGACCTCAGAATCCATCATAATTTTGCTCAATTTGTCAAACCAGGCACGGGACTCTGCTTAAGTCCATAAATAGAGCCAACATTTCCTCTTTCATAGAAGACGTCCAAGCAGTACTCTTTAAGGCATCCTGAACATTCTTTGGAACAGCCACAACAGATAAGGCATATACAAAATTGCTAGAATGGACATTCAGATGATCAGTGGAAACAAACTGAGCAATACTATGAGATGTGCAGGAACGAGTACCCTTTCTAAGAGCGATGGGTATGTCAAGGTTAGAAGTTACCTCAGGTGTAGCAGAACCTTCTGGAGGTGAAGATTGGTTTTCCTGGGGGGGGGGGGTTCTTGTGTAGGAGGTGCTCTATTTCTGCGTTGATAAACAATAATAGGAGTGGTATGCTCAGTAGTCACAGTATCAGTAATATCAGGCACACAATCAGTAGTAACTGGTAGAGGAGAGGCAATAAGGTCAGGCTGTAAACTTTCTCCTCGAGTAGAATAGTAAGGTGTATCCTCAAAAAATACATCACTGCTAGTAAACCATTTTCTGGCAGTGGGGCTATAACATCTGTATCCCTTTTGGGTGCGAGAATACCCCAGAAAAATGCACTTCTCAGCATGAGGAGAAAGTTTATCAGAAGCTGGTCCAAGCAACCTTACAAAGCAAGTACAACTAAAAATCCGAGGAGGTACAGTAAATAACTGAATATCTGGTTGAAGAACCTGAATAGGTATTTTGTTTCCAATCACAGATGATGGCATTCTATTTATCAGAAAACAAGCAGTCAAGATAGCCTCAAGCCAAAACGAGCGAGGAACATGAGTATGCATCATAATAGTCCTGGCAACTTCTAATACATGTCTATTTTTACGCTCAACCACACCATTTTGTTGAGGTGTATAAGCACATGTAAGTCTGATGTAACGTACCAACAGATTTGCAAAAAAACATCCACATCTTTTTTAACAAACTCAAGCGCATTGTCAGTATGAAAAAAATTTATAGGCACACCATATTGTGTTTTCACCTCAGCAAAAAAGAATTTGATAGTAGGCATAACTTCGGACCTACTTTTTATCATAAACAACTAAGTAGTCCTAGAAAAATCATCAATAAACATAATAAAGTACTTGTGACCAGATAAACTCGGCACATAGCAAGGACCCCATACATCAGAATGCACTAAATCAAAAATGTTTTTATTGCTAATATGAATGCGTCTAGGATAAATAACTCTAGTCTGCTTTCCTAGCTGACATGACTCGCACTGAAGGCTACAAGTGCCAATATCAGAAACTAAATGACGAAGCTTTTCAGATGATGGATGTCCCAACCGGTAGTGTCATTGTAATGCAGAAACAGATGTAGATAGTGCAGAGGCCACAGCCACTTTCTCTGCTTTCGGCAAATGATCAAGGTAGTATAGTCCATCAGCACCTTCATACCCCCTACCAATCTTCATCCTCGTGCGAAGGTCCTAAAAAATACATGAACCAGGAATAAATGTTAGGCTACACTGTAGACTTCTCAATATCTTGCTAACAGATAACAAATTCAGAGGGAATCGAGGTACATATAAGGCAGATTTCAGTAGAAACTCAGAAATATTATCCCCTACTCCAGATACCGCAGACTTGGAACCATCAGCAAGCATAACAGATGAAGGACGAGCAGGTTTATATAACTTTTTAAATAAAGATCGATTTCCAGAAATATGCGAAGAAGCACCGGAGTCTATGATCCATTTAGTATTACCAGGAGTAGAAGAGGTACTTAGGAAGGAAGTGTCATAACCAGAATAAGTGGCAGCATGAGCTCCACTAGTCGAAGTAGTAGACGACGAGCCAGCCCGCTCAAGTAGCAGGCGCTCCACCTCAGCACGGATGTAATCCGCAATCGCACTTGAAGAGTCAGACTCAGTAGGTTGAGTGGCTCCCTCCTGTGCAGTGGTAGAAGAGTCAGCAGTTGCGTTGGCCCATGCCGGTTTACCATATTTCTCCCAGCATTTTTCTTCAAAATGGTTGGACCGGCCACAGAAAGTACAGATGCGCTGGCCCTGCTGATGACGCGCAGCAGCAGGTGGAGCAACAGAAGGGGCTCCACGACCAGAAGAGGCACGTCCTCGCCCTGCACCCAGTGGAGGACGGCTGTCAGCAGAACGGCACGGCCACGACCGCGACCACGACCAGACCAAGCTGTAAGGGCAGTGGAGTCTCTAGTCTCCGAAGGTAGTGTCGGAGTCGACGAAGGCAGACGTTGAAGACGTTGGTAGGCACTCTGCAGAGTAGGGAGCGGATCACTCGCTAAAATCTGGTCAACAACACCAGCATAGGACTCTGGCAATCCACATAAAAATTGAACCAACTGCAGCTCTGCTCTCTGACCCTACATAGTGGCCAAATCAGTGGACAGTGGGTGGTAGGACTCCAGCTCCTCCCACAGTCCAGTAAAGGTAGAGAAGTAGTCCGCAATATCAGACTCTGTGAAGTGTAGACGTCCCAGCTGCTTGGTGATGTCAAAGACCTTCTTGGGGTTCTGGCTATGTGAGTATGTGCCGGCGAGCTGATCCCACATCTGTTTCTCCGTAGGTAGGTGAAGCAGGGTGACACTGATCTTCTCAATGTTGTTGTTGAGAATCCATGTCATCACCGTCGAATCGTCCCGGACCCAGTCATCATACGCCTTCACATCTTTGGAATCGGCGTCCGCTGCAGGTTGTGTCGGGCCGGCACGGAGCAGGTGCGAGTACTTTCCTTGGGATTTTGCATAAATCACTATGGAGCATACCCAATGCTGGTAATTTCGCCCGTCAAGTTTCACAGTCGTAACTTGACGGAGAAAGTCATCTCCCGAGGACGCCATGAGAGCAACAAACACAATCAGGCAGTGGGGTCCGGAGCGCAGACGAATAGGCACAAGTAGGCACGAACAGGCAGAAGACGGACTATTTCTGAGTGTGTCTAAATGTGAAAAGAGATAAAATGTTTGCAGGCTTGTGGCCTGTTGTTGGCTGATATCAATGGATGTCGTAAAACCTGCAGTTCATAACTGAACTGCAGGTTTCTCATCCTGCGACCAGCCACAGCCGGTCTGCAGACTGACAGAAAAAAGAAAAAAAAAACATCAACATCGGTTATTTGAACAAAACTGACGATATATGGTTACATTGTCGGTTTCCATACTAGTAACCGACGTCGATTTCCCTAATGCGAGGCGTCGGATATTTATATACAACCGACGATATAGGGTAACAGTGTCGGTTGCCCTACTAGTCACCGACGTCGATTTCCCTAGTGGCCAGACAACACGGCCGTGCTGGTCAGCACGACCGTGGCAGAGGGTGATATGGCGTCGGTTATCACTAAGAAACCGACGCCGATAGTGCCCCAGATGGCGCCCTTTCTGTGGCGCGAAGGTATGTGGTGTCGGTTTCGATCCTAATAACCGACGCCAATAACCCCTGCTGGCGCGTTTTCGGCGAGTTTTCGGTGGCGCGCGAAGGGTTTTGGCGTCGGTTCTCAAACCGACGCGTAACGGTTGGGCTTTTAGCGGCGCCCACATAGGTGTCGCTTGAGAACCGAAACCAAAGGCCTTAAAAAACCGACACTAAAGGCATGTTATGTACTAGTGATATATGTATATGTGTGTGTGTATATATATATATATATATATATATATATACTACTATAAAAAGAGCGAGTTTGATGCTGCGCTCTCCTTGATTCACTCTCTACTCTCCTATTTTCAAGGAATTTTGCTCCTACAAATATTTATTTTTACAGTCTCCTATTAACTTTTATTATCTTTAATTTTATATTTCTTTCTCCATCCCACGGAAACGATTCCTTGATTCTCTCCTTTCAAACAACCAACACAAATATCTTTTACTGTATAGACCCTTTCACGGACGAGTCTTCTCCCCATATATTTCCAACAAATTTTATATGTCACGTGCATGTGCACGTGTGCATTTACTAGTATATATATATATATATATATATATATATATATATATATATATATATATATATATATATATGTATATGTATATGTATATGTATATGTACATATATATATATATAAATATATATGTATATGTACATATACACAGTGTTTTAAAAATCGGTGTATGCGCCCGCATAAGCGGCCGCATACAAGGTGCGGTCCTCCAAAAATCCGCATAATAAAAATCGGTCCAAAAAGCGGTCCAAGCCGCATAATCGGTTATACGGCCGCATACAAGGCCGATTATACCCCGATTTTTAGTTAGAGATATTCTGATTTCTTGTTTTATACATTTACATTGTTTAAATTTAGATTATAGTGCATGTTTGTATTTATTTAAGTTGTGATGATTGCATATTTGCATAATTGCATCCATTATTCTTGTAATTGTAGTATTTAGATACACAATTGCACAAATTAAATATGTAAATCATGATTAATACATATATATATAATAATTAATTAAAAAAATCTAAAACCGCATATACTTCCGCATATACTCCCGCATACCGCATATACTCTACAAGGTGACCTCTCCGAATGCATAACGCATACCGCTTTTTGAAACACTGCATATACATATATGTATAAGTACATATACATATATGTATATGTACATATACATATGTACATCTACATATATGTACATATACATATGTACATCTACATATATGTATATGTACATCTACATATATGTATATGTACATATATATATGTATATATAATATATATATATATGTACATCTACATATATGTATTTATATGTATATATATATATATACATCTACATATATGTATTTATATGTATATATATATACATCTACACACACACATATATATATATATATATATGTACATATGTATATGTACATATACATATAGGTATATGTATAGGTATATGTATACGTATATATATATGTCTATGTACATATACATATATGTATATGTATAGGTATATGTATATCTATATATATATATATATATATATATATATATATATATATATATATATATGTACATATACATATATATACGTATATGTACATATACATATATGTACATGTACATACACATATATGTACATACACATATATGTACATATACATATATGTACATGTACATACACATATGTACATGTACATACACATATATGTATATGTATACATATACATATACGTATATGTACATGTACATATACATATACATATATGTACATGTACATGTACATATACATATATGTAGGTATACATATATGTATAGGTATACATATATATATGTTATATATATATATGTATATGTACATAAAGATATATGTATATGTACATATGTACATATATATATATATATATATATATATATATATATATATATATATATAATGTATATGTACATAAAGATACATATGTATATATATATATATATATACACACACATATATAGAGCCAGGCTAGAATACACTCGAGTGTATGCGGAGCGGAATACACTCAAGTAGTTTTCCATTATGCTATATTTTTTTTTAAAATCTAATCCGTTGATCTTCTTAAACATCTCGTGAACAACTCATACGCAAAATTTGAGCACATTTGGATATGTATTGCTCATGTTATGAAGACCGCAAAAATTATGCATTTCAAATTAGTTTTGCGCGTTGATTTTGTTGCCCTTGGATGAGTGACTTACACTCATCCAAATGGGTTCAAAATTTTGTATGTAGCCTAGTTATAGTATGACGATGAAGATCAACGGTTCACATTTTGCAAAAAATAGTCTTGATATGCAAACACACTTGAGTGTATTCATGCGATCCGTACACTCGAGTGTATTCTAGCCTGACTCTATATATATATATATATATATATATATATATATATATATATATATATATATGACTCTACATATATATATATATATATACATATATATATATGTACATATGTACATATATATATATATATATATATATACGTATATATATATGTGTGTATATATATAGAGAGAGAGTCAGGCTAGAATACACTCGAGTGTACGGATCGCACGAATACACTCAAGTGTGTTTGCATATCAAGACTATTTTTTGCAAAATGTAAACCGTTGATCTTCACCGTCATACTATAACTAGTCTACATACAAATTTTGAGCCCATTTGGATGAGTGTAAGTCACTCATCCAAGGGCAACAAAATCGACGCGCGAAACTAATTTGAAATGCATAACTTTTGCGGTCTTCATAACATGAGCTATACATATCCAAATGTGCTCAAATTTTGCGTATGAGTTGTTCACTAGATGTTTAAGAAGATCAACGGATTAGATTTTAAAAAAATATATTGCATCATGAAAAACTACTTGAGTGTATTCCGCTCCGGATACACTCGAGTGTATTCTAGCCTAACTCTATATATATATATATATACGTATATATAGATATATGTATATATAGATATATATATATATATATATATATATATATGTATATATATACGTATATATATGTATATGTATATATATAGATACATATATATATGTATATGTATATATATAGATACATATATATATGTATATATATATAGAGGTTAGGAAGTGTGTACCGACCGGTACATGTAACTTACGTGTACCGGCCATTAAAATAGCACACGTGGAGTATGTTTATAATATCCAACCATATGGATTGATTCAACACTATATAGATTACATATGTTTAAAAAATCATAACCATATCTCATATAGATCATGAGATATAACAATCCATCATTCGATGGTTTCTACAATTTCTGCAACTTACCATTGATTAGAAAATACACATTTTCTTTTGTTAAATGATCTATGAATGTCAGATTGTGGTGATTTTTTGTACACATCTTATCTGAGGGGTATACATTACATCCATAAGGTTGGATTATTTAGTTGAATTTTACAATCACCATAAATGAAGGTGGGTACATGTAAGCTACATGTACTCGGGTACACAATTCTTTTAGCCATATATATATATATATATATATATATATATATATATATATATATATATATATATATATACATATATATATATGTACATACATAGATCTATATATATACATATATATACGTATATATATATATATATATATATATATATATATATATATATATATATATATATATATATATATACGTATATATATATATATATATATATATATATATATATATATACGTATATATATACGTATATATATATATATATATATATATATATATATATATATATATATATATATATATATATATATATATATACGTATATATATATATATATATATATATATATATATACGTATATATATACGTATATATATACGTATATATATATATATATATATATATATATATATATATATATATATACGTATATATATATATATATATATATATATATATATATATATATATATACGTATATATATATATATATATATACGTATATATATATATATATATATATATATATATATATATATATATACGTATATATATATATATGCGTATATATATATATATACGTATATATATATATATATACGTATATATATATATATATATATATATACGTATATATATGTATATATACGTATATATATATATATATACGTATATATATATATATATGTATACATATATATATATATATGTATACATATATATATATGTACATACATAGATCTATATATATATATATATATATATATATATATATATATATACGTATATATATATATATATATATATATATATATACGTATATATATATATATATATATATATATATATATATATATATGTACATACATAGATCTATATATATACATATATATACGTATGTATATATATATATATGTACATACATAGATCTATATATATACATATGTATATATATAGGTATATATATATACATATACATATATATCTATATATATGTACATACATAGATCTATATATATACGTATGTATATATAGGTATATATATATACATATACATATATATATATATATATATGTATATACATAGGTATATACATACGTATATACATAGGTATATATATACATATATATAGGTATATATAGGTCTATATAGGTATATATATGTATATACGTATATACATAGGCATATACATACGTATATATATATATAGGTATATATAGGTATATAACTATATATATATATATAGGTATATATAGGTATATATAGATACACACATATATATACATACATACATATATATATAATATGTATATATATATAAAATATATATATATATGTATATATAGAGTCAGGCTAGAATACACTCGAGTGTATCCGGAGCGGAATACACTCAAGTAGTTTTTTATGATGCAATATTTTTTTTTAAATCTAATCCATTGAACTTCTTAAACATCTCGTGAACAACTCATACGCAAAATTTGAGCACATTTGGATATGTATAGCTCATGTTATGAAGACCGCAAAAATTATGCATTTCAAATTAGTTTCGCGCGTCGATTTTGTTGCCCTTGGATGAGTGACTTACACTCATCCAAATGGGCTCAAAATTTGTATGCCGCCTAGTTATAGTATGATGGTGAAGATCAACGGTTTACATTTTGCAAAAAATAGTCTTGATATGCAAACACACTTGAGTGTATTCATGCGATCCGTACACTCGAGTGTATTCTAGCCTGACTCAGTCGAGTGTATCCGGAGCGGAATACACTCAAGTAGTTTTTTATGATGCAATATTTTTTTTTAAATCTAATCCATTGATCTTCTTAAACATCTCGTGAACAACTCATACGCAAAATTTGAGCACATTTGGATATGTATAGCTCATGTTATGAAGACCGCAAAAATTATGCATTTCAAATTAGTTTCGCGCGTCGATTTTGTTGCCCTTGGATGAGTGACTTACACTCATCCAAATGGGCTCAAAATTTGTATGTAGCCTAGTTATAGTATGATGGTGAAGATCAACGGTTTACATTTTGCAAAAAATAGTCTTGATATGCAAACACACTTGAGTGTATTCGTGCGATCCGTACACTCGAGTGTATTCTAGCCTGACTCTGTATATATATATATATATATATATATATATATATATATATATATATATATATACACACACACATATATATGTATAACAAGGTGACTCAAGAGGTAACCAATGTGGGCCATGTGGATTAACAAAAGCCCATTAATAAATCATTTAAAATAAAAAGAAACAAAAATAAACTAATACACGGGCTTAGTCAGTATCTATACAACGTCATCTATGTACATGTCTGTGAACCTGTTATCTGTCCTAGAGCACACATCAGTAAGAGACTAGCTACCAAGGAGGCCAGAAGCCTTGAGTGGGCTTGTTATTCTTATTTTCTCTATAGGGGCTACTAGGAGAACAAAAGCAAATCCAATTGTAGTAGGCCATCGTCTTTCAGACCAAGCCTTGTTTTTCTTGACTTACATCAATTGTTTATCTCTACTCTTCAATTCTTATTTCCAATCTCCTGTTGCTTCGCTTTTTTTCAATGGAGCTATCCTATCTTGAAAAGTGCCACAACGGAATCATAAGATATGCAAGCACTGATGAAGGGTAGCTCAGTGGATACAGGCCAGGTCCATCACAGAAGTGGCACGGGTTCAATCCTTGGGTAATAGAACTCCCCGGTATTTACCTCACTGCTGTACATATATCCTTTGCATGGCATGTGGGACAAAAGGGGTCACTCCCATTTGATTGATCGATACCGCAAGTCCTATTGAGTACTTTGATTTCAGGATATCGTAGTTGAGAGGAGACATCTTGCTGAAAGAAAGTGAAGGATGCTACTCAGTGGAGGTGGAAGCTCGCTTTGCTGGGGAAGAAACCTCAGAGCCGATGCACCTGTTGGGAACATATATAAGGGAAGGAGAAGAAACTTTTATTCGTCTTCAGGATCCATGGGGGTCAGCTGGACGTGCATATTATTTGATGCCTTCCACAGGCAAAGCTGCAAAGAAGGGATGATAAAGACTAGAAAAATCTACTTGTAGCAGGCACCTTTGTTTTCTTCTGTAAATTTTTAACTTTTATATTCATCCTCCCAAAGATATTAAGTCTTTTATTTACTTGAAAAAACATGCTCAATTGTGGAGGTAAGATACAGAATGTCATAATGTTTGTCAGCTTTAACAACTAAGATTTTGTGATTTTTACTCAAATAACCTTATAAAATGAAAGGTTGTAACCAAAACTTGACTTGTGTTTATAATTCTTTTTCTGTATAAACAGTTTCTTAGTTCAGTCTATCAATGTCGAGCCTTTAGTACATACAAGAGGATTACAGTGACAAAGGACAGAAACATCAATATAACTGCAACATGTTGACATGTCAAAGTCAACAGGGCGAAACACGTTCACCCGCTTGTCTTTTGGCTTTACCACAAACCGCAACAATTTGAATATGGTTTGCATGTTTAAAATGTCAGCATGGAATGGTGCTTTTATCGCTTGATAGGATCATTTCTTCCTGAAATCAGATTTTCATATAGGTCATGCAGTATGCTTGTTACTTGTCAAACATTGTTACATAAAAGTATTTTATATCCAAAGTCGACTTATGATTTGCATGAAATTATATACATCATTTCATCGCATTTGCTTTTCATAAAATTCCTAGAGTTTCATGTGTATATTTCATAAATGTCCAGGTTCCCACTGATGACATTAACACGTTCGAACTTACATGATAATTATTAAAGGAAATTGACAAAGTTCAGTGATAATTATTAAAGGAAATTGACAAAGTTCAGAAGCTACTGTATTATAGAAAGAATACACAATAAGAACAACAGGGTTACCAGATATATTACCTTTCTTACATACTCAGACACGATCAAATTGATGATCTTTTTTATCACTCGTTTTTTTACTTTTTCTGGACCAAGAATGTGCAAGAGTACCTCTTTGGGGATCTGTAATATATAGCAACTTGTGGAAATGTCAATCCTTCAAAATAAAGAAAGACTCAGTACTACAACATGGGAAACAGTTACAGTCCCTAGCAAATATTGAGTTTGATTGTTCTATTAAGATGTTGATACAAAACATTTGTGATGGTTTTGGGGAAATGGACTTCAAGAGCTTACTCTAATTTTAAAGACAAGGGTGTTAGAACAAGTAATGTCAAATTCACTGTCATATATTAAGGTCTCGTATATGGCCCATTAGCTATTTGGGGCCAACATAGTACAGGACCAACTTTGTTCCGATTTTGCTAGGTGTGAAAATATGTGGAAAGGTCAAGGAAATTTTAAAGAAGTTTTGAAGCAAAATCCAATTAAACACAGATTAAGTGTTTCTTATAAATGGTGAAATTTAATGGGAAAAAATTTTAATGTGTTACGAATCTCTATATTACATGAATTAGACAACAAAAAATCACAAATTCACAACTTCCCCTTTTCTAGATAGGAATACTTTTTTGACTCAAAAAAAAAAGATAGGAATATTTTTAAACCTTAATTCACATGATTGCCTAGTATATAAATACAAGCAATCACATCACTAGACTTAAATGTCAACTTAAATTCTAACAATATAAAATGCAATATTGATATCTAATGCATGTAATATAGACATCCGTAACACATTTAAATTTTTTTCACATTACATAATTATAAAGTACAATTCCACAATTATAAAGCTTACTATTAAACAATTATAAAGTACAATTCCACGGTAATACATATTTGAACCAAATAAGAATAATGGATGAGGATCTTAACATGAGCTAGAGCTAGCTTAGATCTAGAATAGATACAACTAAGATCTAGTTTAGATAATATATAGAGGAAAATAGTCAACATAGGTGGTTTTTTAAGACATACAAACAAATACAACTAAGATCTAGTTTACATAATAGATAGAGAGGAAAAATAGCCAACATAGGTAGGTTTTTTAAGATCATATTAATATTATTGATAGATATAACACATACCTACACTAGTTATTCAATTCTCCATTCAAATCGGAACAATGAGAAAATCTCAGTGAGATGCCACTCGATTGAATGAAAATAGGGCTCTTTATGACATAAAACAAGGTTAGAAAATCCATGTCTTGTCTCCATAGTTCTAAACATTTGTGACATTGGGTGATTAATCCTCAATATCGGTGTACGTAGGTGTTGACTTTGCGACGTGGTAAAATTGTATGGTCCACTTTTTTGTCCCTTATCAGCCCATGTCAATGACTTCAACCCAAATGTCAACAATAATGACCCAATCTAATTTGATATGTCCAACTCCTAGACGACACTTGTAGATTCCATTTATGTGTGTCATCCTTACGCGTGGGCCAGGCTAATCTTCTTTGTATCGTTCCAATTATATCGGATGTCTCCGGAGAGTAATAAGTCTAATGTCATTGCACATTTCACATAGAGTGAAGGCTTGGAGAAAATTAGGGGAAACTATTCTTGAACTTGAGGTAACTACGACTCTTTTTATTCTAGTTTATAAATAAAAAGAAGTAGGTCTACCGCTCTACTAGATCACCACAAGTTTTACAATATTATATCACCATTCCACCTCTCCCATCTCACCTTTATTGGCAACATATTTAATAATTTGTATTTAAAACACAACTAGATTATGTTTTATCAAATTTTAATGTTAAAAAATTCAATGTACATTCATTTCACTCAATCCATCATTATTTTTAGCTCAACCTGTATTAGGTTTCATTTCACAACTTCCTTGATGTTTATTTGAAGTTTCCAAAAACTTCCATTACCACACATGTCGAATTTGACAAAAGGTCAGTGTCCTACTAAGTGTTGCCAACTTTGATGATTCTGTCGATAACTTCGTCTTTGTGGAAGTAATGCTAAAACCATGTTGTTTTTGGTCAACTAAGTCAAGAAGGTCCAGATTTTGTCAAGAAGTTTGACCAAGTCGAAGTTCTAGAGGTTCAACTTCACCAACTATCAACACCAAAGTTTTCGGCAAAATTCACACAACTCTTTCAATTTTTAGATCCATGGGTTCAAGTTTGTATTGATCCTTCTTCATGTATATGAGAGTATGATTTCTTTAGAGAATGACATATATTTTCTTCCACAGTTGCTTTATGGTATCAAAGGAGAGCAAAGTAACCTTAGCTCTATACCTAACATAAGAGGAGGGAAGAAAGCCCTTCCCGACAGGCAGGCACCCCTTTTCTCTTGGTCGCAGATAGGTGACCACCAGAGACCACCTGAACAAACCACAATTGAGTCCCCAACTATTACTGCCCAACCCTCCCCTCCCCTCGCCTATACATCCTACAACATCTATCATGACACTGCCACCTTCCTACTATGACTAGAGGAAGACCATCTACGAACAAGTCCCATTGCTATGGTTGCATAGTGGAAGAGGGGGTGCAATATTTATATATTGAAGTCACTCGATAAAAAATGGTTGGTGTGAAACAACATTTACCTGACACGTCATAGAAACTGTCTTGACACTCTTCGTGGTCCCCTCCACTATTGCCACCATTAGTGCGGTCAGTAGTCATTAACCCTATCACAATAGTCTCCCCTTACCTATTGTGAGTGTTATTGGGTCAAACTGATACCCGGCTAGAGCGGGTTCTCCTCTAACACTCCCCTTCAAGCTGGAGCACACACATCATGCATGTCCAACTTGGAACTCATACATTTGAAAGCTAAAGATGGAAGTGGCTTGGTGAAGATATATGCCATTTGTTGTCCAATCCAAAGATGAGGAGTTTGAATCTTCTTGGAGAGCATAAAAGCACGAATGAAGTGGCAGTCCATTTCAATATGCTTGGTCCGCTCATGGAACACCAGATTACTAGCAATATGAATGCATGCCTGGTTATCACACATGAGAGAAATTGGTGTCTCAACAGACACTCCCATTTCAAACAGAACAGACATAACCCACTGTAGCTCACAACAAGCATGTGACATAGCTTGGACCATGCTACCACATTTTGCTTCTTGTTGTTCCAAGTCAGCAAGTGTGACCCAAGAAACACACAATAGCCAGAAGTACAACGTCTATCTCCAACATCATCTGCCCAATCAGCATTAGTGAATCCAGTGAGCTTCAAGGATGTATGTGCGGGATTTTGTCGTGTAAAGTAACGCCCTTCCCTGGCAATCCTTTAACATAACGTAGAATCTAGGTGATTGCCATCTAGTGTGACAACTTGGGCGCACTCATGAACTGGCTAACTCCCACAGCATAAGAGATATCAGGACAAGTAACTGTCAAGTAAATTAGTTTCCCTACAATCCTTCTATACATTATTGGATCAGAAAAATCATTGTCATCAAAAATACACGTCTTGGTATGATCATTCATAGGCATGGAGACTGGTTTGCATTGTGCCATGCCTAATTCTACAAAAACATCAAGAACATATTTCCGCTGAGAGAGGTTTGTGCCCTTCCTGGAATGTAGAACTTCTATTCCAAGGAAATAGCGGAGATTACTTAGATCTTTTGTCTGAAATTGTGTTTGCAGACATTTCTTAAGCTGTAAATGCCAGTAGAGTCATCACCTGTGATGACAATATCATCTACATAAACAGCTAAAATAATAGTGTCACCTAAAGACTTATACACAAATAAAGAACGATCAGTGGAGGACCGGGTGAACCCAAACTGTATAAGTGCAACACTAAATTTATCAAACCACGCATGTGGTGACTGCATCTGACCATACAAGGATTTCTTCAACTTGCAAACCTTCTCACACTCCCCCTGAGCAACATACCCAGGAAGATGCTCCATGTATATCTCCTCAAGTACATCACCATGAAGAAAAGCATTTTTGATGTCCAACTGAAGAATAGGCCAGTCAAAATGAATAGCAACAGAGATAAGGATCCGCACAGAATTGAGTCGAGCAACTAGAGAGAACGTGCCAAAGAAGCCTACGCCAAGTGTCTAAGTGTACCCCTTTGCCACCAAACGAGCCTTCAAGTGGTCAATAGACCCATATGGTTTCTGTTTTTACAATATAAACCCAGCAGCAGCCTACAAGAGACTTGACAGGAAGAAGATCCACCAAGTTTCAGGTAGAGTTCTCATGAAGAACTACCATCTCATTGTTCATACCCTAGATTCAACCATCATGTCAGGTTGCTTCCGTATAGGAGCGACGAACATCTATAAAATTAAGTTGAAGAGTGTTGGCTAAATTGGACATTATTATAATCTCTTTATTTTGATGATGACGAACATTTCTTTCTTGTGGTTTTAACTTGCTATTTGAGTGTTTCAGGGATAAGCATATAAGGTGGTGGATAGCGAAGATTTGAAAGATAAATTTGCTAAAATTGCTTTATTTTCATGATTGTAATCAATGTAAAAACTTGTACAAATTTATAATGTACAAGTACCTAGATATCATGTAAATCAAGCGTTTAGATCTTCCTTATCCACACACACCATTTAGATAGGTCATCTCCTAAGCGTCACAATTGCACATCGATACACACACTCAGTAAATGAATACATTGAATCAGGGATGTTCTCAGTCGACAAAAACTTTGACCGAGACACTCTCGGTCGACAAACTCCTTGACCGAGAACAGACCCTCCTAGCTGTTAGACTGAGTTAGAAAAGTAGTTGGGAGTTGAGTTGAACGTTGCAATACACTTTCCCCAGACTCACCCTCAGTCGACAAATTCCTCGACCGAGAGACTCGATCGACAAACTTCTCGATCGAGAAGGTTTCTGTCTGCACTTTTTAGGATTAATTAACTAGTCGTTACAAATACAGTTAGTGGACACTTAACGACTAGTTGAACACTAAGAACACCCTAGAAGGTGTCTAGAACGTCCCCAAGCATTAGCAAACCACTCCTATAAATAGGACAGCCATAGAACACCTCAAAGCACAACTTGCATATACAATTCACTTGAGATCACATTGTAGCAAGCCATTAGCAAAGCTTTCACTTGCAAAATATTTCCACAAGCTGTGAATTTGTGTCTTATAGGCTGATATCTCTTATCCATTATACATTCACGTCCATCCACTTTGGTTAGGAGATCAAACGCTTGATATAGGATTCAAGCCTTGTGCTACATTGGTAAAGTTGTACTTTCCTGCTTCTTTCTTGTTCCTTTTTATTGCTTTGGTTCTCCTTTGCTACTCCTAGGTTGGAGGTTGCGGAAAGGAGGTTGTATGAGCCTCTTCTGGTAGAGAAGGTAGCTCGGCTGACTTAGGATTACTTCAAGAAGGCTGTCTCAACGGGAAGCTACTTCAAGAGGAAGGCTACTTCAAGGGGGAGCTTAGAGTTACTTCAAGGAAGGCTGCTTCAAGGTTGGTGAGACTACTTCTAGGTGAAGGCTATCCTAAGGGTGAAGGTATTTGTATCTTATGTAACATCCTTGCGAGGTAATAAAATACAAGTGCTTTCAAAATCCCAATTGGAAACAATTGGGTAGTGGACTGACTCCCTTAGTTTTTGCTAAGGGTGGAACCACTCTAAATACTATGTCTCCTTCTCCAAATTTCAATAGTGGTTGTTTGGTTGAATTAATTTTAAAATCATCATAAAACCCTATTCACCCCCCTCTAGTGTTTTTCAATTAGTATCAGAGCAGGCTTCAAGGAGCTCTAATCGAGTCCTGAAGAAAATGGGTGATGGGGTACTAAACAACCTCAACTTGGAAGGAACACTCATAGCTCGGCCTCCACCATTTGATGGCACCAACTACACCTATTGGAAAAGGAGGATGCAATTCTACTTTCAAGGGATAAGCTGGGATCTATGGAGAATGGTCTCAAATGCCTACACTCTTCCTCAAACGGAGTATGCTACATGGGATGCTAATACGGTAAAGCTAGCCCAACTAAATGAAAAAGTTGTAACTATCCTTTATTGTTCAATCTCCTTAGGTGAATTTAATAGAATTTCAAATTGTGAAACTACATATGAAATATGGCATAGACTCTCTATTACTTATGAAGGAACTGTTCAAGTAAAAAATTCCAACATTGGTATCTTTAAACAAAAGTTTGAACAGTTTCGTATGGAACCAAATGAGTCTATTAGTGAAATGTATGCAAAATTTTCTTCTATTGTTAATGGTTTGAATGCTTTAGGTAAAGCAATTAGTGAAGAGGATCAAGTGTCTAAAATCCTTAGGTGTTTGCCTCCAAAGTACAAACCAAAAGTGACTGCAATTGAAGAAGTCAATGACCTCACTCGACTAAGGATGGAGCAACTCATTGGCAACCTAGAAGCACATGAGGCAACCTTGGAGGAAGAAGAAAGATTGGCGGTTGAACACAAGAAGGAGAAAAGAAAGGGCATTGCATTCAAAGCATCATGACACAAGTGAAGAAGATAGTGAAGAAGAAACACTCATTGTAAATGGTAAGCAGTATAGAAGTTTTAAAACTAACAAAACTTCTAGTGTTTCTTCCTCCAGGTGCTTTGAATGTGGCAAAAAGGGACACTTAAAAGGTGATTGTCCCAAACTTAAGAAGGGGAAGAAATCATCTCACAAGAAGAAAGAAAGAGCATATAAAGTTGCATGGGATGATTCAAGTGATGATAGTGAAGATGGAGAAAAAGAAGTAGAGTGCCATATTGCTACAACAAATGAAGAAGATGAAGAGGTAAGCCTTTTTTATTTGCCAAAAGAAGATCTAATTGCTAGTCTTCAAGATACACATGAGAAATATGTTGATTACAAAAAGAAACTAAAGAAAGCTACTAAAACTAATGAGGATTTGTAAGCTAAATTAAATAATCTTTCTTTTGAAAAAGATAGTATTGTTTCTGAAAACTTTACCTTGAAATCATCTTTAAATGATTGCAATATGAAGTTGCTTACTTTCGAAACAAATCATGATCTTCTTTCTCAAGAAAAGGTTGATTTGCTTGCAAAACTGCATAATTTTCAAACTCAGCCTATCCTATGTAATCATCTAGAATATGATGCTATTGTTAAGGAAAGAGATGCTTTATCATCTAATCTAGATCAAGCAAAGTTAGATATCAAAAGGAAAATGGATGAGATTGCTAAATTACAAAGAGAAATTAGTAGCTTGAGAAACAATGATATTCTTGATAAAATTCTACAAGATTCTTCTGATCAGATTGGAAGAAGAGGACTAGGTTATAAGCCCAAAGGTAAATCTTTTCAAAAACCTAGAATGAGAAGGATACAAGTGCCCAAGACTAAAGTTATGTATGTGCCTATAGCCAATCCAGCTAAGAAGAGAAATGAAATCGATTCTATATGTTGTCATTACTGTTTACGTCTTGGACATTATTCATTCTCTTGCCCATACAAGAAAAAGGATGTTGATCTAGTTTGGGTTCTTAAGACTTAGAGATTTTAATTTGATTAGTTGAGATTTGACCTAAAACGTTACTTTGATATTCAAATGTCTTATCTCAACTAAATTGAGCATTAACTTGTATAATTTTTTAAAACTGATCAATGTTTTTACTTGAAAACAACTACTGAAAACAGAAACAATCTCGGTCGAGAAAGTTGTGGACCGAGACAATGTCGGTCGAGAAATTAGTCGACCGATAGAGTTACTGACTTAAGCCTGCAAAAACTTGATAAATAGCCGATCGACAAATATTTCGACCGAACCTCACTCGGTCGAGAAATTTGTCTACCGAGGGAAACTCTGACAGAATTATTCAGTAAAAACAAAGATACTTCAATTACAATTAACTTAAGTATGTAATGAACTTTAGGAAGAACATATGAGCATCAAAACTTTATACTTGTCATGATTAAATTGTATTTAAGAAGAAAAGATTGATTTTACTCAAATCATGGATTTGCTTCTCATGAGATTATCTTGGTTCATCTCCTACATGGTTTGGCTTAAAACTGAAAATTATGAACCATGTTGATTTAATCAAGGAAATTACTGTTTTGTCCTAAGTATTCCTTGGTTTATCTATATAGAAATCATGTGTCTTGAAATTTTACTTTAAATGATCATGATCATTGTAATTATGCATATGCCTTTACTGTTTCACCATGATCATTGTGTTTCATCTTTTACTTGGTTTGCCTAAAATAATCTTTGATCTATATGTATATAAACCATGAATGGATATTGTTTTCAAAATGATCATAGTGATTCAGCTCATTACACTTAAAGATGATGTTATCATTGAAAATGCAATTTTTGCATAAATCTCTATGGCACAAATGCATCTTGACAAATTAGTTAAATGATTATCTTGTGCTTAGCTTATGGAAAATGATATCATCTTTGTTATACATGAATACTTTTTGTATGATACTATGTAAGCTATGTTTCAAATATTCAATCAAGTAGATCATTGAAAATGCTTAAACTGGAAATCTGCAGAAATTGCCTCTCGGTCAAAATATAAAATCAACCGAGGGGCGCCAAGGTCGAAGTCAAGGTCGACCTAAAATAAGCTTGACAAAATGCTTAATTGTAAATCATTTCCTTGCACTCAATCTTAGTATATTAAAACAAGATTTTAGTGCATAACTCTCATAAAAGGTTAACTTATTATGATCTAATGCTTATTATGACCTTAGAATCCTAAAATTATAAGATTAAGGGGGAGCTCACAAAAACTATCTTGACTATAAGATTAAGAAGGAGCTCACAAAACTTTATAAACATCATAAAGAAAATTTGAAACTAGTTATGACCTTAGTATCTTTAAAGTAATCTTGGTTATGAAAATAAAGGAGTCTACAATATTTATGAATATAATATATATCTTGTCCTTAATGGAATTCTCTAAACAAATTAGGGCTTAACATCCCGTGCATTTGGTTAGAGATACATTCATTGATTCTACTATAAGCTTGAAAGAATCTCATATCATTTCAGGGCTTGACATCCCTTGTAAATGGTTGAGAAACTATTAAATATATTCATGAGCTGAAAGGATTCTCATGTCATTTTCAGGGCTTAACATCCCTTGTAAAATGGATGAGAAATCAAAACACATATGCCATGAATCTAAAAGGATCTCATATCATTTCAAGACTTAACATCCTTTGCAAATGATTGAGAAATAAATTTTGGCTAAATTTGACATAAAAATAAGTGGTTTGCATTGAGTATTAAATTATCAAATTAAGGGGGAGAAATAAAAGTCATAATTAATGTTTAGATTGGTTATCTTTTTGAAATGACAAAGGGGGGAAAATAATATAAAATCAATAACATAAAGTAATATGAGTTTCATAATCTCTCGGCTAGCACATATTTGCAAATAAAAGAATGGCTGCTAAAGGTAAAATTCAGGTATGAAACTCATATGATTTATATTGCCTTAATTTATATTTTTGAAATGTTTTGTCATCTTCAAAAAGGGGGAGATTGTTGGCTCAATTGGACATTATTATAATCCCTTTGTTTTGATGATGACAAATATTTCTTTCTTGTGGTTTTAACTTGTTGTTTGAGTGTTTCAGGGATAAGCATATAAGGTGGTAGATAGCGAAGACTTGGAAGATAAATTTGCTAAAATTGCTTTATTTTCATTATTGTAATCAATGTAAAAACGTGTACAAGTTTATAATGTACAAGTACCTAGATATCATGTAAATCAAGCGTTTAGATCTTCCCTATCCACACACAACACATAGATAGGTCATCTCCTAAGTTAGCGTCACAATTGCACATTGATACACACACTCAGTAAATGAATACATTGAATCGGGGATGTTCTCGGTCGACAAAAACTTCTCGGTCGACAAACTCCTCGACCGAGAACAAACCCTCCTAGCCGTTAGACTAAATTAGAAAAGTAGTTGGGAGTTGAGTTGAACGTTGCAATACACTTTCCCCAGACTCACCCTCGGTCGAAAAATTCCTCGACCGAGAGACACTCGGTCGACAAACTTCTCGACAGAGAAGGTTTCTGTCAGCACTTTTCAGGATTAATTAACTAGCCGTTACAAATGCAATTAGTGGACACTTAACGGCTAGTTGAGCACTAAGAATACCCTAGAAGGTGTCTAGAACGTTCCCAAGCATTAGCAAACCACTCCTATAAATAGGACAGCCATTGGACATCTCAAAGCACAACTTGCATATACAATTCACTTGAGATCACATTGTAGCAAGCCATTAGCAAAGCTTTCACTTGCAAAACATTTCCACAAGCTGTGAATTCGTGTCCTATAGGCTGATATCTCCTATCCACTATACATTCACGTCCATCCACTTTGGTTAGGAGATCAAACGCTTGATATAGGATTCAAGCCTTGTGCTACATTGGTAAAGTTGTACTTTCCTGCTTCTTTCTTGTTCCTTTTTATTGCTTTGGTTCTCCTTTGCTACTCCTAGGTTGGAGGTTGCGGAAAAGAGGTTGTATGAGCTTCTTCTGGTAGAGAAGGTAGCTCGGCTGACTTAGGATTACTTCAAGAAGGTTGTCTCAACGGGAAGCTACTTCAAGAGGAAGGCTACTTCAAGGGGGAGCTTGGAGTTACTTCAAAGAAGGCTGCTTCAAGGTTGGTGAGACTACTTCTAGGTGAAGGCTATCCTAAGGGTGAAGGTATTTGTATCTTATGTAACATCTTTGCGAGGTAATAAAATACAAGTGCTTTCAAAATCTCAATTGGAAACAATTGGGTAGTGGACTGACTCCCTTAGTTTTTGCTAAGGGTGGAACCACTGTAAACGTCGTGTCTCCTTCTCCAAATTTCAATAGTGGTTGCTTGGTTGAATTAATTTTAAAATCATCATAAAACCCTATTCACCCCCCTCTAGTGTTTTTCAAAGAGCAAACGTGTGGGTTGTTGGTGACAGACTATGAAGCACGGATACTCCAAAACAGGTGACGTACACGTATCCGATACGTATTGGATACCAATACTCCGTGGATACTCCTGGATACATATCGGATACTCCTAATCCGTATCCTGGCATATCCAGGCCGTATCCAGTCAGTAAACACTAGAAAAAAAATATGGGCATGACATTGCTTGATTAGCATTTGACACCAGCTCATGTCTCAACCGTCTCTGCTAAGTAGTAGCTTGCAGCAAGGCTGTCATAGTTGCTTCCTTGAAGTAGTTCAAGGTTAGTCACCATTCCTCTTGCTAAATGCCAATCTTCCTTCTTCTCTTTATTGTTTGTACCACCTATGTTTTTTGGGATTTCACTTTTTAAAGAACTTCAATATGTAATCTAGATTTTTGTTTGTGCTTTATTGCAAACCAATTCATTCACCTTTACATGGTACCTCCGGATGCTTTCCCTGTAAAGGTGCAAGTTTTATGCTCGTTGATGTCCTCCATATTCTATGAAAGGCTTCAATTTAGTATCGTTGGGTTAACATGCCTCTTGTTTTGGTGACTAAATTCATTGTGATTTATTTTGGATCTCTATCTAGACAATATCTATTTCATCTCCTTTGAAGATAATCATTGCATGCCCATCCTTATGTCTCCCCCCTATGAAGCACCGATACTCCAAAATAGGTGTCCTAGTATTGAATACATATTTGATACTAATACTCCCTAGATACTCTCTAATACATACCAAATACTTCTTAAGTCATATTCCTTTTTTTATTAGCAGGAAATGACCTGAATGCAGCCAGGATAAAACCAACCCATTTAGCAGCCAAGAGAGCACCCCACTCGCGTGATACCTCAAAATCCCAAAACCATGTGACTTCCAACTCTAGACTCCCCCTATTGTATTGTGATTTGAGAATGAAATTGGTATTTTCTATTAAAATTTCAAAATAAACATTAAAAAAACGGTTGTATCCATGTTGTACCCGTATCTTATATTTTCAAAAATTGTCGTATCCCCGTACCGCACCCATACCCGTATCCATTTATGTATCTAAATCCGTGCTTCATAGTAGCTAGCTATACATGAGAGAAGATAGTTTGGTATCACAGATGACACAACTCACTTTACAACACAACATTACATGATACATGAAATGTGAAAGGTTTAGAATATGATATTATCATGTCTTTTTGTAACTTGTCTCACATTAATATGAATGAAAGACCCCTTTTTAAATCATTGTTTGATATTATAGCATTGGTTTCCATTTTCTTTAGAAATATTGTGACTTTTGAATGAAATTTGATTGTCTTCATCTATTTTTAAAATAAATATATTGGTTATTTTTAAAAATATTAAAAAAATTGACGTATCCATGACGTACCCGTATCCTATATTTTCGAAAATTGTCGTATCCGCGTACCCGTACCCGTACCCGTATCCCACACGTATCTGTATTTGTGCTTCTTAGGAGACAGATGAGACAAGCAACAAACATTCGCCAATGGATGACGTATAGTGCAAGAATGAACACCTTTACGAGTTGCAACTGAAAGGTGCAAATCTGAAACTGAAGCATCAAGAGAACTCTCAGTAGAAACAGTTACCATAGGAGTGTCGGACGATGAGGGGGTAATCGCAGGACCAGTGACGATACATCCTCTTGGTGATGACATGCTT
This sequence comes from Alisma plantago-aquatica, assembly GCA_963693085.1. Lineage (NCBI taxonomy): Eukaryota > Viridiplantae > Streptophyta > Magnoliopsida > Alismatales > Alismataceae > Alisma > Alisma plantago-aquatica. Next base: position 992,389,032 of record OY856409.1, on the reverse strand, counting down.
GCCTGGAGTAAACCAGTGAAAAAGGTCGAATCAGTAGAGGTATAGGTGGTGGCGGTGGTGAAGTGGGGGTGGTATCTAGAACGGTCTCATCACATGGCACAGGAAGTGGTGGCTCTCTCTCACACTCAAAAATGAAGTTACACTCAGGATTGTGCTCCCCATCACTCTGAACAGAGTCACTAAAGAATGGAGTAGACTCTTGAAAAGTAACGTCAGCCGACACAAAAAGATGACAAAGACGAGGGCAATAACATTTATATCCCTTCTGTGTGGGACAGTTTCCGAAACAAACAGTGTGAACTGCGTGAGGAGACAGACAGCTTGTCAGCACGAGGATCAAACACATGAACAAATGTAGTGCAACCAAACACATGAAGAGGAACAAGAAAAGGTTGCTCGTCAGGTCGTAACACGGATAAAGGGGTAGCCCCATGTAAGATAGAAGATGGCTGACGATTAATCAAAAAACATGCAGTGAGAAGAGCATTAGACCAATATTTATTTGGCAAAAACATCTCAAAGAGTAGTGTATGAGCTACATCAAGTAAATGACGGTCTTTGCGTTCAGCAACCTCATTCGGTTGAGGTGTCTGAGGAGGACAAGTCGTCTGGTAAATCATACCAACAGAATTACAGAAAACAGAAACAGCCTTTTGAACACATGTGAGCGCACTATTGTTGGTATGTATGCCCAGAGAGCCAATCATATGATGATTGTAATGGCAATATCTTGTAAACAATTTGATTAATAATAAAGGCAATGTTCGTCTATATGTTTGTTCAATTATGAGATAACGGTATAACACGATAGATGTCTACAGGATGATGTTACTCGATGACGTATGTCTTCAAGTTAAGGACATGAACAGTAAGATCATATGAATGATAAAAGTACATACATTCTTGTTATGTCGCTAGTCGGATGTTATTGTGGAAGCTAATAGATAGCAATAGCACATAACACTAGAGTGTGTGTTGGTTGATGACAGAATCTCATTAGTCATGATGTGTGATATCAAACCAAACACATAGGTACTTGTTAAGAGAACAATAATATCAGACAGACCCACCTTGAGAGTGATACATGGAAACCATTGAATGGTAGTCAGAATCAGCTCTGACAGTGACTGTGGTGATTGTCATTCTTAGACCGGAAGTCACTACACTCATCACATGTCGTTCAATGTATTTTGACACCATCCAACGTGACCTTAAATAAGGGTTGCCATAAAGATGATGCTCGGATATGTTGTGACAAATGGTGAATGACTGTGAATGATGTATATGGGATTTGTCCCTCCTACTGAAGTTGATATCATGGCCACTTGATAAACGAAATTGAGAAATGTATGGCCATACTATGTGAATCAATATATGATATGTGAGCTCACATGCATCTCAAACAGTCTGCTCTAGTTCAAGGAACATGGATTGAATGTCGAGAGGATGTCGTTTCCATGTACTAAAATAATGAGAAGAATGGTATTTGTTGAATTTAAAACAGTACATTCTCTTATATAGGATAAGAGAGGAGACACAAAACAGAGATGAGCAATATGGGACAAAACAACACAAGTAATATGTAAGTGAGGCACATGACACTAGGTGAAATATAAGCATATCTTTATACTCCTCTTCAAGCTGGAGCGTAGATGTCGAACATGCCCAGCTTGACTATTAGAGTCTGGAAGCGAGCCTTTGGAAGAATTTTGGTGAAGATGTTTGCTACTTGTTGCTCAGTGCTGAGATATGGAGTACAAATGCGGCCAGAAAGAACATTCTCTCGAACAAAGTGGCAGTCGACCTCTATATGTTTTGTACTTTCATGAAATGTCGGGTTGCTCGCAAAAAAAATAGAAGTCTCGTTGTCACAAAACATCGATATAGGACCGGAGTTGGATATGTCAAATTCATTGAGGCTTTGGACCCACAGAAGTTCACATGCAGTGTGAGCCATGGCTCTATATTCTGCCTCTGCACTGGATCTGAATACTACAGTCAGCTTTTTGCTACGCCAAGTAACTAGGTTGCCACCCACAAATGTGCAATAGCCAGATGTAGATTTACGATCACATCGACTTCCTACATAGTCAGAATCTAAAAAACCTGAGAGGTTGTAATGGACATGCTTCTTATATATTAATCCTTTTCCTGGAGAACTTTTGAGATACCATGGAATATGACAAACAGCATCCCAGCGACATTGCCGAGGTTTGTCAAGATACCTGCTTACGAATCCAACAACAGCAGTAAGATCAAATCGCGTAACAGTGAGATAAATAAGTTTACCGACCAATCTTCTGAATTGGTGGTGATCAGCATAAGATGGGGAGTTTCCATCGTCCCAGACAGTGTTTGGCAAGGAACAAGATGACTGATACCGACGCCGTTTCGACAGCTTGGAAATAGGTATTTATCGGTATACCGACAGAAATACCGACAGATGCAATCCTGGTCGTTTCGACGCCAAAATGAACGTATTAATTCATGAAACTTTATAGGTGTGATCTCTACACCTAAATGCAACGTTTTATGCAATAAAATTCTATATTGGGTGTGTAGGGGGATCCATCATGTGGGAGAGGTAAGGAATTTTTCTTGTTTTGTTGGGATTTCGATGAAGGATTTTGATGACAAAATGTAGGAATTAAGATATGAAATTTTACTAGCACTAACCACAAACTTAAATACACACAATTATGCAATAGTACACAATTTACAACATACGAATAACACATTTACTTACAACTCACATCAGTTGTATGTTGAGAAGCGTGCTGGTTCTCCATACAGTAATGAGTTGATATTACTGAGATATTGCGGTCAACAAAAGTGCATCCTATAAAGGTGGTTGTATGTAGTCACATGCTCCTCATACACATCATTATTGGCAAATTGTATGAAGTTCCGTGTTGCTCATTCGTGTGTAATATTGTATAGGTGTATATTACTCCTTTGTATTATATTCACATTGCTCTTTAGTAAAACATCTTCCACTAAACATAAATAAGTAACTAATTATATCAATACTAATTGTAATATGCTTAGATAAATTGTATGATAATAGTAATTATTAATAGTGTTGCGAGTAGGTAGATCTAGTGATAATATTGCATATCTACATAATATACTTATAGATGTATGTATGGTTTGCGTAAACATATAAAAATTGGAGTAATAGTAGACTTTGGCGGTAAAAACACTTAAAGTGGAAGAAAAAAGTAGGAAAAAGTGATGGAGAGGTTGCTAATGGTAGAAATGAAAGAGATTAGTTAGAATTACCTTGATTTGGGTTGTTATTAGATCCAATCGACAAAAATCATCCAAATGTACCTTCTTTACTCCTCCCAATAAGTAACAACAGTCATTCTCGCAAAAAATGGTATACCCGTCGGTATACCGCCGGTTTCGGTCGGTATAGTGAAGTTACTAGTGCATTTTGCACTGAAACCATCAAAACATGGCAGTATTGGCGGTATACATGTCGGTATTATCGATATTTGCAATCCTATCAGTATGCACGCATGTTTCCGTGTCAGTTTCCGTCGATATCGGTATTTTGGTCGAAATACCGTTGATACCATTGAAACCTCATTCTCTGGTGTTTGGATCTAGAGGGGTGTTGGCTGGTTTGCAGCCAAGCATACTAGTCTTCTGCAGGAGATCAAGAACATATTTTCACTGGGAAAGACACAGACCTGCAGATGATCTGGACACCTCAATGCCTAAAAAATATCTCAGCTTTCTAAGATCTTTGGTGAAAAAATGCTTTTCTAAGTAAGTTTGAGTAGCCTGAATTTCAAAGGCATCACTACCAGATAAGATAATATCATCAACATAGACAATAAGAATGACTAGTCCGGCCACAGTTTTCCTGATAAACACAGAGTAATCTAAGAGGGAATGACGAAAGCCAACATTAATTAAATTTTGACTAAGCTTGTCGAACCAGGCACGAGGACTTTGTTTTTAGACCGTAGATGACTCTTCGGAGTTTACAAACTCGCAAGGAAGACTCCCCCTGAGCAACAAAGACCGATGGTTGCTCCATGTAAACTTCTTCCTGCATGTCTCCATATAGAAAGGCATTCTTGACGTCTAACTGAAATAGAGGCCAATCTTTGTTGACAACAACAGAAATCAGAAATCACAGTTTTCCTGATAAACACAGAGTAATCCACAGTTTTCCTGATAAACACAGAGTAATCCAAGAGGGAATGACGAAAGCCAACATTAATTAAAATTTGACTAAGCTTGTCGAACCAGGCACGAGGACTTTGTTTTTAGACCGTAGATGACTCTTCGGAGTTTACAAACTCGCAAGGAAGACTCCCCCTGAGCAACAAAGTCCGATGGTTGCTCCATGTAAACTTCTTCCTGCATGTCTCCATATAGAAAGGCATTCTTGACGTCTAACTGAAATAGAGGCCAATCTTTGTTGACAACAACAGAAATCAGAATTTAATCTTGCTACAGGGGAAAAAGTTTCAAAGTAGTCCACATCATAGGGATTAGTTGTCTTAGGTCTTCGCTTGTAAACTTACACAGATCGATCTTCAGGTGTCAACTCAAAAGGTGGCGCAATCTCAACAACATCAGGCTATGGCGTAGGTGCCAAAATGTGACTTGATAGTGATGTCCCGTCATCAGAATAATATGGCATATGCTCAAAAAACACTACATCAACACTTACATACCATTGTCTCATAATCAGATCAAAGCAGTGATATCATTCAGTGTTCAGAAAATCGGTCTAATCGGCCGAATAATCAGTTTTGGGGGTCTACCGCTCCGAATATGAATAATCGGCCTATAATCGATCCAGGACCGATTAATCGGCCGTTCGAGGGTATAATCGGCCGATTAATCGGCGATTTTCAAAAATTAAATGCTAGTAATAATTTTTTTTACATTAATCTTTTCTAATACTACTATTGGTCATTACAATTACATTCTCTTCTTCCACTTTACATATTTGGTCTTCTCCTCATGTTTTCTCAATAAGTTAATAGTTAATGTTTATTGAACTGATCCTTATTGTTGATGTTTTCTTCTCTAATTTCATCAATGTTTCTAATTACTTCTTAATGCAATATTAGTACTTCTTAATGCAATATTAGTCTATGACTTATCAATGTTTCTAATTACTTATCAATGTTTCTTCTCTAATTTCATCAATGTTTCAAGTTACTTATTAATGCAATATTAGTCTATTACTTATCAATGTTTCTAATTACTTATTAATGCAAAATTAGTCTATGACTTATCAATATTTCTAATTACTTATTAATGCAATATTAGTCTATTACTTATTAATGTGATATTAGTCTATGACTTATCAATGTTTGTAATTACTTATCAATGTTTTCTTCTCTAATTTCATCAATGTTTCTAACTACTTATGAATTCAATATTAGTCTATTACTTATAAATGTTTCTAATTACTTATCATTGTCATTATTATATGGTCAATATATAATTTACATATCTTTATGATTAATATTTAAAAAAAAATCAAAACCGATTAAAACTGAATATTCTCCCGCTTATACTCTCACATACCGTATATACTCTATTCGGTACCCTCTCCGCCCGTACACCGAAGAACACTGATATCATTTATGGGTTCTAGAATATCCCAGAAAGATACACTTGGTAGAGCGAGGATCAAGTTTTGTTAACCCTAGGCGAAGGTCAATGTATTAGGACCCTCAACCGCTTAATTCTGCCCCTAATCACACGCTTAACAGGTTTGAAGAAAATCGCCCGCTTTTTGCCCGCTTAACCCGCTTTTTGCCCGCTTTTTTTAAATACTACTGGAAGCATGTAACATTAATTTTCTTGCTGCTTTCAGTGATTACTGATTGGTACTACTAGTTTGTATCTGCAATTACTTATCTGCTTGCTGATTTTAGTGATTAGAAATATTGATTAGTAGTAAAGTATTGATGAATACTTAGTTAATTACTGATTTGCTGATTAGATATGTATAGAAGTTCCTTAGAAATATATTTTTTATATACACATACATGTAATTTTGTATAAAAATATATAAAATTTAGACACCTGCTTTTTCAAAAATCGCCCGCTTAATCGCCCCCCTACCGCTTAATCGGTTACAGGGTGTTGTCTGCACGCCTCCCGCTTCCCGCTTTCTGAATACTTGGCGAAGGTTTTTGACAAAACAGGTACATCCAAAAATACGGGGTGGGACAGAAAAGAGTTGGGCATCAGGAAAAAGGATGTTGTAAGGGATTTGAATGTTCAAAACAGAAGATGGCATGTGATTCATAAGATAGCAAGTCGTAGAGACAGACTCATGCCAGAAGCGTTGAGGAACTTTATAATGAAGAAGTATAGTGCGAGCAACCTCTAAGAGACGGCGGTTTTTCCTTTTCAGCAACTCCATTTTGTTGTGGAGTGTAGGGGCAGGTAGCTTGGTGTAGAGTTCCACGAACAGAGCAAAACAATGTCACCAATTTTTGCATAAATTCAAGGGCATTATCGGTGCGGAAAACTTTAATGGGTCTGTTGAATTGTGTTTATACTTCAGAGAAAAAATGCTAATGTTATCTAAAACAGTGTTGCGGTCTTTCAGTAAAAACAACCAAGTAGCACTAGAATAATCATCTATGAAGGTCATAAAATATTTAACACCAGAATGGCTAGGAATAGAACACGGACCCCAAATATCCGCATGAACAATGTCAAAAATGCCTTTTGACCCAATATTATTCTTAGCAAGAAAGACAACACGAGTTTGTTTACCCAACTGACAAGATTCACTAGTAAATGTTTTTTCAGATAAAGCAGGAAACAAGTGTTTCAGTTTTGCAGTAGAAGGGTGGCCAAGGCAGTAGTGCCACCATGGTCCCGTCACGGATCTTGACAGAAGAGAAGATGTCGATGGTGGTTCGTCCAGGAAGTAGAGTCCATCCGGTCCCTCATAGCCCGAACCAATCCTCGTCTTCGTGCGGAGATCCTTCAAAACGCAACCAGAAGGGTCAAATTTAATGGAGCATTGAAGGTTTTTCATAATCTTACTGACAGAAAGAAGGTTAACAGGAAACTTCAGAATATAAAAGACAGATTTCAGATTCAGATTACGACACAAGGGAACAATTCCAATGCCATGAACATAAGTTTTAGAACCATCAGCAACACTAACTAGTGGAATCTGAGTAGTTTTAGTAAGAGCAAAACATAAATTGATATCATCGGCCATATGAACCGATGCACCGGAGTCAATACACCATTTATTATTTCCAGTAGATGGAGTGGCAAGCAAAGCAGAAGATCCAGCAGTTGATGTAGATGGAAGTTGAGACATGCGTTCCTGAAAAAATTTCTCAAACTCGGAGCAAAGCCAAGTAGGCAAGGGCGTAGCGGGTGGCTGCTCAGATGCAATAATATCAGTAGAGGCTTGGTTTGCCCAAGCGGCTTACCATGTTTGATCTAGCATCGGTCTTCATTGTGATTGTCTCATCCACAGAAGTTGCAAAAGCGAGGACCAAAAGGTTGTCCTCGGTCGACAGTAGTAGAAGATGTGCGACCGCCGTTAGTAGGGAGACGACCTCCACGACCGCGTCGTGACCTCGTCCACGGCCAGAATCAGCGGTGCGAACAGCAAGAGCAGGATGTTCGACCGCAGGGGTGCAGATCACAGATGGTAGACATTGAAAACGTTTGAGGACGTATCGAAGAGTGGGCAGCGGGTAACTAGATAAAATCTGGTCGACCACCCTAGAAAAGGAGGATGGAAGGGCGGCCAAAAATTGGACGAGTTGCAGTTCATTGTGTTGCTTCTGGGCTTCTTTGATTTCGGTTGTCAAAGGGTGATAAATATCATATTCATTCCAGAGGGCAGAGCATTGATTATAGAAATCTTCAATAGAGGTGTCAGAGGAAAATTCCTTCTTGATCAGAGTCTTAATTATTTCAAAGACTCTCTTGGGATTTTGTTGATGAGAGCAGAATAATTGATCCCACATCGCCTTAGCATCGTGAAGAAAGAGCAAAGACTGGTTGATCCGTGGTTGGGTACTATTAACTATCCAGGACATAACCCCCGAGTCATCTTTGCTCCATTGAGCATAAGCTTGTTTGGATTTTTCATCTGTCACAGCATCAGGGGGTGGTAGAGGTTCAGTGGTGAGATGAGAGTAGCGTCCTTACGCTTTTGCATACAAGATGAAGGACGTCGACCAGAGGTAATAGTTAAAGCCATCAAGTTTCACTGTGGTGACACACAGAGAACGGGGAGGCTCAATGGATGCCATGACAAACAGGGCAGGAGCAGCAGTAGATCATAAGACAGATGTCGAAGCCGTAGTCACAAAAAAGGTGAGAATAAGCAGAAACAGTGAACCTCGTGACGAGGAAGAAGTGGCTAGGAGTGGATCTGACGTATCAGATCATAGACAATCCAAGATTACGTATCAAATCCAGAAGAACCAACAACAGGATAGTATGCAGCAGAAGTAGATTTGACGCATCAGATCACAGAACCCCTCATAGGGGCAGCAGAAGATATAGAAAAACCTACGCCAACATGGAGGTAGAATTATTCCACCATGAGGCGTAGGCAGGTAGAGAGCGAAAATCGATTAACCCGTCACGGGCCAAAACTGGAAAGTTACCTGACATGTTCAGAGAGTACTAGGGAGGAGAAGAAAGGATCGAGGTGGCTTAACCGGATGGAGAGATGGTAGTGGATGGATAAGGTGGTGGTGCGGAAGAGTAGATGGAGGAAAGGAGGCGGTGGAGGCTTGTTTGGAGGGTGGGGAAGGGGCGGCGGCAGGCTGTTGGAGGTAGTGGTGACAGCGGGTGGGCCGGAGGGTTTGGTGGTGACGGCGGGCTGGTGGAGAGGTGTAGCGGTGGAGATGGGAGGGTGGCGGCGGGATTAGAAGAGGGAGGGAATGGTGGTGGAGAGGAGGGGCTGGAGAGGCGGCGGCAGGGGTAGGCTGCCTAGTAGCGGCGGCGGCAGAAGGGGAAGGGTTTGGGGCGGGGGCAGCAAGGAGAAAAAGGAGGGAGAAGGGGGCAGGGGCAGCTAGGGTTATGGGGGCATGGATTTTGGGGTTTGGATGGGAAGGGATTAAGGAGGATCTGGATGCTCTGACACCATCTAAAATAATGAGAAGAATGGTATTTGTTGAGTTTAAAAGGAGAACAAAGCATTCTCTTATAAAGGACAAGAGAGGAGACACAAAACAGAGATGAACAATATGGGACAAAACAACACAAGTAATATGTAAGTGAGGCACATGCAAGGCACGTGATACTAGGTGAAATATAAGCATATCTTTATACATGCCTCGAGTTCAATCTGGATATCAGAGACAAAGGAACTATACGATCACTGTAACACTAATCACGATTGTAGGTTGAAATTGTTCTCTAATTTTCTAATTACTTGGGTAGCAATGATGTATTGTTGGATACTGCTCATTTCTTTTGATGTCATAAGTTATGGGCATTCATTGTCAACGTAATTTGGGACCTCTAGGGTCACATGCATAGGATATACCTGGAATAGGAGTTTACTTATGAATAAGGTTTAACTTGATTACTAAAGTGTTAAGCTTTTCAATTTAAACAAGATTGGCTTAAAATTGACTGAACTGGGAAATGAATCGACCGGTTTAGAATATGAACTGACCAGTCAGATTCGGAATCGACTGGTTCAGATTGTGAATCGCCTGATTCAATGATCAATAAGATTGGATCAAGCATTGATGTTGATGTCATGTTGTGCATTAATCGTCACATTAAAGCTGATATGTTTGTGAATAGGAAATAATGTGAACTGACCAATTCAAGTGTTGAGTCGACCATTTCACATGTGAACCGATCGGTTTAGTAGTGAACCAACCATTTTGTGGTTTGTAGCTTCAAGAAAAATTTATAAAATTCTGTCTTTTTGACTCCCAGATGATCTAAAAACCCTGACCCTGGCCCTCCTATAAATAGAGGGGCAGTCAAAGCTTTCAAGAGACACAATAATAAGCTCTGACAATTGTTGTCCTCTCACACTTGCGGTAACATAAGAGTCGGAGAAACTATTACTCGTCAAAGGGAGAGACAGCAAGGGAGAGAGACAACAAGGGAGAACAGTCAACGCTAGCATGTTGACATCGATGGAACAACTCTTTTCTATCAATTCTAAAAGAACGACAGGAGTTTGAGGTGGTCCGCGTGGACTACGTAAAGACGTGGTCGTTGCCACCCGTTAAGAGGACGTTGTCAACCACCGTCCGTGGTGCCACACCAGGAGGCCGCCGACGACAACTGTCCAGGTGTTACTTGCGAGAGAAGCACACTGCTGCAAAGGTAGTCGTTGGACTTGTTTCAAGACCAGGTATATGCCTTGCAACCTTTCTTCCCAATCCATAATTATTAACGCAATTTGTTATTTCTGGGGAATAAGGTAAGAAAATTTTTGTTTCCGTTGCCATCTCTGTCGCCATATTTCCCTACAGTGGTATAAGAGCCACATCAATTTACTATGTTTTAGGATTTAATCAATATGATCGAATTTTAATTTAATCATTTATTTTATTACATACGATGTGAATATTTAAAATGATTAGTGTGCATATTCGATTAAATACCACATACGATCTCAATATATATATGACATGATATATATACAATTTATACGTGTTGTCTTGAAATTGTTTTGATGGTGGATGTAAGTGTGGTTATGGCCAATAACCCCTGGATATGTGTGCATGGTTGAATGTTTTTATTCCTGTCTTTTTAATTCGGCTTGCATACCGAGTCTCTCTCTCTCTCGTTCCATATGTATGTTAATACTTTCCTTCATGTACTCCCCTCGAATGTAACTTGAGGTTTCACTTCTAAAATGTAATAAGTTAAATACAAATATGATAGTTTTATTTCCTATTTTGACAAAGAGAAGGCGTTCTACACCAGACGAGTCGACCGACTCAGAAGTCAAAGTGATTGACTTGAGGACCGAGGAGGCCAGACAATAGGAGTTGATCGATCAATTTCGTGGCCCAACCGACCGACTGCAGGAGTCCAGATGCCGATTGAACGGGAAACCAGTCCACTGATCCAAAAGACCAATCGACCGACTAGGAAGCCAACCGATCGACTCTAGGTTGAACTGTTTCCAACACGGATTCTGCAAGTACATGTTGCTATATATATTGTGGACCTTAGTTGGTAGCAATTCTTTGTGGCTCCAAAGAATCATGTTAGTGTGGCCATAACCATCACTTGTATTTTTAAATTGCATGTTTTATTTTTGGATATAGTATGTATATGATACATATTATTAGTATATGGTGATTGGATATATATATGTATTTATATAAATATAAATCTTTGAATCCAATATTAAGCCTTAGATGCATTCTATAAGTAGCACACATGAAAAGCTTAATCGACTAAGCGTGGTGTGTCATCTATCTCGTGGAAGTGTGATGGTAGTTATGTGGGTCTGCCAAGCAGGGTGCATTATTATCGTCTTGGCTTTTGGGTCAAGCTTAACTAGGTGACCTTCATGAGATTAAGTGCCTAGAAGCATAATTATAGACTATGGCAAGGAGTTGTGCATACCATCTATCCAATAATTACATAAATGCAATTGGCAAATGTTGCCTACCTTAATAATTGGTTATGGACGTTGGCGTTTGCCGGGTAATAACTTAATTGTTTAGGTCTTGGCTCACTAGAAGGTTGTACGTTGCAATTTTCTGAATCGATGTATGAGGGCTATCAGTTAGAACAAAATAGTAGGAGCGATGATTAATTAACGGCCTAATTAATATCGTCAAATTTTCTTTTAATCAAATCAAATTAAAGGAATTTTGACAAATTGCAAATTTCTTTTGTAGAAACAAATGGCAACCAAAAATACATTTTCTTTACGATCGGTCCTTGAGAAGGACAAGTTGAATGTGAATAATTTGAAAACCGGTTCAAGACGTTGAGAATCGTTCTCACACAAGAGCGTAAGCTCAATGTCCTAGAGAAACCAGAGCTAGATGAACCCGCTCCCACTGCACCTAATGCTGGCAGGGATGCTTACAAGAAGCACTCTGAAGATGTCGTAGATGTCAAGTGCCTGATGTTATGCTCAATGAACTATGAGTTGTGGAGACAGCATGAGAACATAAATGGTAACACATCTTAAGAACATGTACCAAGATCAAGCAAGACAAGAGAGATATGATGTCTCTAAGGTATTGTTCAAGTGCAATATGGCAGAAGGAGATCCAGTAGGTCCCCATATACTCAAGTTGATTGGGTATGTGGAGAACCTTACTAGACTGAGATTTCCCTTAGGTCAAGAGTTGGCCACAGATGTGATCCTGCAGTCAAAATAATTTTAAGATGTTGTCATATATGCTAAAATCATAGAGTCAGTTTATCATGAACTACAACATAAACAATTTTGATAAGTCGTTGTCAAAATTACTTGGCATGTTGAGAATTGCCAAAGTGTAAATGAAGGACAAACTTAAATCTGTGATAATGATCAGCAAAGGAAAAGCTAAGGAAAGTTTTAAAGATGGTCAGAAATCTAAGTCTTCTGCACTCAAAGCAAAGGGAGGGGTGACCAAGGGAGGCATTGTCACCACTGTCACGAGTCTGGACACTGGAAAAGGAATTGCCCTCTTTACTTGGAGGATTGAGGAAGAAGAAAGAGGGGATAGAGACCTTCACTTCAGGTATTTATGTTATTGAGATAAATGTCTACTTCTTCATCATGGGTACTTGATACTGGATGTGGATTTCCCATATGCGGAATCTGAAAAGAAGTAAGCCTTTAAGAAAGAGGTCGAACTGCGCGTTGCAAATGGAGCAAGAGTTGTTGTCACTGCTGTTGGAACCTATCACTTGTCTCACCCACGAGGCTTGTAATAGAGTTAAAGAACTGCTATTTTGTACATGCCATTAATAGAAACATTATTTTTGTATCTTATATGGACAAGAATTGATTGAATTTTATATAAAAAATGGTCAATGTTTTATTTCAAAAGATGAGATCTTTCAATGGAGTGCCCCAATGTCCTATGGTCTTTACTTATTAGATCTAGAGACAAATCTTTGTAACGTAAATACCAAACGGGTAAAACTCGATAACTCAAACAAACATACCTTTGGCATCGTCGTCTAAAGCACATCAACGAGAAACGCATTTCTAGACTCCATAAAGATGGAGATCTAGACTTTTTTTATTTTGAATCAATAGAGACATGTGAATCTTGTTTGTTGAGCAAGATGACACAGGCTCCTTTCACGGGCAACAGTGGGAGAGCAACTGATCTATTGGGACTCGCACATATTGATATATGTGGACCTTTTAGAACAAATGCTAGAGGTGGTTACCAATACTTCATTACTTGTATTGATGACTTCAGTAGGTATGGCTATGTATACTTGATGAAACATAAGTCAGAAACCCTCAAAAAGTTCAAGAATTTCATGAAAGAAGTACAGAACCAACTTGGCAATCACTTCATTCCGATCAAGGTGGAGAGTACTTAAGCCAAGAGTTGAGGACCTTCTGCTAGACTGTGGTATCGTATCACAATGGACTCCACCTGGAACACCACAGCATGATGGTGTATCAGAAAGAATGAGCCATATATTACTAAATATGATGCGGTCAATGATGAGTATCGCTAATCTTCTGACTTCTTTCTGGGGATATGCTTTAGAAACTGTAGTGTTTACAGTAAATCGTGTACCATCTAAATCGGTTCAAAAGACACCGTATGAGATATGGTATGGGATGTCTTTTATGAAGATTTGGAGATGTGAAGCTTATGTGAGAAAGCAGTTTCCCGAAAAGCTTGGATCCTAATTGGATAAATGTTATTTTGTTGGATATCCTAACGAAATCAAAGGATATTACTTTTATACTCTATCTGACAACAAAGTATTTGTTGCTAGGGTTGTTGTATTCCTAGAAAAAGAATTTATTTCTAAAGTAATCAATGGGAGAAAAGTAGAACTCAAAGAGGTTCGAGACCAACAAGAAAACCTTGAACCTATAGAGGTAGAAAAGGAACATGAAGAGTCACAAATTGTTGTGGAATCTCAAGTTTCTCATGTAACACAGGAACCTCGCAGATTTAGTAGGATGCGTCGAACCTGAAAGATTTGATTATCTTGTGACTCAATAAGGCGACGAGTTGTCATTGATAATGAGCAACCAACCTACCTAGAAGCTATTAAGGGACTAAAGTCTGAGAAGTGGCTTGAGCCATGAGATCTAAGATGGAATCCTTGTACACCAACAAGATATGGACCTTAGTGGATCCGCCTGAAGGGGAAAAACCCATAAGGTGCAAGTAGGTCCTTAAGAAGAAGACTAACATGGATGGTAATGTACAAATCTATAAAGACTAATTGGTTGCAACGGGTTTCAGACAAGTATAAGGTGTTGAACAAAGTAGCTAGAGTGAATGGAGAGGAAATTAAGCTCGAGCGAAGCGAGAGGAGGGGCGGGGACCTGATTTGTGCAGTGCAATTCTTCACAAGTGGGCGACTGCGACTATGACAAAATCTTTTCGCCAGTTGTCATGGTAAATCCATCATGATCATGTTTGTCATTGCAGCTTATTATGACTATGAGATTTGGCAGATGGATGTTAAAACTGCAATCCTTGACAAGAATCTGCTAGAGGATGTGTACATGACACAACTAAGGGTTTTATAAGTTCAAAGGATGCAAATAAAGATTGTAAGCTACAAAGGTCATTCTATGGATTGAAGCAAGCATCTTGGACCTGGAATCTTCAATTTACCAAAACTGGTCAAAGAGTTTGGCTTTAGTCAAAATGAAAATGAACCGTATGTTTACAAGAAGGTTAGGAGCATGAGTGTATTCCTCATATTGTATGTAGATGGCATATTATTAATGGGGGATGACATCCCTACCTTACAAATGGTAAAAACCTAGCTAGAAAATACATTCTCTATGAAGGACTTAGGCGAAACATCCTATATCTTAGGAATTAAGATCCATAGAGATAGATCTAAAAGGCTTTTTGGCCTAAGCTAGAGCACATACATTGATAAAGTGTTGAAGAGGTTCGGCATGGAGAACTCGAAGAGAGGAAACCTACCCGTGTTTTATGGTGTTACTATCTCTAGAGCTCCATGTCCCAGTTCTTGTAAGAAAGGGAACGCATGAGTAAGAATTCATATGCATCTGCAATTTGATCTATTGTATACACTTATGTGCTCGTCCTGATGTCTCGTATGCCTTAAGCATGACGAGCAGATATCAGCAGATCCCGATGAAGGACATTGGATTGTCGTTAAGAACGTCCTTAAGTATTTGAGAAGAACTAAGGATCAATTCCTTATCTACAGTGGTGAGGAAGAGTTGGTAGTAAAGGGTTACACCGATGCAAGCTTCGAAACTGACAAAGATGACCAGAGATCGCAATCTGAATTTGTGTTTTGCCTCAACAAAGGAGTTGTAAGCTGGAAGAGTTTCAAGCAAGAAACAGTTGTTGATTCTACAACAGAGGTCGAGTATATTGTTGCCTCCAATGTAGCAAAGTTGTTTGGCACAAAAAGTTCATCATGGTTAGTTCTAAGCATCAACGATGCAGTAGAGTTGTATTGTGACAACAATGGAGCTATTATACAAGCTAAAGAACCCAGATCGCGTCAAGTTCCAAACACATACTATGATGGTTCCATCTCATACGAGAGATCGTACATCGAGGAGATGTGAAGATTTGCAGAGTATCAACTGAAAGCAATGTTGTTGACCCTTGACAAAAGCACTTTCACAGCAAAAACATAATGGTCATGTTAGATCATTTGGGATTAAATTCATGGGTAGTGCAACTGTAATGTCTGGGCCCACTATCCTAGGCTCTAGTAGAGTTTCAGGAATGACAACTGGCCCCACAAATCACCACTAGCCTTAACTGCGCACTTTGACCTCACTCACGCACAAGTCGGGGTCAACTTCTCGATTGGTCGCCCATCCTAGTACTACTCCAAGTTGAGCACGTTTAGCTATGGAGTTCTTTAGTGACGGGCTCCCAGAAAAGGAGGTGCACCTTAGTGATATGCGTAGCTGCAATCATTCCTTTTAAGATCATGTTATCCAAGGCCTCAAATCTTGGGGCCTTACAACCCCCCCCCACTTAGACTCTTGACGTCCTCGTCAAGGCTCAACTATATGGTCTCATCACATTTTCCCATTTCAGTACAGACCCAACATGGCCATGTACACCCAGCTCCCAATCACGACTACCAGCACAAGGGTGGCTCCATCATCACGGATAGCCATTTCCAACATATCTGGACTGTACGGCTCAATGATTGGCATGCCACAGGCCCATGTGGGCCCCACCTACTGAAGGGATTATGGCTCTGATACCAAATGTAACGACCCTACTTCCCGGTAACCGCCAATTAAGGAAGGCCTAGAAGCCAAAGCCGCTATTCCAAAACAGGATCTATGGTTTTACAAATAATCAAAAATAATTAATAAATTCTACCAAAGATTAAGCTTAAAGCAGGATAAAATCCTTGTTAAGACCCTAGTTTGTAATGCATGGTCCACTGCCCTAGGCTATAGTAGAGTTTCAGGAATGACGATTGGCCCCACAAATCACCACTAGCCTTAACTGCGCGCTTTAGCCTCACTCACGCGCAAGCCGGGGTCAACTTCCTGACTGGTCACCCATTCTAGTACTACTCCAAACTGGGCACGCTTAACTATGGAGTTCTTTAGTGATGGACTCCCGGAAAAGGAGGTGCACCTTGGTGATATCGGTCGTCCAATCATTCCTTTTTAAGATCATGTTATCCAAGGTCTCAAATCCTAGGACCTTACAGCAACCAAACATATGAAGAGGAACAGGAAAAGGTTGCTCGTCGGGTCGTAACACAGATAAAGGGGTATCCCCATGTAAGATAGAAGATGGCTGATGATTAATCAAAAAACTTGCAGTAAGAAGAGCACTAGACCAATATTTCTTTAGCATAGACATCTAAAAGAGTAGCGTACAAACTACATCAAGTAAATGGCAGTTTTTGCGTTCAGCAACCCCATTCTTGTGAGGTGTATGAGGACAAGTCGTCTGGTGAATCATGCCAACATAATTACAGATCATAGAAACATCCTTTTGAACGTATGTGAGGGCCTTATTGTTGGTATGTATGCCCAGAGAGCGAATCATTTGATGAATGTAACGGCAATAGCTTGTAAACGATTTGATTAATAATAAAGGGCAAATCTTTGTCTATATGTTTGTTCAATTATGAGATAATGGTATAATATGATAAATGTTTTAAATAATGATGTTACTCAATGACGTGTCTTTCGGTTGAGGACTTGAACAGTGAGATCATACAAATGATAAGAGTACATACATTCTTATTATGTCCCTAGTTGGATGTTATTGTGGAAGCTAATAGACAGCAATAGCACATAAGACTAGAGTGTGTGTTGGTTGATGACAGAATCTCATTAGTCATGATATGTGATATCTATTAGGGAGTTTTTTTATTTATGTCATTAAGTATCTTTGTAATATGGGCCCAAGTATGACTTGGCCCATTAGGGTTTAGTTTGAGTCTGTACGCTTCCCTGATTTCCTATTTATAGAATCAGGGTTGCCTCTTATCAATACAACAAGTAGCCGTCTTTTATTTTTCCAGATAGGGAGTTTGTTTATTTATGTTATTAAGTATCTTTGTAATATGGGCCCAAGTATGATTTGGCCCATTAGGGTTTAGTTTGAGTCTGTACGCTTCACTGATTTCCTATTTATAGGATCAGGGTTGCCTCTTATCAATACAACAAGTAATCGTCTTTTATTTTTCCAGATGGTATTAGAGCAGCCGTCCTAGGGACCAAAACCCTACGCGAGAGCGAGAGAGAAAATTAGAAGAACGCCCCCTTGCGGGCGGTCGCCGCCCTTGGCGGAGATTGGCTGCCCGTAGGGAAATTTCTGATCGTTCGCTTCACTTTCTGTGCTTGCATCATCTCCTATACGCTCCATCGGCCGCTACCATAGATCCATTGTTGTTGTTGCTAATCCGCTTGCTTGTCGCACAAGAGACTCATTGTCTTCCGTCACACTGTCCTTGCCAACCGCCGTAAGCAACACAGCTACCACAACGCATCGTTACCTTACCGAAATTCACCGAGTCAACTCCACTCATGTGGATCGTATTCCTCCCGTTCCACATCTGAACTTCACCAGCCGACGTTGCCTCCGCGGTGCTTCACAATAGCCACTGGTTGCTCTTCGCAGCCCTACTGAATCAATATCTCACTGTGACTTGCCGCTGATTGATAAGATGTCGTTGATGCTTATTGCCTTGCCGCCGCGCAGCCACTCCCCTTACCACACGAATTCATCTTCCTCAGGAATCTTCTCGGGCAGCCAGCATTACTCATTGATGATCAACGTGGTGCGTGTTGCGGCTGCATCAACCATCGACGTCATACGTTGCCACAACTGCCGTGTTTCCCTTATAACTGCTTTGGAGCCTGCCTTTGATATCCATGGACATATGTCTCGCCACAATCTTTCAGTAGATGCCATCCGATCTGCATATTTATTTTTATATTAAAAAATCCAAAGAGACAATCCTCGTGCCGGCAACTGGCTGCTACCTTCTCAACTTGGAATACAGCTATATGAATATTTCATGTGAGTGGAGTATCTGCGGCACAGACAATTTGTCCTAATTTTTTTTCTTAAGACAACTGCTGCTGCCCGAAAAAGAAAAGATCACAATTATTTTACAATAAAAACACTACTAGAGTCCAAACAGAGGAAGAAGAGAATTGTCGCCTTTCTCCACTCACGTACTGTAGAACATTTTTTCTTTTTCACGATTTGCTGCTGCAGTGCGGGAGTGACAGGCCACAACAGATCCAACTTTTTTATAGCCACCATCCTTGCCATCAAGAATTTCTATTTAACGGCTGTGGCCGCCATGCAATCGTGCAGTCATGGCTATCTAGTCTTATTTCTCTAATACCAATCGTTCTGATTACTGAAGTCAAGTTGCTGCTCCTCTTATGTAGTAGGTTTGAAATTTGAATGGTTGTGCAAGTCTCATCAGCCCATCTTTTCTTCAATCTGTTTATCAAAACCAAAACCCATGACGGTTCTCCCTCACATTACAACCCCAAATAAACATGACCAAAGCCGTTTCTTTCATAAATTCTCCTAATATTTCTCCCGTCTACATATTTTGCATGTGTTATCATCTACTTACATGTGAAGGAAAATTTAGCATTTATCCACTCCAACCACTCTTGGTTCCTTCCGTGGTTGATGTGAGGTGGAGAAATAGAGGAGAAATGAGATGAAGAGAGGAAATTTATTCTATATATATCTATGAGGACCTTTTCATAGCTCTGTATATTTTTGTGGATTTTTATGTACTTCTTGAAGAATTTGTGGACTTCTACTATTGACACTTACTGCTATATGCTTCTTGGAGAACTTAATTACTATCTAGACCTTCATGTCTACTGCTTGCTTTTTCAAGTTGATGGTCTTCTATCCGGCTACGTCACCTACTTTGTTGCTGTGCATCAGCTCTCTCTGGCATGTCCGTGTTTTGACACGTTTACTCTATTTGTCCGTGCTTTATTTGCACGTTGACTGTTGTGACCCTACACTCTTTGGGACTTTGACCACATGTGCGCCAGCACTCTGCCTTGTCCATGCTTTGCGCATGTTGACCCTTTTCTTTGTCTGTGCCTTGTTTGCACGTCGACTTTCTGCTTCTGTGTGCTGGCACTCTCTGGCTCGTCCGTGCTCTGTTTTGCACGTTGACCCGTTTGTACTTTATTTGTACGTTGACTACTACAGCTGTTGTGACCTAACATTCTCCGGGCTGCGATGTTAGCGATTGCGATGAAGACCATGATGCTTTGATGTTGTTTACTACTACTCCAGATTTCACATCTTTTTTATCAAGAAGTTTTTGTTACCTATTTGCGATCTGCACATGCGACTGCGACCAGCTTGCTTGGAGCATCTATTTGATGGGGAGTTTTTGAGCGATGAGTGCTTTATTGTAATTTTAAGGGGGAGAAAGCTTGTATGGGGTTGGCTTATCTTTTTTTAGTACGTCTGTATGTTTGCAAGCTGATTTGGGATTCTCCCAACTTCAGCTTGAGGGGGAGTATTAGGGAGTTTGTTAATTTATGTTATTATCTTTGTAATATGGGCCCAAGTATGAATTCATTAAGGTTTAAATTGAGTTTGTAACCTTCCCTGATTTCCTATTTATAGGATCAGGGTTGCCTCTTATCAATACAACAAGTAGCCGTCTTTTATTTTTCCAGAATATCAAACCAACACATAGGTACTTGTTAAGAGAACAGTGTATCAGACAGACCCACCTTGAGAGTGATACATGGAAACCATTGAATGGTAGTCAGAATCAGCTCTCAAAGTGATTGTGGTTCTTAGACCTGAAGTCACTACACTCATCACATGTCGTTCAATGTATTTTGACACCATCCAACGTGACCTTGAATAAGGATTACCATAAAGGTGATGCTCGGATACGTTGGGACACATGGTGAATCACTGTGAGTGAGTAGATGGGGTTTGTCCCTCCTATGGGAGTTGATATCCTGGCCACTTGATAAGCGAGACTAAGAAACGTATGGCCATACTCATGTGAATCAATACCTGATATGTGAGCTCACATTCATCTCAGACAGTCTGCTCTAGTTCAAGGAACATGGATTGAATGTTGAGAGGATGACATTTTCATACCTCGAGTTCAATCTGGATATTAGAGACAAAGGAACTATGCGATCACTACAACACTAATCACGAATTGTAGGTTGAAGTTGTTCTCCAACTTTCCAATTACTTGGGTAGCAATGATGTGTTGATATATACCACTCATTGCTTGTGATGACATAAGTTAGTTATGTTTCAATACCAACGTAATTTGGGATCTATAAGGTCACCCGCATAGGATACACCTGTAATAGGAGTTTACTCATGAATAAGGTCTAACTTGATTACTAAAGTGTTTAGGTATTCAATTTAAACAAGGTTGACTGAAAACTGGCTGAATTGGGAGATGAATTGACCAGTTGAGAATATGAACCGACCAATTTAAATACCGAATCAACCGGTTAGAATTGTGAATCACCTGATTCAATGATCAATATGATTGGATCAAAGATTGATGTTGACGTCATGTTGTTCATTAATCGTCACAATAAAGCCAATATGTTTGCGAATAGGAAATAATGTAAACCGATCAATTCAAGTGTTGAACTGCCCGTTTCACATGTGAACCACTGGTTCAGAAGTGAACCAGCCGTTTCGTGGTTTGCAGCTTCCAGAAAAATTATGAAATTCTGCCTCTTTGACTCCCAAATGGTCCAGAAACCCTAGCCCTGGCCCTCCTATAAATAGAGGGGCAATCAAGGCTTTCAAGAGACACAACAATAAGCTTCTTACAATTTCTCCTCTCACAATTGTGGTAACATGAGAGCCCGTCAAAGGGAGAGACAGCAAGGGAGAGACAACAAGGGAGAACAGCCAACGCTAGCACGTTGACGTCGAGGGACAATTCATTTCTGTCAGTTCCAAAAGAACAAGGAGTTCCTAGTGGTCTGCGTGGACTACGTAGAGGCGTGGAGGTCATTGCCACCCGCTAGGAGGATGTCGTCAACCATCGTCCGTGGTACCATACTAGGAGGTCGTCGCCGACACCCGTCTAGGTGCTAGTTGCAAGAGAAGCATGTTGTTGCAAGGGTAGTCGTTGGACTTGCTCCAGGACCAAGTATATGCCTTACAACCTTCCTTCTCAATCCATAGTTGTCGACAAGATCTGCTGTTTCTAGGGAATATGGCAAGAAATTTTTGTTTTTGTTGTCATTTTTGTTGCCATATTTTCCTACTATTGTCGTTACGAAGAATCTTTATATGAGCATCAAACTAAATTTTTATAAACTGATGAAAAGTTTGAATGACAGACAGAATTTCATCCCGAGATTAAAGTATACCCAAGTCATGCGAGAGAAATCATCAATGAAAGACGTAAACTATCGAAAGCCATTATAATTTGGCTCTTTAACAGGACCTCAAACATCACTATGAATAAGGTCATAAGGACGCTTAGAGCGTTTCACAGTGCGACTCGAAAAAGAAATGTGATGATGCTTGCCTAGTTGACATGACTTACACTCTAACGACTTTATTGATGCTAAGCTTGGAACACACTTTTGAAGACTCTGCAAGGATGGATGCATATAGCGACGATGCCATTGTAAGGGAGAGCAACTGAATATGGTAGATGTGGTAGATGGAATCTGCCAAGCTGGGCGACCACCTTCAAAGAAGAAGAGATCACCTTCCTACATCCTCCACCAATTGTCTTCCAGCTCCTGGGATTCTGTAACACAAAAAGAGTCTCCAAATATTACCAAGCATTTCAAAGAATCAACCAGCTTAGCAATAGTCATTATATTAAATGGAAAGTGTGGTACATAATGTACAGACTATAAAGTCAAATAAGGTGATGCTTGTATAGTGTCACACGCCTGAACTCGCCTGATAGAACATCAGCAAGTGTCATAAAAGAATGTGGAATATAGGAGTCAGAAGAGAGAAGCATAGATTGTATTCCTGTCATATGTTGAGAGGCCCCGGAATCCATCACCCGTGTAGAGGATGGATGAGAGGCAACAAGCAAAGTCCCCTGGTTACATGTATCTAAAACCAGATCTACTGAGGAGCCAAGGGAAGATTGTTGGGTAGCCTGAAGAAGACGGTCATACTCCTCCTTGGTGATTGTGATATATGATTGCACCTATTTAGAAGCTCTAGACACGGATGCTCCGACGAAGTGGTTGTATAATGTGCAGCACCAATAGCAGGTCGACCATGCTTAGATTAGCATTTTTCTTTTGTATGTCCAAGTTTCCCACAAAAAGGACATCTGTCTGGACGATTGCCTCGTCCCCGACTAGCACCCGGTCCAGTTCCTTTGACAACAGCAAAAGAGGCATGATTCTCAGAGTGTTTTTCTCCTAGAGTAGCAGAAATAGACTGAAATGAAGATTGTTGAATTCTCACAAAGGCTTCCTCAAGGCTTGGTAGTTTGTTTGTGGTAAGAATAACACTCCTGGGTGAAGCATTGACAGGATTTTAGCCGCAAAGAAATCTTGTTGTTACTAGATCATCTCAATCTTTCATCAGATCATCAGTCTTTAGTGGCTAGTAGAAACTAAGTTCCTGAGAAATGGATTGTATAGTACCAAAATAATCCTCTAGAGAGTGACTATTTTGTCTTTCAGCAAAGCTTCGGTCATAAACAATATAAAGATGGTGAGCATTCTTCTCGTGAGAGAAGTGTTTCTTTACAGCTTCCCAGATTTGTTTGGCTATAGAGTAGAACATAAATCTGGAAGGAATCGGGGGCTCCATGCTATTCCATAACCAGGACTTCACCAGACCATTGTTCTTCCGCCACGTAGGAGGTTCTAATTCAATAAGATCCACCTTCTCTCGAGATTTAAATAACAGTGTAAATAGCATTCATCCAGAGAAGATAATTTTGTGAGTTGAGCTTCACATAAGTTGTCTGAGATTGATCGTTTCAGACAATTGTAGCAGAAGCAGTTGGCTTTTCATCTCCCATCTTGAGATTGGATCAAGATAACGACAGCAGACAGAACAAGTTACACGCCATGTAGAGGACTTAACACGACGTCTATGGCAGCAGCACGTCATATTGAAACTAGACATGTCGTGCCAGTTGGTGGAGACGGAAGTCAAATTTTCTGACTATCTTCGTTGAACTCTAGACATGTCGTGTCAATTGATGATGAAGGAAGACAGAACTTCGACTCACTTGCACACGTCGTGTAGGCAGAAAACGCGTCATGTTCGTCGCCAGAGGCGTAAACTCTTGTGATAGTCAACACGATGTGTACTCCGTCGGAGGCATAAACTTTAACAGATGTGACATGTCGTGCCACACAGGGACACACCATGTAACTTGCGATCAGAGTGGAGATCTCGCACTGTCATTGCGAACCCTAGGTAGCAAACGTCGAGTTGCTTGGAGTAACACGTCGTGTTTGGCGGCGGCTGACGTAGATCTTGACAGGAATTGGCTCTGTCAAAGAGATAAGGGGCTTTAGGATAACGCATCGGAGAGGAAGATAACCCTAGAATGATGCATCGGGGTTGACGGGAATTAGCATTGTCACTTATCAATTAAGGATGCAAATCTGACGCATCAGCAACCCCTAAAGACTTAGGCACTCATCCACGTACGGGGACAACGTAGAGAGGAAAGAAGATGAGAAGGGAGTTTCTCCCCCTCTCTACGGGGTAGAATGAGGGATTTCTCCTTCTCTCCTTGAAGCAGCCACTGTGCTCAGATGGAGACGGAGGAAGCCCAATCCAGTGAAAGTCAGCACCAGCGAAGGCGAGGGCAGTGCCCTGCGGCGAGCGGTGTTAACAGAGAGGAAGGAGGAAGAGAGAGGGTTGGACTAGGAGGACGGCAGCTAGGGTTACAGCAACCGGATGTGCTCTAATACCATGTGAGTGTATTTGGGTCAAAGCAATACCCGGCTAGAGCGGGTTCTCCTTTATTATATAGGATGAGAACATTTACGTAATAGACCCAACAAGAAATGGAAATAGTAAAGAGATACATAAATAGGAAAGGTATTTTCTAACACCTACAATGTTGCATTTCTCCCCCACCTGCCTTCACCCACAACTTCATGCCATGTCATGACCCCTGTTGAGAGATCGCCCTCAACATGTTGCCATTATGTTTCAAAGGCGGCTTAAGAAGGGGGATTCCCTAAATCTGTAGTTATTG
Source organism: Alisma plantago-aquatica (assembly GCA_963693085.1). Classification (NCBI taxonomy): domain Eukaryota; kingdom Viridiplantae; phylum Streptophyta; class Magnoliopsida; order Alismatales; family Alismataceae; genus Alisma; species Alisma plantago-aquatica. The sequence goes on along the minus strand of OY856409.1, from coordinate 992,364,183 downwards.
TAAAAAAAAAACTAGAACAAGACTTGTGTTTATATGATTAAAGAAATTGCAAATGATTCTTGTTGGGTTTTAGTGTATGTACTACATCAATTAAGGCCTCCTCGTTAAAGGCACAAACCACTCTTTTTTTGCACATGAGGCTCATTTTAAAAATATGTTGGTATATTTTTTTGCCACTACTTATTCAAGCATGTTACTGCAACAAAACCTACTTCATTAGTTTTTTCAAGCAAAAGTGACCATGAAATTTGTCCATTGGTGTCTCTTCCTTGTCTCTCTTTTTTGAAGTAGTAAACACATTATAATCCTCTCATATTCTTCTTCATCTAACCTCTAAATATATGTGGTCCGCACCAACTAATTCATGTGTTTAATCGTAAATGGCGTGAGCAGGATATTTGATTGCCAAAAGATGAAAATGCTACAAATTATCATTTGTGCAGGTCTCATTACTACATAGAAGCTGTCATTTTCTTTGTGTGTGAAGGAGTCTAACAAATAATGGTGTATGTGCATTGTGTTCAACACAGTTGTTGGTAGCAATTAACCTTATTCTGGTGCATTTCTCAACTACTTTTAGCAGTTGATGTAGAAAGCATGGAACAAATTTTCGATCGAATTACAGAACTTCTGTAGAGATTTCCTTTGTTTGGCCATCGGACATCGCCACGTACCATCGGACATTGAAATGCAAAAATGTAGGGAATGGGAGATTATTCATGAAAATTTCAACCCTAGGTGCAAACTTTTGCCAAACAGGGGGAAATTTCATAGCAAAAAGCCCAGTTTGGGCCATAATTTTGCAATATGGCACGGAAACAAAACTTAAATTTTGAAAAATGTGTTCATGAGGCTGCTACTACTACATCTTGGGTATTTAACAGTTTTCTTTTAATATCTTGCTTCTGGAAGCCATTTTTCTTAATTCCAAGGTATGTTATCCCTATCTATAGCCATCTATATATTACCTTCATCAATCTCTACACTCTTCTATAGAGATCTAGAGCAATGCTCTGAAAACAACAAAGTTCTTTCTTAAATCTATATAAAATGTCCCACGAAACCCAGTTAAATGCTAACACTAGACTTATACAAGTTGTAGTTCGTAAGTTTGTAACGTGTCACTGTAACATGTGCAGTCTAAGTTGTAACTTGAAGTTTTTAAGTGAGACAAAACAGATTTGGGAAGTGTAGGGTTACACAATGTGTACCTTCATATATATGTTAGTGGAACAATTACATGTAGGTCCAAATAGAAAAGTAAATTAACAGAACAGTAAATAAAGACATATATTAACACTCTCCCTCAAATTGGAGCATAGATATAAATCATGCCCAACTTGTCCACAAGCGAGTTGAAATGTTTATTGGCCAGCAACTTGGTACACATATCAGCAACCTGATCTTCTGAGCGAGTGAAAGGAGTGCAGATCTTGCCAGATAAGATAGTCTCTCGAATGAAATGACAATTGACTTCAATATGCTTTGTGCGCTCATGATATACAAGATTATTAGCAATGAATATAGCAGCTTTATTGTCACAGTGCATAGGGATAGCAGCAGAAGATTCAACCCCGAAGTCTTTCAGAAGAGATTGTACCCATAGGAGCTCACAAGCAGTGTGGGCCATCGCCCTGTATTCAGCTTCAGCACTAGATCTAGCAACAACATTTTGTTTTTTACTTCTCCAAGTGACCAGATCACCTCCAACATAAGTACAGTAGCCTGAAGTAGATTTTCTATCAATCTTACTTCCAGCATAATCAGAATCAGAGTAGCCTTCCAAAGAACAGTGTCCATGCTTTCTATAGAGGCCTTTGCCAGGTGATTTCTTAAGATATCTCAGGATATTACAGAGAGCATCCTAGTGACACTGTCTAGGCTTATCCCGGTACCTGCTAAGAAGACCAACTGCAATAGAAATATCGGCTCTAGTAACAGACAGATAGATCATCTTACCAATCAGTCTCTTGTATTTTTTACTGTCTGCAAACATAGGAGAAGAATCATCATCCCAATTAATATTGGGATCCAGAGGAGTATCAGCAGGACGTGCACCAAACATCCCAGTCTCCTGTAACAGATCTAGAACATACTTTCCTCTGAGATAAAACAAGAGCATTAGAAGTCCTAGATACCTCAATGCCCAAAAAATATCGTAGCCTCCCCATATCTTTAGTAGCAAAATGTTTGCACAAGTGTGCTTTAGTGGCCTGAATCTCAAAATGATCGCTACCAGATAGAACAATATCATCAACATAAACAATCTGAATGACAATACCAGAAGAAGTCTTTTTTGTAAAGACAGAATGATCAACCTATGACCTCAGAAAACCAAAAGCAGTCAGGATTTTACTCAGTTTATCAAACCATGCACGAGGACTCTGCTTGAGTCCATAAATAGATTTTTTTAACCTGCAAACTTTATGTGACTCCCCCTGAGCAACAAACCCAAGAGATTGCTCCATATAAACCTCTTCTTGAAGATCCCCATACAGGAAGGCATTTTTAACATCCAGTTGAATAAGAGGCCAATTAAGGTTAATAGCAACAGAAAGAAGAATTCTGACAGAGTTAAGTCTGGCAACAGGCAAAAACGTCTCAAAATAGTCAATTCCATAAGTTTGAGTATACCCTTTTACAACCAGCCGTGCCTTCAGACGTTCCACCATTCCATCAGGTCGATACTTTACAGCATAGACCCATCTATAGCCAACAGGTTTGCACTGATGAGGTGGATCCACCAGCTCCCAAGTTCCTCTGTCAGTAAGAGCAGTCATCCAGGTTGAGCTTTGTAAGGCATCAAGGACAGTCTTAGGAACAGCAATAGCAGATAGAGCAGCCACAAAGTTACTAGCATGAATACTCAAATGTGCAGTAGAAACATGATTAGAATATTATGAGAAGTACAGGAACGAGTGCCTTTCCTGAGAGCAATAGGCAGATCTAAGTCAAAGTGTACCTTAGCAGGAGTGGGACCATCTTGAGGAGAAGATTGGTGCTGCATGGGGGATCTTGAGTACTTTGGGACCCGTTCCTGCGTTTATACACAATAAGTGGAGTAGTAGTTTCAGCAGGTGAAGTTTCAGAGGTGCAATCACTCGTAATAGGCAATGGTGTTGTGATTATATCAAAATCCAGTATATCTCCTTTAGCAGAGTAAAAAGGTGTATCCTCAAAACAGACTACGTCACTACTTGTGAACCATTTTTTCCCAGTAGGACTATAGCACCGATACCCTTTTTTAGTACGAGAATAATCCAAAAAAATACATTTTTCTGCTCTAGGGGATAATTTATCATAGTTTGGTCCAAGAAACCGCACAAAACAAGTAGAGCCAAATATTCGTGGAGGTACAGAAAACAGAGTTACATCAGGTTGGAGAACCTGAACTGGAATCTTATTACCAATAACAAACGACAACATTCTATTAATCAGAAAACAGGCAGACAGGATAGCTTCTGGCCAAAAATGTCTAGGTACATTAGAATGCAACATTATGGTTCTAGCAACCTCAAGTAAATGCCTATTTTTCCTTTCTGCAACTCCATTTTGTTGAGGTGTATAAGCACAAGATGTCTGATGAATAGTACCTACAGATCGACAAAACAATTCAACATCTTTCTGAACAAACTCCAAAGTATTATCGGTTCTCAGAATTTTAATAGGCACAGAATATTGTGTTTTTATTTCAGCAAAAAAGAATTTTATTGTAGATAGCACTTGAGACCGATTTTTCAAAATAAACAACAAGGTTGCACGAGAGAAATCATCAATAAACAGAATAAAGTATTTATTGCCAGACAAACTTGGCACATGACACGGACCCCATACATCTGAATGAACAAGATCAAAAATGTTTTTACTGCTAATCTGGGACCTTTTAGGAAATTTAGTTCTAGACTGTTTCCCTAACTGACACGACTCGCACTGAAAACTGTGTGTTCCTACACCAGAGATAGCATGCTTTAATTTTTCAGAAGATGGATGTCCCACCCTGTAGTGTCACTGTAAAGCTGAAACTGATGAAGATAGAGCGGAAGATAGCGCCAAGTTGTCAGTCTTTTTCAATTCATCCAGATAGTATAGGCCATCAGGTCCTTCATGCCCCCCACCAATCTTCATCCTCGTGCGAAGGTCCTGAAAAGTAAAGTGTCGGGAATAAATGTGAGACTGCAGTTCAGGCTACGCACAATTTTGCTAACAGATAATAAGTTCAGCGGAAACCGAGGCACATATAGAGCAGATTTTAACAAAAATTGAGAAATTATGTCTCCAACCCCAGCTACAGCCGTCTTGGAGCCATCAGCCAGCATAACAGAAGAATTAGAAACCGGTTTAGATAAGGTTTTAAACAAAGACCGATTTCCAGATATATGAGACGATGCGCCCGAATTAATCACCCATTTTTTATTACCAGTACTAGGCGAGGGGGCACTGATGAAAGCAGAATCACAACCAGAATATGTAGCATGAGCTCCAAAAGTAGCTCCAGAGGATGACCCAGTACGCTCGAGCAGTAGACGCTCCACCTCAGCACGGATGAAGTCGGCAGTAGTAGAACTGGATGCATCAGTAGTAGTAGGTTGTGACACTACCTCAGTGGTAGCATGGGTATCAGAAGCTACATTAGCCCAAGCGGGCTTTCCATATTTCTCCCAGCATTTTTCTTCAACATGATTAGACCGGCCACAGAAGTTGCAGAATCGTTGACTAGTCTGAGGGCGTGCAGCATTAGGAGGACCAGAAGGTGCTCCACGTCCAGAAGAACTCCTCCCCCTCCCAGAACCAAGAGGAGGACGAGTTTCATGAGAACGACCACGTCTACGGCCACGACCACGGCCAGACATAGCAGCAAGGCAGTGGTATCGCCAGTATCAGAAGGTGACTCAGATGAGGATGACGGACGGCGTTGTAGACGCTGAAAAGCACTCTGTAGAGTAGGTAGTGGATCACTGGCCAGAATCTGATCCACAACCCCAGCATATGAGTCAGGTAAGCCACACAGGAACTGGACTACATGCAACTCCTAGCGTTGACGTTTTATGGTAGCCAAGCCAGTAGACAAGGGATGGTAGGCCTCCAATTCCCCCCAAAGTCCCTTGAAGGCAGAAAAATAGTCAGTAAGATCAGATCCCAAGAAGTGTAGACGACTCAATTGCTTGTTGATATCAAAGACTTTCTTCGTATTCTGGCTGTGAGAGTATGTATTAGCAAGTTGATCCCACATCTGCTTGGCTGTCTACAAGTATAATAAGGTGACACTAATTTTTGTCTCACTGCTATTCAGAATCCAAGTCATAACAGTAGAATCATCTTTAACCCAGTCATCATATGCTTTGACATCCTTGGAGTCGGCGGTTGCAGCAGGCACAGGAGGTGGATCGCGCGTCAAATGTGGCAGTTTCCCTTGAGATTTAACATAGATCTGCATGGAACACACCCAGTGTTGGTAGTTTCTCCCATCCAGTTTAACAGTATTAACTTGGCGACGCAGATCCTCATGTGAAGATGCCATGACAGGCAGGGCACCAATCACCGACAGTGAGAAGAACAATCAGGCACAGGCAGAACACGACCGCTTAGTTCCTCAACTAGGCGGCAGTAGGCACAGTGGAACGACGGGACGGACCAGTTACATACAGGCTATGCCGAGGCGCAACAGAAAACTCGGTGGCTCACAGGCCTACACGGGCAGGCAGAAAGTAGATCCGAAGATGAAACCTCAGACCAGTGTCCGGAAACCGGCGGATCGAAGTGCGACTACGAGCAGATCACACCACGGAAGGAGACGGTAGTGAGCAGCACCGACAGCGGCGCTCGGACAGGGGTTGGCCCGGCAACGGCTTTGGGGCCGGCCGGCGGGGCGGGGTGCAGGGGCGAGAGAGAAAGGGAGGGATGGAGGAAGGAAGAGAAAGGAGAGACGGCTCTCCGGATCTAAACCTGCTCTGGTACCATGAGACAAAACATATTTGGGAAGCGTAGGGTTACACAATGTGTGTACCCTCATATATATATTAGTGGAACAATTACATGTAGGTCCAAATAGAAAAGTAAATTAACAGAACAGTAAATAAAGACATATATTAACAGTAAGTTTGTAATTGTCTGGCAGACTTACATTTCTATTCACTTGTGCACTCACTCATCAAGACATGGATCCAACCTTGACCTTTGAACATATAAATTTATTATATATATATAGTCTAGTGTGTTTATGTCTAAACATTGTGTTTGCAAAATTTCATAACTTAATCTTTCAATTTCCATCAAAAAATTGTCAGAATTATTCAACTTCCTTCACTTACAAATGTAGGAGAACCCCCCCCCCCCAATATATCCAATATGAAATATTATAGCATATTTGACTAGATCTTGGCATTTAGATCATCCTAGTAAAATTTCATGATTTAATTTTCTTATTTGGTTGTCGAAATTGTTAGGGTCGTAAATATCAAAAAAAAAATCTATTTCTGGGCCATCGGATATAATATCGAAATCAGACATTTAATTCCTTGGTAGATAGCAGTATTATTAGCCAAACTAAACCAGTTTCTTCTGCAAATATGCCCTACTAGAATTCTACCTCAAGGACTGCGACGGAGTCTGTTTTACTCACTACCTGTGTTGGATATGACAAATTTTAATGGGTAATCAACTCCAATCTACACATATTTACTAGGAATTGTCTTCTTGTTGTTTGGTTTGCATAAATCTTCTCAATAGCCTCTTGATATGCTAGAAAATGGCTCCAAGTCTACTATGATTGGCACTGAGGATTCCTAGCATGTTTTATCTCTATCTTCTATACTATATGTATGTTTTCCTTTCCTCTGAACATAGCATCCTTTAATACAATCAAAAGTGCCTAATTTTTTTATCATTCTTCATTGGTCATATGTTTTCAAGAAACTTGCACAAAGACGAGGATTGGTGGGGACAATGAAGGACCTTACTGACTCCATTGCTTCAAGCTTCTTTTTTATTACTAAGGACTTTAGTGTTTCTCCTTTGAAATGGCATTAATTGGTTGGGCATCTCTTAGCAGCCAAAGTACAAAATGTTATTTCAAATGTGCTTACTGCTTGCTATTCGTTTCTAGTGTCATCTTGGAAAGTAGCACCATGCAACTTTTCCAAGGAAGTTTGGAATCAGAATAGAGTTGTCTTTTAGTTAGTTTATTTGGGTATGTCAGTTTGTATAAAAATAGATCCTATGACATACTAAGTATCAATACGTATCCATTGTGAATGATGAATTTTATAGGGCTACCTATTTTTTATTAAAAGTAGATTGCAAGTTTTTGAGACTAACAAACTTTTTACCAAGGAAGCTAATTCTCAATTTACTAGGCCTATTCATGTCTTGTGCACTAACAATGAGAATTTTGGTCATATTTTGCTCCCAAAAAGGCCCTCTTCATCAAAGTTATGTGAAATATAGAGCAAAGTTGAGGCAAAGCATAAAAATTGTTGTCTTCTAGATCTATCCAAAACTATTGTATATAGAAGTTGACTGCCATTTTTTATGTGAAGGAATTCTAAGTATACATGTCCACCCTACTTGAAGTCTAACGAGATGAGGATCATGTTGCAATTTTTTCTACATTTTGATTAGCAAGTTGGGCAAGTTAGACATATATGCTCCATCTTGAGGGAAGTGATAGAATATTATGGTTTTCATTATTTACTTGTGTAGCCCCCTTTTAATTTCCTTTGAACTCTTATCAAATATATAATAGCAGGTTCAGTAATCCGACAACCATCCTACTCAAGCTGCCACTCTACAATGATGATTCTTTCAAGGCAACATATACTTTTTGTAATAAGACAATATGAACCAAGAAACAACAATCAATTGGAAAATTGTTATAAGGCTTAACTAATAGATTTTGAGATTTAGAGCTTAATTTTCTGAAATCATACACCACCATATAACTAATGAGCATGCCCTTCAAGTTAGGTTCAGCAAAGAAAGTATACAATTCAAGGTTAAAGACTTACATCAGGAGTTTTACCTGCACTTCCGAATTCCGAATCATGCAATGATGCAACAAAGTGAAAACAAAAAGGGAATCAGTATGCAAAAAGTAACAGAAGCAAATAAGGGAAAAAAAGCACTAAACGTGAAATAACTAGTCTCTTAACTGATGAACGGAGAAGAAACTATAAAGGAGTCCCCCACACAAATATGCCCATTTACAAATTGATCAGTGATCACAGAAACGTATAGTATAAAAACTCCCAAAAGATAAACAATTGTCGGTAATACTAGCAAAGACATCTGTCAGCAATGACTTAAGTATCAAAATAAACACATCAAATGAGAGATTAATCATATCACTTGCAAAGCATTCATGTTTTCTGCTTAATTGTTTAAACTCTTCATGATCCCAGTTAGCTAAGAAAAAAAATTAGCTCATTAGAATAGTTGTTACTGATTTATGATTCACTGTTTGACAAATCAGGCACTGGTCGGTAATCTACAACTTGGAAGAATTTAAACCATGTATGACAGAAGAAAAGTATGACTGGTCAGTAATCTACAACTTGGAAGAATTTAAACCGTCTATGACAGAAGAAAAGTATGTGAACCAGGAAATCAACAAATTCACTTTCCCTATCCTGTGTAAAGCTAGGGTAAGAAGTGATGCATGGAATGGATCACTAGATGTCCCAAGTCCAATGAACCATAGAGCGTTGAAGCCATTATCTAACAAAGTTCCTACTTATCGTTGACTCTATAACTAAATATATAGTGGCGCTTTGACACCTCCAAACAGCAAAAAACCTGGAAAAATGAATGCCAGTGACAGCTTTAGTTTATCAGGAAACTTGCATTTGCTCGTCACCTTTACGGTACACAACATGTCTAGTAAGGAGCTAGCCAAACAATCCTCTACATTGCTTCCAATTAAGAAGCGGATATACAACAGGCCCCTATGCTGTTTGATTACTTCAGCGTCATGAAGACTGAAGTCGCTTTAACAAGGACACACTGATGCATAAAGGAATAAAGAAAAGGAGAGAGGATCCTGAAGGCATGTGTCCTGCATCAGATACATTCCTTGGGACCAAGTTTTGCAATACTGAAGAACTCAATTCATTTTCATCCGATCTGCTAGACAATGTTCCAAGGTGGATACATATAATAGACTTTGACTTATCCCGTAATAACTTGATAAATTGTGACAAAACCTTGACTGATATAGATACAAACAAAGATGCAATAAATCTTCATATCTAAATATCATTTGTTAGACGGATCTCATCTAGACATCAATAGATATAAGTGAGTGGCGCAGACTAAGCTTAGGGCTCATTTGGTTAGAATAAAAACCAACGGCGCATTTGACTTCCAGGAATTTACACACATTTTCTGCTTGATTATGCGCATGGAAAAAGATAAATACATAAATGGAACACACAGCTTGTACCCATTTTTAACAGGAAGTGTGGAGTTTGTAGCACTCCCAAAAAGGAGGCAATCAAGTGTACAAATCAGAGGACCAGATTCTGGATAGCAAATCTGCTGTATAAAATTACAAACACGTCAATTAAATAAAATCAAATAAACTCAGTGTGTTTTAATTGCATGCGTTGGGATATGATGGTGATGGGAGGTCCAAACAACAAGGCCTACCGAGCATATTGCGGAGATGATCGAGCAATCCAAACCGAATACATACGATGCAGATCAACGGCGGAGCGAGCCAGCAACCACAAACACGAGATTTATAGTGGTTCACAAGATTTATAGTGGTTTGGCAAATTTCCGATGTGGGAGCCTACATCCACTGGCGGAGATGATACTATTAATGGAGACATTACAGAAGAGAGAAGAAGAACCCAATCCCCTTCTACACCCGAAAGCCAACCGCAGAAGAAGACGGTTGCTTGGAGAGAAGCTCGAGGAAGCTTGAAACCCTAGGAGATCCCTAGGTCCATCCTTGAATTTAGGTCTTCGAAAAATGACGTTTCTTGATGTCTCTTAGTTGTTCTTCATGTTTGGAATGAGTTGGGGGTCTATTTATAAGAATAGAACCCATGACCAAAGTCCTAAAAGCACCTGATCTGTCCAGTCCACAACTACAGTCCACCTAGACCGTATACGGTCTAGCCTGGACCGTAGATACCACTACAGCCCAAAATATGGTCCAGATGGACCGCATACGGTCTACTCTGGACCGTAAGTCTATCTTGGACCGTAATTTTGTATCTGCTGCTCTTGCCCAGATATGGTCCATCAGGACCGTACATACTCAATTGGTTGACCGTAAATCCACTTGTAAATGCTCAAAATGCATCCCGACAATGCCAAGGATCGATGTAGACGTCTGGTTCATCAAAGAAGCTTTTCTAGAGAATTGAAGACACTCTCTCAACAAACTCCACCTTGTCTTCAACTCAAAAACAATGGAAGTAGAAAAGCAGTTGCAATTTTCTCCAATATTAGAAATTGATTAAGAATACCATCTCTTGCACATGCCCTACATGGGCAAAGCTCAGGTAGAAAGAAGACCAACTAATTTTGATCAAAGCTCAAACTTAGCTAACAGAAGAGTCTTTGTCATCATGTCGGTTGGATTCTCAAACGTACCAATCTTCTTTATTTGAATCTTGCCTTAGTTGTGTCTTCTCTAATGAAGTGGTACTTGACATCAACGTACTCGTTCTCTCGTGGAACATTTGATCTTTGCTAAGATATGTAGCACTTTGACTGTCACAATGAACAATAACTTGTTCTTGAACATGCCCAACCGATTCATCAAACCCTTGACCCAATAAAACCTCCTTCATGGTTGTTGTCGTCATGTACTCTGTTTCAGTAGTAAATAAAGAAATAGTATGCTATAGAGTGGTTTTCCAACTAACCAATGAAGATCCCACTATGAACATATAACCTATTAGAGATCTCCTCTTGTCGAGGTCGCCTACATAATTTGAGTCCACAAACCCTATTGTCATGACTTGAGCACTACAAAAGACGAAACAAGTAATTGAAGTACCCTTCAAAACCTCATAATCCACTTAAATGCTTGTCAATGTGTCTTGCGAGGATGATCCATGTAACGACTAACCAAATTGACCGCATAAGCAAAGTCTGGTCTAGTCAAACCATAGCATATATGATGCTACTACAATAAGCACTGGAGTAAGGTACAAGTGTCATCACTCTCTTCTTCATCAATCTGTGGAGATTATAAAGTCGATAATCTGAAGTAAGCAGCCAATGGAGTTGAAACATGCTTTACATGTAACATGTGGAACCTGTGAGAACCTTCTTGATGTACTTATGTGTCAGGCTGGTCCCTTTGAATGTCCATGCCAAGACTCTACTCAGCTTCACCTAGGTCTTCTATATCAAATTCTACCTAGAAGATATTTTACCTTGGCAATCTCAGATGCATGTCTAGAAGCGATCAGCATGTCACCAACATATAGCAGTAGGCAAGGAAAGAGATATCAACGGTACCGTCGGTATACCGGTCGAAATACCGATATCGACGCCATTGGTCATCGTTTTGAGCAAGTCTACCGCTGGTACCGCAAATATCGGTATACCGGTGGACTTACCAGTAAAACCGCCACTTACCGCCGAAAACCGAGGGTTACCACTGCAAAAAGCCCCACTTACAGGTGATACAGACGGTATGTCGCCCCGGCATGCCGATTTACGCGAACCTGTTGCTACTGTTGCTGTTTGAGTGGAGAAACTTAGAGATTTGAGGCGATTTCTTTCCTTGGAGCTCGAATCAGCACTGATCAAGGTATGTTTTCTTAATTTCTTTCATTTCTCATCTTCTCTAACCCCTCCCCTCTCTATTTCCTTCTATTTTCACCATAGAAGTTCTCCAAAATTCTCTAAATACACCCAAAATCTAGATCTACTCCAAAAAACTTAGGATTAATGCTATTTAACAATAGATCTATGATTATTTTATGTAGATCTACTAATGTATCACTAGATCTACTATTATTAATTAATATTATCACATAATTTCACTAATTAATATAAAATTTGTAATAATACAATAAGTACTATTAATAATAGGTATCTAACTTAGGTTTAGTAGAAAAAGTTGTACCAAATACTAATATGAATAAATACAAACAAAAATATAGTACAAATATATATATTGTTTTTCATTTATTAAAAATGTTGAAAACAAAAAAAATGTATTTTTTTTGTTTTTTTTCTACAGATTTATGTGTGTTAGTGTAATATAAGATGGAATGAGTAATTTGTAACACATCACTTACCTTAATACTAGATAAATGACAGATTTTTTATTTTTTAAAATAATTTCAGACTTTTATTTTTATTTACACCATTTTTCTTGTTAATAAAAATCTTAAAAAATATTGTGTTTGCTTCTATAGATACATGTAACATTTATACAGTTAAAGTATTATTTTGGATTCTATAATACATAAAATAGATTAATTTCTTGCAACTTAATGGGTTATTAATTTCATACACCTAATTTGTGTTTGTCTTTGTCTTTTTGCAGTGTTGACTTTTGATTTGAGAAGATGTCTTCAAGCGATGGTGAGGGTGTTGGGGCCAGTAATGTTGGAGCTAAGGATGTGAATTTTGCATGGAATCACTACACGCCTGTTGACGGGAACAGGGGAAAGATAATTTGCAATTACTGCAAGAAGACACTTGGTGGAGGGGGATTACTAGATTTAAACGTCACATTACTGGTGGTGACAAAAATGTGGCAATGTGTCAAAGGTGTCCCCAAAGTGTTAGAGATGATTTCAAGAAACTGATGGGCGCAAAGAAACAAAAACAACAAAAGATGAAGGAGGTTGATAGGGCTTATACAGATACATTATTTGATGTTAGGCCCACAGGTTCTTCTGCTGAATCTGATGATGATATTGGATATCCTCCTGAATGTGATTCAACTTATTCACGTCGTATGTATAGACGTGCTATTAGAGATTCTCGTAAAAGTGAGTGGGAAAGGAGGAGGCAGCTCGAATTACAAGGAGGTATGGGCCATCTGGTGCAGGTGGAGGCAGTGGGACTGCACGTATTCCTGTTGTTGACCTAGATGACGATGAAGACCGAGTTGGTCATGGTAAAAGGAAGAAAGGAAGCATTGATACACTTTTTTGTTTTGCTAGTGTGAGATTGAGGAATGTTGATGAACCAGGGGCTAGGAAGCCTGGGGCTAGGCAAAAAAGCCTCAAAGCAATGTTTACTGGTGCAAAAGAATAGGTTGGCAAGGCAGTAGGTAAGTTCTTCTTTGCTCATGGTATACATGCACATGTTGCAACTGAACCCTATCTGCAGCATATAGTAGATGTGATAGGGGAGTTTGGTAGGGGCATCAAGGCCCCCAGTTCATATGAATTGATGAACAAGTATCTTCCCATAGAGAAGAAGGATCTATAGGCATGGATTTCAGACCAAAAACACATGTGGGATGAATATGGTGTCACCCTTATGTGTGATGGGTGGACTAGTGGAAACAGAAGACAAATTATCAACTTTCTTGCATATTGCCGTGGATCCACAGTTTTTCTAGATTCTTTTGATGCTTCAGCTGAGGTCAGGAACCACAGATACCTAAAGAAATTAATGAAGACATACATGAAGCAAGTTGGTGTGGAGAATGTGGTGCAGATTGTTACTGATAACGCTACTGCCTTTAAGAAGGCCGGCGAGAGTTTAATGAAGAAATATTCGGTCTACTAGACACCATGTGTTGCCTACTGCATAGATCTCATTCTGAAGGACATGGGATCAATTAATTTCATCAAATCTGTTGTCATTGATGGTAATTTATAACGGGATTCATCTACAACCATTCTTTTCTGCTAAATGCAATGAGGCAACCTGAGTACTGTGGCGGTGATCTTATTAGAACAGGGGCAACTAGATTTGCAACAAATTTTCTTGTCTTACAATCGTTAGTCCAAAAAGGATGGACTTAGGAGGCTCTTCAATGGAGTGGAGTGGACCTCCATGAAGGAGCACAACACCCCTGTTGGAAAAAGAATTGAGGAGTTGATTGCCAGACGACCTTTTTGGGATAAGGTTACCAGAGTGCTGAAAATAATGGAACTCATTGTCAAAGTATTGAGGCTCGTAGATGGTGACAAAACTGCAACATTGCCTTTCCTTTATGATGCAATGACCTCAATGGTGGACAATATCAAAGAAGCAGCTCCTAGGTCCAATGAGCAATACATAAAATTTATGAGAATTGTTGGACAAATATGCTTTTGCATCCATTGCATAAAGCAGGTATATGATTCCCAATGACTCAATTATATTCTAACTTCTAAGTTATTGCCTTATTGGTCTAATTCATACTTGTCTACAATAAAATGTCATTCTAATTTCCTTATTTATATTTGTGACAGCTTATTGTTTGAATCCAAGGTTCCAATACTCACAAATACTAGGCTTGAATGCGACTCTAATGAATGCAGTGAGAGAAGTCACTAACAAGTTCATTACCTCTCCAGAAGAGTGATTGCTAGTACTGGAAGAGGTACATAACTATATGACTTAGTTACATTCTTTATTTCTCATTATTCTTTCCTTTGATTTCATCATCTTAATATCGTATATATTATTTTTGCAGTTGCGCCAGTTTCGTGAAAGCACTGGATGCTTTGGCCATCCAAATGCGGATGCTGACGATGGAATTCATATATTTGAAAGCTGACGATGGAAGTGGCTTAATGAAGATATCTGCCACTTGTTGCCCAACCCAAACATGAGGAGTTTGAATCTTCTTGGAGAGCACTAAATCACGAACGAAGTGGCAGTCCACTTCAATATGCTTGGTCCGCTCGTAGAACACTGGATTGCTCGTGGAATACCTTGATGTTACTAGATCATCTCGATCTTTCATGTGATCATTAGTCTCCAGTGGCTGGTAGAAACTAAGTTCCTGAGAAATGACTTGTATAGTACCAAAATAATCCTCTAGAGAGCGACTATTTTGTCTTTCTGCAAAGAGTTGGTCATAAACAGTATAAAGATGGTGAGCATTCTTCTCGTGAGAGAAGTATTTCTTTGCAGCTTCCCAGATTTGTTTGGTTGTAGAGTAGAACATAAATCTGGAAACAATTTGGGGCTCCATGCTATTCCATAACCAGGACTTCACCAGACCATTGTTCTTCCGCCATGTAGGATAGTCTTTTCTACTCTCATTAGGAGGTTCTGATTCACTAAGATCCACCTTCTCTCGAGATTCAAAGAATAGTGTAAATGGCATTCATCCAGAGAAGATTGAAGCAGAAGCAGTTGGCTTTTCACCTCCCATCTTGAGATTGAATCAAGATAACGACAGTAGACGGATTAAGTAACACGTCGTGTAGAGGACTTAACACGGCGTGCATGGAAACAGCACGTTGTGTTGAACACTGGACACGCCGTGTTAGTTGGCAGAGACGGAAGTCAAGACTTTCTGACTATCTTCGACACGTCGTGTTGGACTCTAAACACGCAATGTCAGTTGATGATGATGGAAGACAGAAGTTCCGACTCACTTGCACACGCCGTATAAGTGAAGACACGGCGTGTACTTCCTCAAAGGCATAAAATCATGTGATTGTCAACACATCGAGCCACATATGAGACACGCCGAGTAGGGATGAGCTTTGGGTTGGGTTGGGTCGGCCCGATCCGACCCGCGACCCAGCCCGCATAACCCAATCCAGACCCAAATCCGATTTATATTATGGGTGGGTCGGGCCTAAAATTTAACCCATATTTTATTGGGTCGGGTACGGACTGAGGTAAACCCAGGCCCGAAAACCCAAATGCTTGAATTAGATGTTATGTACATTGTGTACGTATACATCTTTGTTTGTCCTGAAAGAAAAACATATAGATTTCTTCATGCAATATGTAGTTTGTATCCGACTAATGGCAACATGGATAATCTACAATCAATCAACATAAATTGATACTAGTAAGATAACCATCATTGAATGGATAGACGTACTTGATTTCTTTGTTTTGATCTCATTTTGTCATTAATAATGGAAAAACCTTTAGTTGTTTAGCTATGTATATTATAACAACTTAATAACATATGGCATCCATACTTTGATTTGCAATATATATAACACTCGGAAAAGTCATGTCGTTAGCTCATTAAAGAAAAATAAAGAAGCAACTAACTCAATGCATAGAAGCATTGCTCATCTTTTTGCTCATATGCCCACATGTAGGAGACAAATGATCGTTTGTCCTTCCAACACCCATCTCATTGTATATACATTTAGGATGAGGAAGCAAAAAGCCACAACATTGTAGATTCCACTGATTTTTTAAGTTTCATACATTCACATGTATGAGAAAATGATTTCTTACTCTTTCAATATCCATTTCATTGCTATAGGGGATCACGCAACTAAGGTATACCTATTTTGGATGCATAGATCACAAAGTATATATATATTTTTTAAGGTTGATCACAAAGTACCGTGCAACTTGTGATCAGAGTGTAGATTTGGGCCATCAGAACAAACCCTGGACAGCAACATGTCGTTTCGTCTAGAGAACATGCCATGTTTGTCGGCAGCTGATGCAGATCGATAGGAATTGGCTCTGCCATATAGATAAAAGACTCTTAGAAGACGCATCGGAGAGAAGGATGACCCTAGGAAGACGTGTCAGGGTGACGTGAATTAGCACCATCACTTGTCAATTGAAGATGTAAATTTGACGGATCAGCAGCCCCTAAGGACTTAAGCACTCATCCACATACGAGGACTACGTGGAGAGGAAAGGAATGAGAAGGAAGTTGCTCCTCTCTACGGGATAGAATGAGGGTTTTCTCCTCTCCTTTTAAGTGGCCACCGTGCTCCAACGGAGATGGAGGACAAGCCCGGTGAGAACCAACGCTTGCAGTGGCAGCAGTGGTGCCATGCGGCGGTGACGGATGGTGCTAATAGAAAGGGAGAAGAAAGACAGAGGGTGGCAACTAGGGTTGCAGCAACCGGATGTGCTCTGATACCATGTGAGTGTATTTGGATCAAAGCGATACACGGCGAAACCGGGTTCTCCTTTATTATATAGGGTGAGAACATTTACATAACAGACCCAACAAGAAACGGAAATAGTAAAAAGATCAATGTTTTAAAAAGCGGGAAGCAAGAGGCGTGGGGACAGCACCTTGTGACTGGTTAAGCAGCGGGCGGGCGATTAAGCGAGCGATTTTTGAAAAAGCGGGTGCCTAAATTCTTATATAATTTTATACAAAATTACACATGTGTATATTAATAATATATGTTAACGGAAAGACGGAAGATGCAGTGTGGGTCTGAGCATTACCCCAATATGGAGCGGCTCCTCAACATATATATTAAACAGTAAAAGGGAAAATTACAAATGGGTCCAGAGATGGAATAAGAGAATTAGAGAAAAAGAGATAAGAGTTAACAAACGTAAATAGAAACAGGAAAACTAATTCTAACACTCCCCCTCAAGCTGGAGTATACACATCATGCATACCCAGCTTGCCAACCATATATTGAAAAGCAGTAGGTAAAAGTGGCTTGGTGAAGACATCAGCCACTTGTTCTCCAGTCTTCACATAGGGAGTCTTGATTTTCTTAGCCAGTACCAGGTCACGCACAAAGTGGCAGTCCACCTCAATATGCTTTGTTCTCTCATGAAAAACCACACATCAAGGTGGCAGGAGTCTCCACACTAATTCCCAATTCAGAAAGCACAGAAAGAACCCATTGCAGTTCACAACATGCATGAGCCATGGCCCTGTACTCAGCTTCAGTGCTAGAACGAGCTACCACACTTTGCTTTTTACTTTTCCATGTTACAAGATGGGGTCCCAAAAAACACAATATCCAGACGTTGACTGTCTATCTTTAACATCACCAGCCCAATCTACATCAATGTAGCTAGTGACCTGAAGAGGAGAGCTACTAATGCCATTCGCATGATATGTAAGACCTTTTCCAGGAACCCCTTTTAGATATCTTAAGATACGACTCACTGCCATCCAGCGACTAGTCTTGGGCATGCTCATATATTGGTTGACTACACCAACTGCATATGAGATGTCAGGTCGCGTCACAGTGAGATAAATTAATTTACTCTTCTATATAAATGTGGATCATGAAAGTCATCATCATTATCTAAAGCAGCCTTCGTATGATAGTCCATGGGTGTAGAGACAGGTTTTGAGTTAAGCATACTAATCTCACTAAGTAAGTCCAGCACATATTTTCTCTGAGAAAGATTAGTGCCCTTCTTGGAACGTAGCACCTCTATCCAAGGAAATACCGTAGTTGTCCCAAATCTTTAGTACAAAATTGAATTTGAAGCCAAGCTTTAAGAGTAGAAATGCCCTCACAATCATCTCCAGTAATTACTATGTCATCCACATACACAATCAGAACAATAACACTCTTGGAGCTCCGCAAATAAAACAAAGAGTGATCAGTAGAAGAGTGGCTAAACCCAAAACGAAGAAGAGCAGTACTGAATTTTTCAAACCATGCCCGCGGAGATTGCTTAAGGCCATAAATAGCTTTCTTAAGTTTGCACACCTTTTGACACTCCCCTTAAGCAACATACCCAGGTGGTTGCTCCATGTAGACTTCCTCTAGTCTGAGAAAGATCAGTGCCCTTCTTGGAACGTAGCACCTCTATCCCAAGGAAATACCGTAGTTGTCCCAAATCTTTAGTAAAAAATTGAGTTTGAAGCCAAGCTTTAACAATAGAAATGCCCTCACAATCATCTCCAGTAATTACTATGTCATCCACTACACAACCAAAACAATAACAACCTTGGAGCTCCGCAGATAAAACAAAGAGTGATCAGCAGAAGAGCGGTTAAACCCAAAACGAAGAAGAGCAGTATTGAATTTTTCAAACCATGCCCGCGGAGATTGCTTAAGGCCATGAATAGCTTTCTTAAGTTTGCACACCTTCTGACACTCCCCCTAAGCAACATACCCAGGTGGTTGCTCCATGTAGACTTCCTCCAGCAAATCACCATGAAGAAAGGCATTCTTCACATCAAGCTGATACAAGGGCCAAGCAAAGTGAGTCACAATAGATATAACAATCCTCACAGAATTAAGCCGAGCAACAGGAGAGAAGGTCTCAAAAAAGTCAACACCAAATGTCTGTGTGTACCCTTTCGCAACCAGTCGTGCCTTCAGACGATCAATACTCTTATCGGGATTTTGCTTCACAGTATACATTCAACGGCAGCCAACTATACATTTGCCAGGAGGAAGATCAACCAGATCCCATGTATCATTTTCATGTAGGACAGACATTTCCAAATCCATAGCCTGAGTCCATCCTTTATCCTGTAAAGCTTCAGCACATGTCTTTGGAATACGGAAAGAATCAAGAGTGAGAGCAAAAGAGCGGGCAGAAGATGATAAATTAGCAAGACAACAAACATTTGATACAGGATGGCGTATAGTGCAAGATTGCACACCTTTACGCATGGAAATAGGAAGGTCCAAATCTGTAAACAATTCAGTAGTAGGAGAAGAAGAAGGATTAGGTACCTCTTGAGCATCAGACGTCGGTGATACAGCCACAGGAAAAGGGTTGAGTGGTAGAAGGTGAAGGTGGATTTGGATCACTCTTATGGAGAAGGATGCTCTCTTCGCTCACAACTGGTACAGGTGGCTCTCCTAATGGAGTAGAATCTCTCTCCTCACTTAAGGTAGTGATAGGCGTCTCCCCCTGACTCATGGCACTATCACAAAAATACGGTGTAGACTCATGGAATGTGACATCAGCAGATACAAACACACGTCAAAGAGCTAGAGAATAACATTTGTAACCTTTTTGTGTGGTGGAATATCCCAAAAAGATAGTCTTAATAGATCTGGGGGACAACTTATCTGCCTTAGGGTCATAGTTGTGGACAAAAGCATTGCAACCAAACACCTTCAGAGGAATAAGAAAAGGAACATCACGAGGACGCAAGACAGAGAAGGGCGTGACACCTTGAAGAACAGACGAGGGTAAACGATTCGTTAAGAACACGCAGTGAGAATTGCATCAGACTAAAATCTTTTTGGAACATTTGATTGAAACAACAAGGTCCTAGCAATGTCAAGAAGGTGATGATTCTTACGCTCAGCCACACCATTTTGCTGAGGCGTATAAGCACATGACGTCTGATGAACCATGCCAGTAGTATTACAAAAATCTGAAACAGCTTGTTGAACATATTCGAGAGCATTATCAAAACGAAACACTTGAATGGAGCAATCAAACTGAACTTTTATTAACTGATGAAAATTTTTCAAAATGGATACAACTTCCTCCCTGGATTTCATGAGATACACCCATGTCATCCTAGAGAAATCATCAACAAAAGACAAAAAATAACGATATCCATTATAACTGGATTCTTTAACAGGACCCCAAACATCACTATGAATAATTTGAAAAGGGCGCACAGTGCGTTTATTGACACGAGCAGGGTAAGACACACGGTGGTGCTTCCCATACTGACAAGACTAACACTAAATAGATGAAACAGAAGACAAACTAGGCTCCATTTTCTTAAGACTCTCTAGAGACGGATGACCATAGCGACAATGCCACTGTAGGGGAGAGACACTGAGGAAGGCTGTAGAAAGCTGACGAGTTGGACGATCACCATGGAGAAAGTAGAGATCACCTTTCCTAGACCCCCCCCCCACCAATCGTCTTCAAACTCTTGAGATCATGTAGAACAAAACAAGAAGGACCAAACATTACCCAACATTGTAAAGAATCAACCAATTTTGACACAGACATAAGGTTGAAAGGAAAGTCATGAACATAATGAACAAACTTCAAGGTAACAGTAGAAGATGGAAAAACAGTTCCACATGCCTGAACTTGTCTGACCGAACCGTCAGCAAGTGTAACAGAGGAATGTGGTATATATGTGTCAAAAGACTGCAGCAAGGACTTCATACCAGTCATGTGTTGTGAAGCTCCAGAGTCAACTACCCACGATGGTTGCAAGTGTGACGTCAAAAAAGAGGTAGTGTGATTACCTTCAGCCGAAACCAACTGAGCCACTCCGCATGTATGAGGGGGATTAACCTGTAAACTCTTGGTAGCCTGAATAAGACGATCACATTCAGCCTTTGATATAGTGACATCAGACTGTGGTCTTTCGGTAGTAGCATTAGATGTCTCAGCATAATGTGCAACACTAGAAGAACCTGGAACTGTAGACGGACGCCCATGCTTTTAGGTAGCACCTATCCACAGTATGTCCCAACCTTCCACAAAAGGTATATTTAAAACGAATTCCTCTTCCCCGTCCTGCACCACGTCCACCTCCTCTCGCCGTGCAGCAAGAGAAGCATGTGCATCAAAACTAGCATAAGATCCAGTGACAGAGGAAATGGACTCAAAGGAAGCTTGTTGTATCCGTGCATATGCCTCTTCCAAACTAGGAAGTTTGTTTGTTGCAAGGATCACACTTCTAGCGGCATTGTACACAAAATCAAGACCTGAAAGGAAACGTGCAGTCACCAGATCATCACGTTCCTTCATTTGATCATCTGTCTTTAAGGGCTGATAGAAACTCAACTCTAGAGATATAGACTGGATTGAGCCAAAATACTCATCAAGTGATTTGTTGTCCTGCTTCTCTGCAAACAGTCTATCATAGACTTTATAAAGACGAAGAGCGTTCTTCTCATGTGAAAAGTGCTTCTTCGCAGCATCCCACACCTGTTTAGTTGTAGGGTAAAACATGAATCGCGTAGCAATGGACGACTCTAGACTGTTCCACAACCAAGATTTTACGAGTCCATTGTTCTTCCTCCATTATCAGTCGCAGCAGGTTGTTCCTCTTCAATATATTTCACTTTGTCTTGTGACTCCCAAAACTGTATAAATTGCATTCATCCACAATAGGTAATGTTGGGTATTGAGTTTAACAGTGGTTATAGGAGACTGATCATTGTAGACGAGAGTCGTACTCAAATCACTCTTTTTATCCATTGTGTGGGTTGTATAAGACATCGGACAGCAGCAAAGGGAGACGGGAATAAGCACCGTCACCACAAACAAACAAGGACGGGAATAAGCGACGTCACAAATAAATCATACGATGCAAACACTAATGCATCAACAGTCCCCTAATAACAAAAAAGGCACTCAACCACACATAGGGGAAGTGTGTGGCGAGGAGGACAGGACGGTGTCTCTTCCGAAACTACTGTTGTAAACGAACGGCTCCCTTGGACTGTTCTTCCCGTTGGTCTACACGCTGTCCAGCGTTCTTCGGAGAAGACCTACGTGCACGGGCCTAGCTGAACGACGGAAGCCTATGTTGGCCGCTGGACCTAGCTGTCCATAATTGTCTCCGCCAAATGAATTCCACGCCTAGCCACACGGACCTAGCGCAGGCAGTGATCTACTATCGCCACGGAGAGCAGTAGAGAATTAGTCGCCGCTATTTCCTTGTCGCTGGAGTCGTCGGGTTCAAGAACCCCTGTCGACGATGCAAACGCAACCGGAGTCGGCGTCCGGTTTCCTCCGTGCGGCGCAAACGCTCTGATACCATGTTAACGGAAGATGGAAGCCGCAACGTGGGTCGGAGCGTTACCCCAATATGGAGCGGCTCCTCAACATATATATTAAACAATAAAAGGGAAAATTACAAATGGGTCCATATGGAATAAGAGAATTAGAGAAAAAGAGCTAAGAGCTAACAAACTTAAATAGAAACAGGAAAATCGATTCTAACAATATATTTCTAAGGAATTTTTATACATATCTAATCAGCAAATCAGTAATTAACTAAGTATTAATCAATACTTTACTACTAATCGATATTTCTAATAACTGAAATCAGCAAGAAGATCAGTAATTGTAAAAGTAATACTAATCAGTAGTACCGATCAGTAATTAACTATGAATTAATGATTTAATACTTTACTACTAAACAAGTAATCAGTATTGCACCAAAAAAGTATTACTAACCAGTAGTGCCAATCAGTAATTAATGGAAGTAGCAAGGAAAGCAGTAAAACTGATCATCCAATAGAAGTATAATAGAGTAATATGATATTTACTTGGATACATTACAGCAGTACCTATTATTACAGCTTACATACAAAGTATGCATTCTAAATTAGGACTAAGTATATTATAGTCAATGCTACTTGGACCATATAATTAATTAATGATGCATGCTTACGGAAGTATTTTTTTTAAAAGCCAAAAAGCGGGAAAAAAGTGGGAAAAAGCGGGTGAAGCGGCCAATTTTCTTCAAACTGCTTAAGCTGACACTTAGGGCTAAATTAAGCGGATGAGGGTCTTGGCCGCTTAAGCGGCCACTCAGGTCGGTTTTTAATACAGTGAAAGAGATACATAAATAAGAAAGCTATTTTCTAACATTAGGGTTTCATGAGGAAAAACCTTAATTTACGGTCCTAACCCTAAAACCAAAGCAAACCCTAATTAATTACTCACACCCCAATGTTCACCTAACTTTAACCTTCTATATGCAAGAGTTATCTAGAAAGCCCTAGCAAGAGATGATTGAAAATCTTTAATAACACATTGGGTGTTATTTGATATTTTCATATTAGGATTTGGAATTACTGAAATTGTTTGACTTGATCAACTTCTACACTGCATGGAAGGTACGTCGGTTAATTTTGAATAATCGCTTATATCGCGATTTTTCAGATTCACGAGTTTGTCCAGCCTTGGATATACTTGATGTGTGTCTTCAATGTTATCAATTTTTGTTGGATTTATGAAACCATATGTGCGCATTATCAATAATGGATAACAATGTTTTAAAAAGCAAGAAGCGGGAGGCGTGTGGATGGGACCTTGTAGCCGATTAATCGCCATGCAGGGAGATCAAGCTGGTGCTTCTTAAAAAAGTGGATTTTAATTTTTTATAAACTTTTATGCAAAATTACATACATATGTATGTAAAAATATATTTTTGGGGCTATTATACATATCTAAACACTATACACAACAATATAAAACACCCAAATTGTTTATAACAGAGTTACAAAACAATGATTAAAGCTATATAACACAATAAAAAATATACTTGTCATAAACAAAGAACCCTACATCTATAAAATAATAAGTGTATATAAATGATACAACAACAATTTTATATCACATGTTTACATAACTAAACAGTAAACAATAGACTTATCATAGAAACCTTCTAAACATATTGCTACATTTGCACATCATCAATTATTCAAGCATTACAGCAATATATTTAATCAAAGTATGCATTCTAAATTAGATAATAGTTACATACAATTTATCTGGATACACTACAGCAGTTCCCTATTATTACAACTTACATACAAAGTATGCATTCTAATTATAAATAGGTATATCATAGAAAATTTGATGTATGTAAGTTTAATATATTATTGTCAACGCTAATTGGACCATATAATGTACTTAATGTTACATGCTTACAGCAGTTTTTGTAAAAAAGCGGGAAAAGCAGGCAAAAGGCGTCCGCTTTTCTTCAATCCGATCCACAGCCGTTTTGGGTGGGTGGGTGGGGGGGGGTGTTTAATTGGCCAAGACTTGTTGGCGATTAAGCGGCTGCTCAGTACGATTTTAAAACACTGATGAATAATATACAACCCAGTAATTGATACCTCACAATGGTAGTTTTGGGAGAAACCCAATTTTGAGAAAGGAATGTAGAATCATATGAGAAGGTTCAAGGAACCATAAAAAGTGAGGTGGAAGAGTCCAAGGAAGGGATACACACCGACAAACCTGATGACAGGACACACACTTCGAAACTTTAATCAAGGATTCAATTTTAGTACACCAAGTGAGTTGAGCAAGGTTATGGGTTGAATATAATGAAAACGAAGAATTTATATTATCTACAAATTATTTGATTGATCTATTATGTTATTAGACTTACATGCACACTTTTGGTTGCACCCACATACACAACACAATATTATGTTGACCTCCTGTATTGGTTTCTCAGCGTTTTAGGTTAGAACTGGGATATATAGAACTGGACCATCATGCGAGAATCAGAATACTACTACACAAGAAAACTATGGAGGATTTTCGATAATTTATTTATGTTAATGAGTTCATCAAATGTTAGTTTTTCTCTTATTGTTAGAGCTTTGTGACTCCATTGAGATCTATCCTCCTTTTGTCAAAACAATATATTGGTTCGAAGTTAATATTATAGAGACTTATCAATTTGAATCTGGATCTGTTGTTATATCCGAATAACAACCCTTGCCTTCTCGGTCCACCTTTATTGGGTAACACGAGGGGTTTGTTACTACGGTGTTGGAAAGGGCATAGGCTACCATGGAGTCACTAACGTTGTAGTGTTGGGAGTGTTTGACGTTTCGTTTCCCTTTGCCTTTCGCTACACTTTAAATTTCTGAAATCTCCTCTTTGTCTTCAGTATGCACTGAATCATCTGGCATAGAAGAGGGATTTTGTTCATCAACCTACGAGTTGTCATATCTTCACATGTTGGGGTTTGTTAATACGGTGTTGGAAAGGGCATAGGCTACCATGGAGTCACTAACGTTGTAGTGTTGGGAGTGTTTGACGTTTCGTTTCCCTTTGCCTTTCGCTACACTTTAAATTTCTGAAATCTCCTCTTTGTCTTCAGTATGCACTGAATCATATGGCATAGAAGAGGGATCTTGTTCATCAACCTACGAGTCGTCATATCTTCACATGTTGTAGAACACCCTGTAGGGAACATGTAGAAGAGCTATTCATGTCTTGCATAGTAGACACCATGGCAGATTCGTTAAAAGTAATGTTGCGCTCTACCAAGAAACACGGTGATTGCACCAAAGATGGTTTCCTTTCACCCCAGAAGCATAACAAAGCGATATGCATCTGATAGCTCTAGGTTCGAATTTGCTAGTATCAGAATGTGCATAAGCAGGGCAACCGAATATTCGCAAATTTGAATAATCAACATTTTTACTAGACCAAGCTTCTTCAGGAGTCTTGAAATTAATAGAAGAAGATGGAGAATTGTGCACCAAATAACAAGAGGTTGATATAGCTTCAGTCCAGAAAGATCTATCCCAGCCCACATTGAGAAGCATGCATAACGTTTTGTTCATTGTTTTTGTTACACCATTTTGTTAGGGCGTGTGATGCAATGTGCAATGTCTTTTGATCCCATGACCGTTGCAGAAATTATTGAACTCCTTAGAACATAACCCCAAGCCGTTATCAGCCTGGAAAGTCTAGATGCTCATGTCCGTTTGATTCTCGACAAGAGCCTTCACCTACTTGAAAGTGGAGAATGCCTCATCCTTGCTCTTAAGAAAATAAACCCAAACCCTCCTTGTGCAATCGTCAATGAAGATCATCATATATTTAGGGCCACCTTTGGAAGGAACGCGAATAGGGCCTCATAGATCAGAATGAACATAATCTAGAGCATCCTTGGGATAATGAATTGGCGTGTCAAAGCTATTGCAGATGGCCTTCCCCATAACATAATGCTCAATCTAACTTTCTAATGCTTTCGCCACACAACAACCCTCTCTTGCTCAAAAGCATCATCCCTTTCTCAAATGTGTCCTAAATGAATATGCTAGAGCCTTATGGTTTATTTTAATGAAGTTGTAACCGTTGCGGAGCTTGAGATAGTGGAACCTTACAAGATGTACAGTTTGTGTGAATTTCTTACTGCCTTCATGAGGACTCGTCAGCTTTAAGAATATCAATACCTTCGTTTTCATGTCGGACGTTTGTCAATGTTTTGACTTCACCATCGAACATCTTGATCTTCATTGTGCCAACACCAATCATCTTACAAGGACCATTGTCACCCATAAGGATATCTCCACCTTGATGTGACTCGGGCTATGGAAATAATGTGCATGCTCAGTCATGTGGTATGTGCATGTTGAATCAAGAGCCCAATCCTTCTTGTAGTCATAGGATGGTGATGAAGCAAGAACGTAGTCATCGTCTTTAAAACCTCATTGAGCCACCTTTGCATGAGTTTCATCATCATTTGATTTCTCATGCTTTTGCTTGTTTGCAACTTGTAGCATTCATCGCAGGTATGATCATAGTTGTTGAGGTAGCTGGGCGCCAGACATTTTTTGTTGGGCGCCTAGGCGGCCGCCGCCCAGGCGTTTTCTGGGCTTTTTCTAATGATTTTTTACATTTTTAAGATTATGTCTAGCAATAACATATACAACTTAGAACCAAACATGTAGCAAACCCAAAATATAGAACAAATAGACAAACATTAGTCAATTCGTATACAAAACTACAAATGCATGCTACTGATCTTAGAATAAGTCTGTAACAATTTCTAAAGATTGTTGCAGTTTTTACAGTTTTACTTAATAACCAATCATAATGCAGTATTGTACAACCATCCATTGTTATTAATATTTGAAGATTGATGTTGTTTTTATAGTTTTACTTAATAACCAATCATAATGCAGTAATGTACAACCATCTACTATTAATATTGAAAGATTGTTGCAGTTACCAATCTATGAAGATATATTATAATGCAGCAATAGACTATTAATATCTAATACAAAAGGCACTTTGAGGGTGTTGTATTTTGTTAATGAAATGAAAATGGACAAAGTTTTGTCAAAACTTAATTCAAATGGAAAAGACAATAACAAATATCAAGAATAATACAAAATCATAAAACCAAACCTAATTTTACATAACATGACCTAATCAAACCTAATTGGCCCTAATTTTCCGTATATTGATCTAAATGAGGCCTTACATGACCAAATCAGACCTAATTCCCATAAATTATACCTATTTCCCCCAAATCAGGCTTGTTTTCCCAAAATTAGAACTATTTTACCTTAATTTGACCACATTCGGGATAAATAAAACCCATTTCAACCACAAAATGACTCAACTTGATCAAATTCAGACCTAATTTATGCTAAATTAGCCTTAAAGTGGCTTAATTTGGGCCTAAAAGGCCTTAGGCGACCACTTGAGTCACCTAGGGGATTGGGGGCCCAGTTTGAGGCGGGTTGTCTTAAGCCTAGGCGGCCGCCTTGATAACTAAGGGTATGATCTATCTTGCAATAGTTGCATCTTTTTTATTGTCGTGACTTTGACTTATTCTTCTTTTGCTTTGAACTTTCAGGGTTTTTGTCATGAGGACGCTCCCTTCCTCTAGCGGGCAACACTTCACCCGCTACTTTTGATGAAGAAAGATCCTTCTCTAATTTCTCTTGAGATGTCAAGGTTGTTTTGACTTCATGAAGTGAGATAGACATTGGCCACGGAATATCATCATATCCCAGATATTCTTGTAAGACGATGTCACGATGGAAGGGTACAAAGCAACAAGCTTGCTTGATCTGTATCCTTCATCTTCACATCGTTTTGCCCGAGCTCGTAGATGATTTCATTGAAATCGTCGATAAGCGTCGTCAAGGAACCACCTTTTTCCATGCAAAGCATGAAAAGGCGCTTCTTTAGGACAAGCTCGTTGGCGATGGACTTCTTTATGTAGAGTGCTTCAAGTTCATCCCAAACTTCTTTAGCGGTCTTCAGATTGACGACCTCATGGAGGACTTCATTCTCCAAGCAGAGAAAAATGTATGTACGAGTCTTTTGATCAATTCCCTCCCACTGGTCATTCGTCATTGATTCTGGTTTCTTCTCCTTTCCAAGAAGAGCTTTGTGGACTCTGTGTGAGGCAAGATTCATACTCATCTTGCCAGAGAGAGAAACTCTTCAAACAATCAAACTTCTCAATATTGTACTTCAACGTCATGATAGAGATCCGGAAATAGAAACTGCTCCGACGCCACTAGTTGGGATATGGTGGTGATGCGAGACCCGCACAACAAGGCGCAACAAGCATGTGGTGGAGATGAGGAAGCGTGAGATCTAGCAATCCAAACCAAATACATACGACAAAGATCAACTGCAGAGCAGGCAACCACAAACAAAACTTTATAGTGGTTCGGCAAATTCCCAATGTGGGAGCCTACATCCAATGGCAGACATGATATTATTAATGGAGAGATTACAGAGATGATGATTACCGAAGATAGAAGAAGAACCCAATTCCCTTTTACACCCTGAAAGCCAACTGTGGAAGAAGACGATTGCTTGGAGAGGAACTCTAGGAGGCTTGAAATCCTAGGAGAAACCCTAGGTCCATCCTTGGCTTTTGGTCTTTGGAAAACGACATCTCTTGTTGTCTCTTGGTTGCTCTTCATGTTTGGGATGAGTTGGAGGTCTATTCATAAGAATAGGACCCGACGCCAAAGTCAATGGGATTCGTCTAGTCCACAGTTACGAACCATCTAGACCATATACGGTCTGTCCTGGACCATACATCGCACTGCAGTCCAGAATACAGTCCAGCTGGACAGTATACGGTCTGTCTGAACCGTAATTGTTGTTTTTGCTACTCTTGTCTAGATATGGTCCATGGGGACCGTACATGATCAATTGGTTGACTGTAAATCCACTTGTAAATGCCTAAGGCTTGGTGTAGACATTCGGTTCATCAAGGAAACTCTTCTAGAGAGTTTAAGACACTTTGTCAACAACATCCTATTAAACATGTTGTTTAATTCTAAAGTATTCAATTTAAATGATATGTTTCTCAACACAGTTATTACATCCTACTAAACAAGCCCTTAGCACTGAACAAAATATGTGAAAACCAAATGAACCAAGTACCAGCTGAAACTTGAGTTGCAGTACTCCCGGCTCCTTCAAAACATTGTTACATTCCCAATGGATGGAAAAGATCTACAAATGAACTACCAACAACTAACCACACATTTGGTACAATGAAACCCTGACTTTGCTTAATCAAACGTGATATGTTGGCTCAAGTGTCAATTTGAAGCACGTTTTGCCTCTGTTTGTGGCCCCAACTATCTATTTGAAGTTTGATCTCGCATGAGCTCTGGCTCGGCCAAGGTGATGCTATAAGAGTAAAAGGTCGACGTGGATGACATTTAGGGACAAAAAATTGTAAGGGAGATGATTTTTTTCAAAAATAATGAAAATTAATGTTAGTCTATGATCTCTCCTTTCTTCCTACTAATATTTGGAAATCAAAATTAACTACTTTTCATCAGTCTCAGTTAAATATGTACAAGAGAATTTAGTATCAGCCAACTTGTCTCTTGAACCCTATGATCTTCATTGTGGTTGAGTTAAAATTGTGTTGACCTATTTCATGAAAACCGTGCATGAAATCTGTTAGAGTATATATTGGCCTATTTAGTTAATAGGCTGATTAGTTAGTGGGCCTTTAGTATCTCGGCCGTTTAGATTACTTGAGTCCCACGTCTCAGGGTTTCTTCCTTGCTCCTATATATAGGACAGAGTTGTACCTCTTTTATTAATCGAATCAGTTCAATACAATATTCTTTCACAAAATCTTGTTTCAAAATAGTGTTACTTCATAGGAATATATATTGGCACAAGGATTGAGGTGAAGTTGAACCTCAACATTATGAAATTAAGCTCCTGGAATTATCTGTCAATTAAAAAAAAGGCTTATTCTTCACAAATCCCTTAAAATGGAGGTTGTTCATGGTGCATGTAGAATGATGACTTCAACACAGTGTGATTGAATATGCACTAAACTTAAGAACAAAGTATCCCTACTTCTATCTATTATGTATGATTCACAATTGCTCAAATCAATGCACCCTCCTGAAGATTTATTGGTGTAGGCCATAGATGGACCTAGATATACTGAAACTTTGGAACAATTGAGTCTTAAATCTGAATGGGTTCCTATGAGCTCTCACTCATGCTCCAAGATCTTCCTAATGGGGAACAAAGATTTCAATCAGAAGTGAATCACATGCCACAAGAGGCGCCACGTCCGCTTCATAGTGAGTAGAAATATAGAAGGCTCTACTTTACATGGATTTTCTTGATGACTAAGTGAGATAGGACGATCGTAGCCTTTGGCATAGTCATTTGAGTGTGATTTATAATTTATTAGTTTCCATGTGTTTTAGGGGTTATTTGATATTTTTCCAGATTGGTTTTGTAAGGCATGTGGTTTAGTCCCACATTGGCTACCTGTCAAATTAGTTGGGTTTAAACGCCTATATATAGGCTTTGTAAGCCTCTTTAGAAGGCAGCCTTGATGATTGAAAACTTTTGATTAATTATATCTTCTTTTGATTAGCTTTATCAATTAGTTTAGATTTGAATCATTAGATTTACCATTAAGTGGTATTAGAGCCTAATCCTAATCTAATAGAGTTAGGTGATGTTCCTTGGGTATCAAGAAAAATTCTAGTGTTCTCTTCCTAATCATAATCTTCGTCGACGTGCCAACCACATTGCCCCTTCCGTCGTTAATTGGCCGACCCAAACAAACTCCTACATCGCTCAAGTGTCCTGCAAGTGAGAAACGGACGTCCCCCACTGTAAACAACTCCCCTCGCCCCATCCTCCCATGTGATCCCTCTCACTGGCAAGATCCTTGTTCCCTTCACCCTATCCTCTTTCGGCGTTTTGACCCCTAAATAATCCTCCACCATCAACCACCATCAAACCTTACGTTAATCATTTGAGTTTTGACCTTCCGATTTCTGTCCTCATTGATCCCTTTGTCGTTCCACTGCTCCCTTTGTGTCCCTTACCCATTTCCAGTTCCCTCCAAACATCGGCACCCCAGCAAAAACCCCATGCAGTGCCCCCTCCCCGCCATTGGACAACTTCTCATCCCATCAACCTAATGACACCCCTACCGCTAACCTTCAACCCTACCGTTGCCACCAAACACACCTAACCCCCCAAAACTTGCATTAGCCATCATCACAATACCCGATTGACACCCCCCCCAGCATACCCCAACTTCTGCTCATACCACAATGACGTCTGATTTCGTTGCCTGATAACTAGTCAACCACCATCACTCCCACTCTCCCATCTCGTGTCACTGCCCGATAGCAGTCAATCAGTCTCATGTCCACTGCCCTGCAACGCAAGCCCAACAATCACCCGCACTCCAGCCCCTATGGCGTGAACCCCAACCCTGACTCCCAGATATGTGAGGATTTGAAAATCAATAGTATGTATGATAATGAGGACTGTCTTGAACCTGTTCTTCCCAGGCCACCTCCATAACCTCCAGATAAAATGTATGAGCTTGTTCCTCCACAACCTCCAAACATTAGAAAGGCTATATCACAGATAAATATGGTGTTCCTTCTTGATCTCTTATGCCATTACCTTGTTTGTTGGTGTGATGCAAAGTGACTCAATGACAGCATGCTTCAGAGACATCCTCTAGTTCTTCCGGCCGCATATTGTTGTTTAGAATCTCGGAGTTTAATCTTTTGAAGCAGAGGAGAGTTGATGTATGGTATAGTCATTTGAGTATCATTTATCATGTTTTATTAGTTTCCATGTAATTTAAGGGTTATTCGATATTTTTCCAGTTTCGTTTTGTAAGGCATGTGGTTTAATCTCACACTGACTACCTGTCTAATTAGTTGGTTTTAAACGCCTATAAATAGGCCTTGTGAGCCTCTTTAGAAGGTAGATTTGATTATTGAAATCTATTGATGAATTAACTACACTCCTTTTGATTAGTTTTATCAATTAGTTTAGATAATCATGATATGTTCGCCATTACTTAGGCAAAGGAAAGTAAGTGGCAAGTCAACAGGAAGATGTGTGGGAAGGGAAGAGGTGTCACTGCTTACTAATTCAGGAAAAATGGCATTGGATTGTTGTCAACCTGTTGAAAGACCAGTGTGCTGGAATGCAGCAGCAGCAAGGCTAGGCAGCACAGCCTAAACATACAGGTGGCACGGTAGCTTCATCTGTCAGGACAGCAACTCCTAGGTCCTAGCTCCATTGCAATTCAACAACCTAAAGCAGCAGCCCGCAGTGATGGTCCATGTATAAGGGCTACTTTGTCCTTATCAAGGGTGTAAACTGCAAAATAAAAGACTATGATGCCTATATCAGAGGCCCTCTTGTATAAATGGGAACTTACCATATCAGCCATGTATATATGAAATATATATAGAGAGAGAGGTGAATAGGAAAGATATAATTAATTATACATGAAGCAACTTGTTTTGGAAGTACATAATTTATTTTTAGGATGAAATAATTCATACATTACATAGTTGCAAATGACAATTTCATTCTATTTTGTAATAATAAATATATTTTACCTAAAGAAAAGGTTGGTCTATTGCCTTACAATTCCAAACTGATCATAAGAGACCTGGTTATATTTAACAGATATTGATATAATGACAGAACCACGGGAACCATTGTTTTATCATTTTATATCCATGTTACAGTAGATAATAATAACCGTGATGACGTTAAAAAGATGAACCATACCTCCTTTAATTCTTCGAAAACCAGGGATTGGCTGTGCAGCTTCTACCATTTTCGAGAAAACATCATCAAAAATTACTTGAGTTCTTGTGCCAGATACAGTAGCTTGCATCTATAATGGCTTGATATCAGAGAATCGGCTGCCAATTGCAGGAAAAAATAGGAAACCGTACAGAAACTTTACCTGAATTTCGTTGTTCTTGGAGTTTTCAGTTACTATCTGGGAGTCCTCGAAAGACTTTTGAAGATTTACATCATTCAAACCTAATTTTGCAAGCAGTATAATTTGATTAGAAGTTTAAAATTACATTTGACCTACATGGAGATAAGGTCGTACCTGATGATACTGCTTTGACCTTAACTAGATCATTCTGCCTTCTGCGAGATAAAGATGAAGATAAGTTACCATATTCTTGTTATGCAAATAGCCATAGAAAGTGATAATTTAAACCATACAGGTGATCTGATGATTGGACTAAAGCAAACCACAAGAGGTGCCAAAAGTAAGATATTTGACGGAATACTACCATCTATTTTAACAAGCAAAATTGGATAAGCTGCAGTCCCTGTTCCTGTGACAGTTAGGTAGATAAACCATTTACAGATTATA
Source organism: Alisma plantago-aquatica (assembly GCA_963693085.1). Taxonomy (NCBI): domain Eukaryota; kingdom Viridiplantae; phylum Streptophyta; class Magnoliopsida; order Alismatales; family Alismataceae; genus Alisma; species Alisma plantago-aquatica. The sequence goes on along the minus strand of OY856409.1, from coordinate 992,330,225 downwards.
ATATTTTATCTGCATTTATTGGAGATTGTGGTGTTAGAGGTGCATTTACAGTCACGTGCAGACAGCATGAATGGCCGTATTTGGTCCCCGCAGGGCCTATTACAGTCATATCCGTAGACAGTATATGGGCAGTGCTGGACCATAATCGAGGCTATGCAGGATTACCTTACAACTGTAGAACTTTTATGAACTATTTACTATAAATATAAGAGGGCTTGCCTATTTAGGGCATCCCAATATTCTTTGACCTTCAACATGGTATTAAAGCAGAAGACAGTCTACCTGTAACTGTCCATCCTTTCCACCTCTATCCTGCCACCATTCTCTCTTCATCTCTCCCATCTTCATTTTCCTCGTCCTAGCCGCCCTTTGATCTCTGCAACAAAGACCTTCTCTCCACTTCCTTCCATTGATTGACAAGAGGGTGGGGGTTGATTCTACCCTAGGGCACCCCTCTCGGTTTTCCCCTAGCAATCTATGGCCTTCGGGCCCACCCGTGGAGATTGTTCTTCCTCCTTTGTTGCTTCTACAGCATGTGATCGGAGTGGATCTACTCCACTCTATTGCTAATTGTTGTTGCCTATGCCCAGAATGCATATGCGCTCCTTTGTTTTCTTTTGTAGTTTGCATATCTTCCCATCATGGTTGCACTTCAACTGGCTCTGAGAATCTGAGTCTTCAAGTGCCCCTTGTTAAGCTCGATAGAAGCAACTATCACTTTTGCTGCCGTTCTTTTGAGATCTATGTTATGTCTATAGGGAAATATGAGCATCTCACTGCTCCTGTCCCGCAATAGTTGGAAAAGATGGGGAAAACTTTTGATATTGAGACTAAGACGAGTGATAACAATACTATGATGACTTAGATTTGGAATTGGAACGGTGCATAATTTCATATAGTCAAACACTTCTTCACTTGTCATCTGACCAGGAGTTGTGGGAGCAACTCGTGCATTTACCCCTATAAGCATAATCCATCAAAGGTGTCAGGTTTGTCTATCCTATGATCTGGCATAGATGATTATTTTGCCTCATTCAAGGGGCTGTGGAATGAACTCAAAATCTACCATCATTGACGGTTGATTTATCCACTCTCCATAAGCAACGTCAGAATTTACAACTCATGTAGTTTCTTGCTAAACTTCGAGATTCCTGGAGTTTTGGTCAGATTCATGACATTGATCCTCTGTAGAAAGTACAAGATGTATACAAGCATCTACAACGCCTTCTTGCTCAGACATTTAATTTCTTCAACTACATTTGTTGATTTTATTGTTTTTATCATATACTTTGGTCATGGTAGAGGAAAAGTCCAAGGTCATTCTTAAGAGAAAGTTGGTCGTGGTCGAGGCTAGATGGGTTGTGTTGCCCGAGCGCCGTCTAGGCGTGCACGGGTGCCCCCCCTCCCCCCCCCCCATGTGGGTGGAGTGGGCACCTGGGCGAACCACCTGGGTGTTAAATGGGCCTGGACTTAAGCTGCTAAAAAAAAAACATAAGGAAAGCTCACTCTCGTCCATCCTTGTTTGCCCGCTCACGATGTTGTGATACGGCGACGCCGACGACACAGCCCCTGCCTCCTCTTTCTCCTCCCCTCCTCTTCCTCCCCTCCTTTTCATATTTTTCTTCTCCCACGGTTACACAATAGCAAACCTTGCATGGAGCAAGGAGCAGTAGCAACAACCTTGTGTGGAGCAAGGAGCAGTAGCAACAACCTTGCATGGAGCAAGAAGCAGCACCAGTATGGCGCCTTCAAGGTTAGTCTTTTTACTTTCTTCAATGTTTCTTTACTGCTATCCCCGCCTCCTCTTCCTCCTCCCCCTTCTCTTCCTCCCCTTCCTACTTTTATTCTTTTTTTTACTACTGTTAATATCAATCTCCTCCCTATTTTTCTTTTCTTTTTTGCACTAGTGCAACAGCTATTGTCGACCTCATGCTCCCCTCCTGCTCTTCCTCCTCCCGCTCCTCTTTGTGCTCCTGTTCCCTTGCCTTCTTCTTTGCTGCCTTCTTTCCCTAGTTTCTTCTTTTTTGCCTTCTCTTCCTATGCATCCTCTTCTCCTTCCTCCTTCCCCTGCCTCCTTGTCCTCCTCAAGTGACAACGTCTAGGAATAAATGATAATATGTACTACATATTAAACATATAAATGAAAACTAAATTGCTTAGGAACGCCTAGGCTGTTTGGGCACCCATGGGCAACGCCCTCGCCTGGACACCTAGACAACTATGGATGGGTTAGATTCGCAGCAATTTGTGGTAGCAACGATCACACTGGGTTACGGTTGATCCAAGCATTGCACACCAGAGAGTGTAAATCAGGTGTCATCAAAGGTTGAAAATCCTTCTACTAATATTACAGATCTAATTCAAGTTGAGGTTGAGTGTCTTCTCAAGGATAGACTTAGGATTTCCACTTTCTATGTTGTGTGTAGTATCCTTGTGTTGTCCCATCTTGGAGGCGGCTCGCCAACTTGACTGCACTGACCGACCTCTTGTGGTAAACATTGTTGGATGATAGACTGGAGCTTCCTCCCATATATCTAGAACTTTTTATACTTTTCCAACCTAATACAATGTGACTAATCCTCCTGTTCTGCTTGTTGGTGGTTCTCTAGCGGCTACTATGAGTATTCGGAATGGAAACTCCTCACCTCGTATTTCTCTTTCATGTCCATTCCTTATGTACCACTCAATTTGTCCTTGAGATGATGGAATGAAATCATGATATTTGGGTACTTATCTGAAAGCACATTTTTTAATTATTTTGAAACAAAAAAAGTTGATTGCTTCTTGCCATATGAGATCTTCTGACCCAATGCTCAGATTGTGAATCTTGACCTAATGATAATTTTGAGGATAATAGTTTTGATTATAATGCTAGGGTTAATTTCCTAAAACTGACCTAAGTTTAGATTATTAGAGAGTCTGATTAATTTAGTTAATTAAGTTATTTGAGTCTATTTGTATATGGGCCCAAGTATGTCTTGGCCCGTTAGGGTTTAGCCTAAAGTTTGTATGCTTCCCCCTTCTCCTATATAAGGAGGGGGATTCGGGATTCCTCTTATCAATATATCGATTAGTCGTCTTTTACTCTCTGAAATGGTATCAAAGCAGTGATCCAACCCTAGCCTAGAGGACAAAATTTCTTTGTTCCACCTGCGGGCGACAGCTGTCTTCCTAGCTTGGCCACCCGTCGGGCAACCTCTTGGCCACCACTACCAACTTTTCTCTAGGTCACTTTCCTAACATTCAAATTGTCTTTTGTTGATATCTCCTACTCGTGTCGTTACCCACACTCAAGAACCCAATTCTATTTTGCTCATGCGTCGTCCATGGACAACTCAATGCTTCTCTTGTTATTTCATGCAACCCACTTCCGTGGTTGGATCCTTCTCATCTATGATTTATGCCTCCTCCATGTGGATCAAATCCGGGTCCAACGAGTTTCCCGAGCGCTACAGTGACATCGTGTCCCGCATTGGCAAGCACAGACACCAACAGCAGCACCATGATCACCTTCGTCGCCACGGGTTTGCTATTTTCAGGTACGACCCGCTCAATTGAGTGCTCAACTTCGATGATGAACTGGATGCTAAGCCGCAGTACTAGTACCACAACCATCACCCGCAGCCTCTACCTTGAACCAATTGTCTGCCATCCACCATCTAACCAATAGCAAATCCACCGTCATCCCCTTAACCATTGATTGTTGCAACTTCCGCCCCTTCTAACTGATGTTATCCATGTTTTGCATGTCATTCTATCCTAGCAAACATGACCCCCAATCTCTCTGTCCTGTCTGAACCAGATGCAGGAAATGAGCCACTCTTTGCTTACCATAAACTCCAACTTGTCCAACTGTGTTGATAACCACTCGCAAAACCTCTCTACTTCCATAAGCAACCTACCACTGCCTCAAAACTAAGTTCTATGACGTCTGGTTGCTGCGCAGTTCTTGGACTTTGGGGAAAACCACTCGACCTTCTTCTGGCGCTGGTTGGTGATAACTACATATCAAACTTGCCATGGAGCAGGTGGTTGTTGTCGACTTGAGAGTTATACATTGTCCATATTTTGATAATGACTTAACCATTCCATTCATGTGTATCTAATATGTTTATTTAAGATTGATTTCAGGCTTTAGGTACATGAAAAGGATAAATTACACAAGCCCTAGCTTATCCAAGTTCAAGTCAAAAGCAATACAGGTGTGTAATTTGGGAAATCACTCCAAACCGCCTTAGAATATTTTTGTAATCACTTGTATTGATGATATGACTTGTAACTAAGATGAGAAAAAATCAGGGACACTTAATTCCAATGTTTGGTCACTCAAAAACCATTTTGAAAAAATTGTTACAGCAACTTTGTCGGTCAAGTTTGAATCTTGACTGATCTGTGATGGATTTTTGGAAATGGATCAATCGATCAAGTTGCACACTCATAGAACTTGATCGACCGACTTACTGACCAAAACTGATTTTGACTGATCGATCGAGTTTCCCAGGACAAACTCGACCGATAGATTGAAAATTAGCTTTCTCGGTTAGCGGATCGGTCGAGTTATCTTTATTGAAACTCGACCGAATTTACTTTACGGAAAACGCAGAAAAAGTGACTCCAACTGTTAGAGAGTTGTTAGAAATGAAAATAGATCTGTTGCAAGATGTAAAACAGCTATTTTTTGTTATTAAGTGATCCCACACTCAAAGGAACAACCCCAGCTATAATTAGGACCCCTTGGAGTTCATTCCAAATTTGCTCATTCATGCTATCATTGGTCCTTGCTATAGTTGAGTGTGTTACAACCTTTTGAGCCCCTTTCTCACTCTCATATACAAAGCATTTCGTGATCATGAGTGAGTTAGGCATGTTGTAAGAGAGCTACCTCTATGTTATCTTGTAAAGCTCTCATTCCTTCCATCTTCCCAATCCCCTTTCTCAAAGAGCAAAGGTTGAAGTGAGCTTCTCTGAGTGAAGGTGAAGTTGTTGTTCTTCTTCAAGGTTGAAGAAGGTGTGAAAATCTTCTCCAGGAGAAGGAAAAGGGCAAGGCGAAGATTCAAGAAGATTGGGTAATTCCTTCAAGGCCAAAGACTTGATGCAAGTGTGGGTAAGTCCTTGTTGAAGGCTAAAGACATCTTGATCAAGTGGGTAAGTCCTTGTGTAGGTGAAAGACTCTTGTCTTGAGTAGGTAAGTCTTTGGATGTATGGTGGTCTCCTTGTATCTCTTATGGTGGAAAATAAGTATACATGGGTTGCAAAGTCCTAGAGGTTGACCTCTCTAGGTAGTGGATTGACGGTCTCCTAGTTTGGAGATTGGAACCACTCTAACCACCTTGTCCAAATGTATCTTTCAATCTCTTTCATCCTTGCTATGCTTGCTTAGATAGGACTTCAAATTGTTCTTAAGCTTTTGGTTTCAATTGATATAATTTCAAGGTCTAACTATTCTTGTGAGAATTTTGAAGCTCTATTCACCCCTCCTCTAGAGCCCCAGTTCCAACAGTTGTATGTCTGATCTTGCTGATAATCGGTATATGTGCATATCGTCTTTGGCCAGAGTTCATTGTGATCCTCGGCCTCGCCCATCTGTATTACATAATCATATTATGCTTGGACATTGATTTGAGAATTGAACCTAGTTTGCTAGTCCTATCTGTCCTGCCTTGCTCTACGATGACTTTGGATGCTCTATGATGACTCCAACCTTGCGATCATATTAACTTCAAGAAGAAACTACTAATTTCTTGTGACTGGCTAGTACAAATTTGCATAGATTTTATCTGTCATGATATTCATCTCTATGAAGATTTGGGCTCGATTTCTCTTCAAAAATCTTTGTAGACCTTTTTCCGGGGGCTCTGCCCCCGAGCCCCCACGAGGGGCGCCCTCCCCTCGACTCTCGTCCGCTCAGGGGCAGCGGAAACCCCTAATTGGGGGGTGCCCCCCAAACACCGCTACGACTTATTTTTTTCCTTAATCTGGGATTTTTTTTCATAATTGTCCACCCCAACCACTCTTGGTTCCCTTTGTGGTTGGTGTGAGGGGGAGAAATAAAGGAGAGTTGAGATGAAGAGAGTAATTTTGTTCTGCTTCTATTTATGAGGACGTTTTTGTTGCTCTATATATATTTGTGGATCTTTATGCTCTTCTTAAAGATTTTGTGGACTTCTATTATTGATATTTGCATCTGAAAAAACTTTTGTTGATTATATGCTTCTTGGAGAACTGACTATCTGGTGCTTCATGTCTACTGCTTGCTTTTTCAAGCTGATGGTCTTCTATCCGGCTACATCAACTCTACTCACATTGACATTGTCAATGCTTTGCGCATATTGACTGTTTCCTTGTCCGTGCTTTCTTTGCACCTTGACTACTTCTATCGTGAACTAGCACTCTCTGGACTTTTCTATTGTGAACCAGCACTCTCTGGCTTGTCCATGCTTTGCGCACGTTGACTCTCTACTTGTCCATGTTTTGTTAGCATGTTGACCTTCTGCTATTGTTATCCAGCACTCTCTGGTTCGTTTGTGCTATGTTTGCACGTTGACTACTACTGTTGTTGTGACCCAGCACTCTCTGGGTTGCAATGTTAGCAACTATAATGAAGACCATGATGCTTTGTTGCTTACTTCTGCTCTAGATAACACCATTATGATCGAGAAGCTTCTGCGACCTGCTTGCCTGCTACGGAATATCTACTTATGGGGAGTGTTTGAGTATTCGAGTGATGGGTGTTTTATTGTAATTTTGAGGGGAGAAATTCTTGTATGAGCTTGGTTTATCTTCTTATCTTGCTACTTTATTTTTAGTCTATCTCTCTACTTGCAAGCTGACTTGGGATTCTCTTAAGCTTTAGCTTGAGGGGGAGTATTCGAGAGTTTGGTTAATTTAGTTAATTAAGTTCTTTGAGTCTATTTGTATATGGGCCCGAGTATGTCTTGGCCCATTAGGGTTTAGCCTAAAGTTTGTATGCTTCCCCCTTCTCCTATATAAGGAGGGGGATTCCTTTATCAATATATCAATTAGCCGTCTTTTACTCTGTGACATTATTCATCAACATTGAATACCTTCATAATGAAATTCATACCAATGTCTCAAAATTTTGCTAGATTGTTGCTTATGAACGAATGATCACACCTAGGGTCTAAATAAAAATTAATACCCTACCCTCAAAGGATTGGACCCAAATTATATGATCTCCGAACCTTGACCCCTGAAATCCATAAATTTATTTCATCAAAGACCAGTTGGTAATATGAGTCCACACTTGAATTAGTGAGCTATGATCTTTTGACCTCTAATCAATCCATGTGTTATCATGGGTGACTGCTTGGACTACATCATGGTTGTAATTTTGGTTATGGAAGAGAATATGATATGGGAGTATATAGTCCCAGTCTTTTGAGAAGTTTAGAATTTGGGGGACATAATTCCCTTTGAGGGAAGGATGTGATGAAGTGGATTTTCAAATATCATTCTCAATTTACTTTTGTGTCTTTTTGTGCACTCAATGTTCCTTATATGCAGCCTACTTCGTCATTGAATAAATAATAAGATCTTTAGTGACTCTCTATTTGGATAAATAAGGAATAATGGTGTGACTTGGGGAATTTAGTGACACATCGAAGAAAATCCAAGTAATAAGAACGTTTTTGGTATATTTATTGGTTTTTATGCCTTGTTGACCAATTCAAGGATTTTTTGCAGAAATAAATTAATATTGAGAAGTCGGAAAGACATTGTATCAACTATCAATTATGGGCTTGAATAGATTTTGTGGAAGAAACATAGTAATTAATTTTAAGGAAGATGTCTTTTAAAGAAAGGATTTCGTAAGAATTTATTTGAGTAGTTAACTGAATTTATTTGGGTCTCCTTTTCAATCAAGATGAGGATTGCTTGGATATGAAGTTATGCCCAAAATTTCTTTGCATTTAGAGGTCTAATTTAGGAGATATGAATTTTTTATGAAATTGGAGAATGCTTACGGGGAATATTAATTAGATATGCATTCGGAGACTCAGTTTTTTTGTCAAGAGTCACTGATACGGAATTAACGGCATCCTTAAGTTTCTTTACTTTGGAGAGTAGGATTTATGAGTTTGGTTTTGGAATGTAGATAAAGTTGCTACTTAAAAAGACCTTGATATAAGACTTGTGGACCAAGTCAAAACGTTGTTCATGTAACACGTTGATTAAACAAGAAAAGATTTAAATATAGAAGAAATTCTTTTTGACCGCTCACATTCACGTATTTGCATAACATATTTAAATTTGAGAAATCTACCTTTTGATATAACCCTAGAAGAAGGAATTAATTATACGGTCAAAGAGAGAGAGTTAGTTTCAAAGTTGATCAAGATAGAGATTACTTGATATGGAAACATTCATAAATTTTTGTTACATCCGAAATTATGATTTGAAAGTTTGGGTAATTTGAAGATCGTGTGTACATAAGTGATAGTATAAATACATTATGTTATTTGAAAACTTTCCTTTTGAGACTAATCATAATTTATTTTGAAACCATCACATAATTACAATGCATCTTGCCTTTTTGGAAATTCCTTAAGCGTCAAGGAAAAAGGAAAGAAGGAAAGCAAGAGGAAGGATATGGAAGGCTTGAGAAATATATAGATTGGGCGTACCATTGCATGCTTCATAGTTCATACGCAACCAACCTACTTTTCTCCCCTCAACCCTAACACTAGCCTCCAACACCTATAAATAAACCCCACATCAACTTTATGGTACCCTCACAAACCCGAACGGCACCCTCGCCCTCCCTCTTCCTCCCCTCTTCCTTTCCCTCTTTCTTCGACGATTAGACAAAGTAGCGCTGTCTCCAGCGCACGCAGGTCGACCTTGGTAAGACGGTCAACTGTGATCACTAGATCACAGTTAATGCTTGACTTAGTCCAAAGATCAACGATTGCATCTTTTTCTTCCTTTTTTTCTCAGTAATTCTCCTCCCCACTATCCAAATATCTAATTAATTGCTCAAACCTTGTAAAATCATATCTTGCTAATCCTAACTCCAAAAATTACAAGTAAATAGTCTATTTTGATCAGAAAATCATGAGCCTATTGCTATTTCACTGATGTTCCTAAACATGAACTTCTGATTATCAAAATTATCTAATAACTCCACCATGGTGATTATAACACTGGAACCTTAATTTTGACTTTGATTATTACTTTTTGAGACTCTGATTCATGATGATGTGACCTAGACTAATGTTGGGACAAAACCCAAATCTTGATGGCTTAATCCACTCTGAAGCTCATGTTAATGATCATGTTCATGAAATCATGATTGATCTTGATTATGACTTCTAGCCCTAATTCTGTGATATTTGAATCTGAGGGTTACCAAATCTTATGATTTTCCCTCTCTAAACGTGGGAAACCATGTTGACAAATTATGGGTATGATTATCTTAACTTTGAATCATTTTGTGAAATACGTCATGAATCTTGACTCTTGACTTCTACCAATGACTAGTTGTCCTATTGATGATTATTTAGGGTTTTATCCTATATGACATAAGTGGATACAATCCTTCAAAACGATGATGAATAATATTTGGAGATGAATAGTGACCACCTAGACTCACTATAAGGATCTAAAAACCCAAATTAATTGGTCCTTTTGACCTGCATTGTTGAAAATCCGTGTTTGACCCTCACTTTGTTGAATCAAGGTCTAATCAATCTTGTGACTCTAAAATTTTGCCAACATCTCTACTCTTGAATAAAAGATGTGCTTTCCTCATAATTGTCTTAACTATGGTATTGGCTATATTGTTTGATATGTATCCTCCGTGTGCACCTTGGCTATTTTATTTCTTTGAGCTACTTCATTCCTATGAATATGTTATTTTTCATATATATATATATATATATATATATATAGAGAGAGAGAGAGAGAGAGAGTCAGGCTAGAATACACTCGAGTGTACAGATCACGTTGTACACCCCAATGATGTTTGCCTATCTAGACCATGTTTTTTCAAAATCCATTGATCTTCATGGTTACAATAATAATAGCCCACATGCAAAATTTGAGCTCATTTGGATGAGAGTAAGTCACTCATCTAAGGACAACAAAATCGACGCACAAAACTAATTTGAAATGTATGGTTTTTGCCTCCTTTAGATGCACGGCCTATAAGTGTCCAAATGAGCTGAAATTTAAAAAGATCAACGGTTTAGATTTTTCAAAAAGTTATTGCAACTTTAAAAATGACTGAGGTGTACGGTGCCTCCGGTACACTCGAGTGTACACTAGCCTAATTATATATATATATATACAGAGAGAGAGAGAGTCAGGCTAGAATACACTCGAGTGTACAGATCGCATGAATACACTCAAGTGTGTTTGCATATCAAGACTATTTTTTGCAAAATGTAAACCACTGATCTTCACCGTGATACTATAACTAGGCTACATACAAATTTTGAGCCCATTTGGATGAGTTAAGTCACTCATCCAAGGGCAACAAAATCGACGCGTGAAACTATTTTGAAATGCATAATTTTTGCGGTCTTTATAACATAACCTATAAATGTCCAAATGTGCTCAAATTTTGCATATGACCTATTTACAAGATGTTTAAGAAGATCAATGGATTAGATTTTTGAAAAAAAATATTGCACTATGAAAAACTACTTGAGTGTATTCTGCTCCGAATACACTCGAGTGTATTCTGCTCCGAATACACTCGAGTGTATTCTAGCCTGACTCTGTGTGTGTGTGTGTGTAATATGCACCTGCCTGAGCGGCCCATAGGCCCAGCCGCTTGGTTAAGGCTTTGAGCAGGCGGCAGGTCATTTTGTGCCCGCCTAAGACCCGCCTGAAACCCTGCTTTGGGAGCCCGCTTTTGGTAGTATATTTTTTTGGCGCTAGATTTAGCCCATCTGTTGTAACATAATACAATCATTTAAGTCTGTGATAGTATAATACATTACTTTTGTACATTGTATAACATGTAACAGTATTGTATAGTACGTTCTATACTATAATACATTTATACATACACTATGTATTTAGTTATCTATTGCATATTATATTTCTGTAACTTTCTATGTAATATATAATAATACATTAGTATATTCTATAGTACATGATACATTCTACTGTTTGCTGGATGTTAATACATTTTATATATTCTATTGTTTACTGCATATGTAAATTAATACATTATATATCTTCCACTGTTTGCTGCCTTATATATAATAATACATTAGTACATTCTATAGTACATGAAATATTCCACTATTTATTGGATATTAATACATTATATATATTCTATTCTTTACTGCATAATTTAATTTAATACATTATATATATTCTACTGTTTGCTGTATACTAGTATATAAACTTATAATTACATTGATTTACTACAGTAAGAGTAAGAAAACGATACTAAAAAGTATATTTCTTAATGGGTTAAGTTTATGTAATTGAATTGTTTTTGTTTTCATTGTATTATAGTTGTTTTATAAACTATATAATTGTTTTACTTTTGTTGTGTAGGGTGTTTAGATAAGTATAAAAGTTTCTTTAAAATGTGTTAATTGTATACTAATATGTTTAGTTTTCCATAGAATTATCTATTAAATTCAGGGCCCGCTTTTTCAAAAAGTGTCCGCCTGTCAAATGGCCACAAGGTATTGTCCGCACGCCTCCCACATGGTGGCACGGCGTTAGGGCGAGAGCAAGGGGGATGATCGCTTGGGCGCCGGGTTGGCGGCTCGCCGCCACAGGGCTGCCCCTGCGGCGCTCCCACCAGCATGACCACATCTCTCATCCACCACCTTCTATCTCCATCCCTCCATTGCCCCTCCGAGTGAAACCATAGCGGCCTTTAGGGCTCGGCTCAAAGCGGCACAAAATAATTAAGCGCAAACAGGGGTCAAAACCCAGTCGACGACCACGAAGAGAGATCTGGAGCAGACAGTGAGTGAAGGCGCCTGTTGTCCCCATCATGGCAGAAACAGTAGTGGTTGGCGAGGGCGACAGACGAGAGAAGCCAGCAAGTGAAGATGCTCGCATCATCCCCATCGCGGTGGATGATGTAGTGGTCAATGGGGGTGATGGACGAGGGGGCAAGATCCTCATTATTGTGGTTTCAACTAGAGCGGCCCGGCGGGAGTCCGCTTCTCGTGGGGAGGCATCAAATCTGCTCAGGTTTGAGTTGGCTCTTCAGGTGACGGCTAGTGTTGGGGGGCGAAATACCAACACCACGAGCAGCAGTGTCAGAGCGGGGCATGAGGGGCCAGGGAGTCACGCGTTTGTGGTTTTGCAGGTTTGTGATGGGGAGAGCATTGGTTGTCGGCGATCCAGTGGGGTTGGGGACAATCCATACATTCCATTAGTTGAGAAGCATCTGGTGGTAAGAAGGGGTTTGGACATGGATGGTACAGCCCCTCCTAAGCATACGAAGGTGATTTATCAAGGTGATGGTTCTACCGGTCGACGTTGTGTTGCCTTGTTTCTTTGTTTGTGTTCCTAGGGATACTTGTCGTAGATGCCTCTAGCATGGACATTAGCAGATCCACTGCTCATCCCTGTGTGTATGCTACTAGTGTATGTCTCCAGATCACCTGGCGAGGACCTATCATGGGAGGCATCTCTACCGGGCAGACGGGAGGGCAAGGTTGCAGGAGTCGTGTCTAGCAAGAAGGATTCAGCTACCTGGAGTTGATGGTGCACTCTTTTGTGTCCCCAAGGATACATGCTTTTCTTACCTATAGCCTGGGCATTGGTGGTCCTAATGCTCCTCACAGAGAGTCTGCCTTCATTGTAGGTCCCCGGGGCACCTGGTGAGGGCCTTCCGGGGTAGGATGGGGCAAATGCTGGGATGGCGTCTAGGAGAGAGGTTTTGGCTATCTGAGGAGAGTGCTAGGTTGCAGGTGTCATCAAAGCTAAAGAAGGTCGTGATCTCAAACTCTGGAATCCCGGATGGGGGGTCCACTGTTGAAGTTGAAGATGTAGACAGGAACCCCAGACAGCCTGACACGGACCACCAGGAAGGTCGACATCGTTGTTCGTAGGCATGCACAAACTACACCAGCGAGGATTGTTGGAACAGGGGCTATCATACGACTAGATGGGTGCATGACAAAGATGGTATTTACAAGTGTCTGCCTCAACAGCACCTGAAGGATTTCTTTCGACCAGATGGTGTCGTCCCGAGAGCTTTCCATCGAAGTCGTGATAGGAGTCGAAGCTCGAGGACTCCTGTCTCGAACAAGGCTGCATCTAGGTGCTCAGAGGACGAAGAATCTGCAGGTGAAGTTGTTAATGATGACGACCCTAATGAGTTTTGTGTTACATCTTTGAGTCGGAGAAAGGGAAGAAATAACCGAGTTTTCTTTTCCTAGAGGTAGCTTGTGGGGGTTGCTCTAGGCGTCTTCATGATGCGGTGAGGTTGGTATCTGGATGGAGGTTTGATGATCAGGGTCAGCTGGATAGGGGTTTCCTTTGTGGTTTGGAGTTTTACAATGTTTAGTTGTTGTTTTTACTGGGATTTAGATGTTTGAGGGTTTTTCTGGATGACTTCTTTTGATGACTTCAGTGGGTTTATGGGTTGGATGGATTGTTTTGTAATGAACTTGACTGATACTTGTTGGCCTGCTTGAGGGGCAGGAGGAATAAGATTGATCCCTTTTATTAAATATATATATATAGGGTAGCGATCCAGTGAGAAACATCCTACGGTGAGAGCATGAGAGGCATTTGAATAACTACAAATTCGTAACTTTTTTTTTAAATCCAACCGTATAGATGGAAAAAGCATCATTTCATTTACCTTGTCGCAATAAATCATTGCAATCAGACATTGTTTACATGTTCATATGTACAATATACACTTTTTACATCTAACGGTCAGCCTGAAATTCAATATAGAGCGTCAAAAAATATTTGGTTGTTGTGAATGATCTACAAAATGGATTGTGATAAAATTTTATAGGAAGGTAGATATTAAGGTATACTTGTAATCTGTACGGTTGGATTATGAAAAATCGATCTATGTGGAGAGTTATTCAAATGCCTCTCATGCTCTCACAAGATATGTTTACCATCCCTGCTATCCGGGCCTCCGCCTATGGGGGTGGGTTTCCCCCGGCAAACTAAAATATATATATATATATATATATATGTTCTTATCAATTTAATATCTGATACGATGGCCATCGGCCCACATGATATTAAATTAATTTTTTGAGGGGGAGGGCCCATCACGGCAGCTTGTTGTCGGGGTACTTGCATGTCGCCCTTGCGTGGCACTACTGCTTGGGCCTGGCGCATTATATATATATATATATATATATATACATATATATATACATATATATATATATTATGAAACTTGAAACCTAAGAAATGTAAAGATCTTTCACCAATGTTGGTTATCGCGCTTCCTTTGGAAGTGGCTAGTATTGCACTTCTTATATAAGTGGCTAGTATGCTTTTTGTAGAAGTGGCTAGGATTGCTCTTCTTAAGAAGTAGCCATATACATTTTGACATCTTAGAATTTGGATAGCACTTCTTCTGGAAGTAGCCAAAACTTATCTTGACACTTATAGAATAGAAAAACCTTTATTTGATGTATCTAAAACAATTACAAGACTCTCTTTTATAGGGTATGAGAGTAAGTGAGAAATAGAAGCAGGCAATATGGGATAAAAGGAAAGCTAAAGACAAAGACAAGTCTAAAGCATAAATAAAACATTAAGCATAAACCATATGTACTAATACTCCCCCTCAAGTTGGAGCATAGATGTCAAATATGCCCTGCTTGTCCACCAGTGTAGCAAAAGCAAGCTTGGGGAAGTATCTTGGTAAAGATGTCTGCAACCTGATCTTCGTTCCAGAGATAAAGAGTGCAGATGAGTCCAGAGAGAACAAATTCTCGAACGTGGCAATCCACCTCGATATGCTTGGTGTGCGCTCATGAAAAATGGGATTGTCGACAATAGAAATGGAGGCTTTATTGCAACAGTGCATGGAAATGGGATCGGGAATTGGATCGGAATCAGAGATATCAAATTCCTAAAGGAGTCCTTGGACCCACATTAATTCACAAGTAGTATGAGCCATGGCTCTGTATTCTACTTACGACTAGACTGAGCAACCAAAATCTGCTTCTTACTGCGCCATGTAACTAGATTGCCTCCAACAAAAGTGCAGTAGCCAGAGGTAGATTTTTATTGTCACATCTACTATTAACATTATCAGAATATCCAGTGAGTTTACAGTCCCCGTATCTCCGATGCAGTAATCCTTTCCCTGCAGAATTTTTCAATTATTTAAGGATATGACAGACAACATCCCAGTGACATTGTCGAGGTTTATCTATACACCTATTAGCAAGTCTAACAACAGCAGTAATGTCATATCTAGTCTTAGTGAGATAAATAAGTTTACCAATCAATCTTCGGTATCGGTGGTTATCAGGATAGAATGGAGAAGATTCATCATCCCAATTGGTATTGGGATCTAGAGCAGTGCTAGCAAGTTTAGTACCAAGCAGGCATGTTTTGTCAGAAGATCTAGAACATTTTTGCACAATGAAGACAGACGCCAGAAGAAGATCTAAAAACTTTCATTCCCAAGAAAAAATTGAGTTTGCCAAAATCTTTTGTAACAAAATGTTGCTCTAGATATCTTTTAGTAGTTTGAATACCATTTGTATCACTGCCAGACAAAATGATATCATCCACATATACAATAAGAATAACAAGCCCAGAACAGGTTTTTCTTATAAAAACATAGTGATCCGAATGTGAGCGCCGAAAGTTAAATTTTAGAAAATTCTGGCTCAATTTATCAAACCACGCTGGTGAACTTTGTTTTAGATCATAAATCACTTTTCTGAATCTACAAAGTTTGGACCACTCCCTTGAGTAACAAAACAAGGTGGATGCTCCATGTAGACTTCCTCATGCAAGTCGTTATACAAAAAGGTATTTTTAACATCAAGTTGAAAAATAGGTCAATCATTGTTCACAACCGTGGAACAGGACATCGACTTCGACAGGTATGCAAGTGGAAGTTTATGAAAACATCGCAGAAACTTCAACAATTTTTACAACTAAACTTTCTACGCATCTTTGACAAAAATTAAACTAAAATAATGATATCATGGTGAAAATTGATATATTTCATCAAATCTAGCTTAAAAACAAAATATATGTTTATATATAGCCATCCATATAGGTTTACATTTGTAGAAAGCACAGTCACATACAAATGTACAATGCGTTGTCTCCGTGTCAACTTCGACAGGCATAGAAGTTTACCAAGTTTCGACATCGACATCGAACATCGACGGGCGTAGACATGTAACATCGGGGATTGATCGCCAGATGTCGAGGATGTGTAGTACCATGTTCACAACAACAGATAGAAGCACCCATACAGAATTACGTCTAGCAACAACGGAAGAAGTTTCAAAATAATCTACCCCACAGGTTCGGCTATAACCTTTTGCTACTAGATGAGCCTTTCGTCGTTCAATCGAAGCATCTGGCTAGTATTTAGTAGTGAAAATCCAACTACATCCAACGAGAGGGCAATTTTGAAGGCGATCAACTAGATCCCAAGTCTTGCGATTGCGAAGAGCAGCCATTCAGTTTTCATAGTTTGACGCCAGCAAGGATGTTTAAGAGCTTGTGTAGCAGTCTTTGGTATAGAAACAGCAAAGATAGTAGCTAGTAAAACAGGCAAAGCTAGCACCAAGACTAGCTGTAGACAGAAATTTCTAATTGGATGCGTAGCGTAAGAAAGAACACCTATCCTTTGACTAATGGGAAGACGTAGGTCAGAAGTTACTTGGGTGGTGTTGTGGTTTGTTGACGAAAGAAGAGTTGGTTGTTAAGGGGCCATGGAGGGGACTGTAACTTTGGGTCTTCTCTCATACACCTTTAGAGGAGGAAGAACTTCAGTTACTTCAGTGGGATCATTTTCTACCACTTGAGATAGGGGAGTGAGATCCAATAGATCACTAGATAAAGCAAACCCCTCTCAGAGTAGTATGGCACGCCTTCAGAAAAACACAACACCCGCACTAACAAACCATTGTCTTTTGGAAAGATCATAATACCAATATCCTTTTCAAGTTCTTGAATATCATAGAAAAACACACTTAGTGGAGCAGGGTTCAAGTTTAGATATCTCGGTGCGGAGATTCTTAACAAAACAAGTGTTGCCTAAGATGCAAGGAGGTACAGACAACAGAGGCGCATCGGGATACAGAAGAGAGAGAAAGACTTAATTTTTTAGTATAGAACGAGGCAAGTCGTTAATTAAGTAGCACGCAGTAGATACAGCTTCAAGCCAAAAACTTGTAGGAAATTTATAGTGAAGAATAGTGTGCTACTTCAAGAAGATGGTGATTCTTCCTCTCTACCACACCATTTTATTGTGGTGTGTAAGAGCAGGAAGTCTGATGGATGGTACCCCGAGCAGTACAAAACTGATCGGTTGGTTTTTGCATGAATTCTAAGGCATTATCAGTTCTAAAGATTTTGACAGTGGGTTTGGATTTCAGTGAAAAAGGTGGTAATAGTGTTCAAAATATTACTGCAATCTTTAAGAGAAACAACCAAGTTGCCCGAGAATAGTCATCAATAAGAGTCATAAAATAGCAGAATTCGAACAGGCTAGTAACAGAACAAGATCCTCAGATATCAGCATGAACAATATCAAACAGACTTTTAGAGCTGATCTTTTTTTCCTATGAAACACAGCCCGAGTTCGTTTGCCAATTTGGCAAGATTCACACAAAAAGGTTGTATCAAAAATTACAGAAAATAGGCATCGCAGTTTATCAGCAGAAGGTTGTTCCATGTGGTAGTGCCATTATAGGCCATTTGCTAAAGAAGATAGTAGAGCAATAGCAGAGGCATGTCCAGGTAGTATAGTTTGTCTGGTCCCACATGGCCCGAACCAATCTTCATCTTTGGGCCGAGATCCTAAAACACAACCCGTGAAATTAAAAATGATCGAGCATTGAAGGTTCTTAACAGTTTTACTGACCGATAAAAAGCTAAGAGGAAATCTTTGAACATATATCATAGATTTTAATGGCAAGTTATTGGAGAGAGATATAGTGTCAATGTCATGCACCACTGACTGAGTTCCACCCGCCACTATTACTGGTGGAACTCTAGTTGTTTTAGATAAAGTAGAAAATAGTTCAAATCTGGCAGAGATATGAGCAAAAGGACCCGAGTCAATAACTCGTTTGTATTTACCACAAGGTGCTAGAGACGCAAGTAAGGAAGAAGGACCTACATCTTAAGCAGGCGACTGCGTGTACAGACGGGCCTAAAGGAGGTTCTCAAACTTCAAGCGGATCCACTCAATGGTGGATTAGGTTGAACTGGAGGTAGCTGTAGAGGAGTCTTCAGAAGCATCAGAGGTGACATGATTTGCCAATGCAGGTGCATCGTGTTTTCCCAGCAACGGCCCTCATTGTGTTTTGTGCACCCACAGAAGTTGCAGAAGTGGTTGGCAGTAGGAGGTTGTCCTCTCCCAGATCCAGGAGAAGGACCACGTCCAAGAGCACCAGAAGCATGACCCTATGACCGAGACTGTGGCCATGTCCTCAACTAGAGTCATTGGACCGAGTGATCAGAAGAGATAGCAGGTAGGGAAGACACAAAAGGTAGGTGTTGAACGTGCTTGAGAACATCCCTTAGTGTCAGTAAGGAACCACTGGATATGATATGGTCTACAACACCAGAGAAAGAATGAGCATGTCTAGCCAACTAGGAAGCATAGACACTTCCTGAAGGTTTTCGTGTGCATGTCCAACATGGACACACCTTGGACACGCCTGGACATGTGGTGGCTGATACGCCTACGTCGTGCCTACTTTGAATTTTTTTTATTGCAATGACGGACACGGCTTGGACACTTCGTGGACACATCTAAGACACGTCGTACTAACCCATTTAAGCCTAAATGTAAGAGAGAAAAAATCAAACCTTCTCTTAAACCCCGTTCTTGTCCTGCACTACTCTGTACCCTACTAACATTAGGTGGTTAAGCTTCAGCTGCTACATGCAATCCGTCAACACCCTTTTTTAGCAACTAGCCATCATCAGCGATATCATCTCCACCAACTGTTGCAACTTTCACGGACAGCCACGACAATCACGAGGTGGAAAGTAGTTGGATTCACCGCCTTCTCTTCCCGTTCCATGTAATTCTTCCTCCTTTGTGTGCCCCGTTCTTCCTCCTCTTCCCGCTTCTTCTTGTCACCCTCTTATTTTTCCTACTCTAAAATTGCAATAGCTGCAAAAATGTTCCTTCACCTCCTCTTTATCCTGCTCCTCTATTTTTGCTTCTCCCTCATCTACTTTTCCTTCTTCCCCACTTTTTCTTCTCATTCCCATCCTTCCTCTTTTTCCAATTTGAATGTGGCAGCAGCCGCAACACTGTTCCCCACCCCTCCTCTTATTTCATGTTGGTCACTTCTCTTCTACCTTACCTTGCCACTCCTCCCCCTACTCTTCTTCCTGCTCCTCCTTAGGAAAAGTAGCAGAGTATTGTCCTCCCTACGCCTACTCTTTTTCTTGCTTCTCTACATCTTCATCTTCCCTCCACTTCTGTTGCCCTTCCATCTTAAGTAGCTCTCCAATGTATTCCTCTCCTTTTCTTCCCTCTCAACCTCTAAGACACCTTCATTTTCCACCTCCTCCCAATACCAACAACAATATATTTCCTCACCCCTCCTCCCCTTCTTGATAAATTTGTTCACCATTACTTCCACCAACAATTAAAAAATTAATGCCCCATAATTCTACTACTCTTTAAGTTTTACAATTCCATATACTTTTACTACAACAATTTTATAATCAAACATCTTAATATATGTTGTGATTTAATCCATATTGTGACTTGTGGATATGATGTTATATCTTAACTGCTTGTAGGATTTCATGGTGAATTTCCCAATGGATATACATACAGCATATTATATGTCATAATATGTTCTACAAATATATTTATTTGTTTATATGTTTTTCGTGTCTAGTGTCGTGTTTGTGTCCTATATTTTTGGAAATCGTCATGTCTCGTGCCGTGTTCGTGTTTGTGTATGTGTCTGTGCTTCCTAGCAACCCAAGAATTGAACCAGTTGAAGTTCATTGTGTAGGCAGACAAAAAAAGTGATACTTTTAGATCTCAATAGTGTGAGATTTACTCCTCCAAGTGGCGTAGGCAGACAAAAAGGCAATACTTTTAGATCTTCAGCATGCTATTTTTAGTAGTACTTGGAGAGAGAATGTGAGAGGAGGAAGGGGAAGAGACTTTTGTGTTGTTTGCGAGTGGAAGATGGGACTGGCGGCAGCGGGAATGGAGGAGGTGGGAGAAGCGGCAACAGCTGGACTATAGGGATAGAGGGGAGGGGGGATGGCTGGTGGGTGGTGGCGGGAGCCGGGAGGCTTGGCAAGGGAGAGGGAGGTGTAGGTGGCAGAAAGGGGGTGGGTTTATAGTCACAAATTCGGTATTCTGGATAGATTCGGTTGAGCTGAAATTTTCAGAATTCGGCAATTATGCGGGAAATTTGGGTAAAAGTCGGTCAACGTAGGGAAAAAATACGGTCAAGGATTCGGGAAAAATCGAAGGATATATTGCGTACATATATATATATATATATATATATATATATATATATATATATATATATGTTTTGCACATATATATATGTACATATATATTGCATACATATATCTATAACTATTACATACATAATTTCATATACATATATTACATACATACACACACATATGTGTTTACATAAAAACACACATATATGCACTCAAACTAAGTTAGAATCTTAATCAGTATAGTACAGGAAATGTTTAAAACGGGGAAAAAATATAAATGTCAATAATTCTTGAATAATATGGTAATAAAAAGTAATATTAGAGAATTGGGAGTTATTTCGGCGTTTCATACGTTTAGGAAAAAATTCTCGTTTAAAACGCGACTTTTTCAAAAAGTTAAAGAGTATATTGTGACTATGGGCGGGTTGAGTGACTGAAGGTGGTGAAAGAAGATGGAGTTCGGGGTGGCGACAGCGGTTGGAAGGAAAGGAGGTGCTGGGGGCGAGCGGAAAGCAGAGCAGGGGCGGGTGGCGGCGGGAGAGGAAGGATAGTGGGGGGTTGCGGGTGGCTGGAAGGGCAGGGAGAGGAGGTGGGTGGAGGTGGGAGTTGTAGTGAAGGATAGAGGGGGACGGCGGTGGCGGGGAGGATAGGAGTAGGGAAGGAGAGGGGCGGCTTAGAATAGGTATTTGGGAAGCATTAGGGTTGAAGGGGGATCAAACACGTCTAATACCATATAGAATAGAAAAACTTTTATTTGATGTGTCTAAAATAATTACAAGACACTCTTTTATAGGGTAAGAGAGTAAGTGAGAAATAGAAGCAGGCAAATGGAATAAAAGAAAAGCTAAAGATAGACAAGTCTAAAGCATAAATAAAACATAAATCATAAAGCATATATACTAATAACACTTGTTAACTGAAATGGAAGAAATTGTGATAAAATACAAAGTTTTCCAATGACTTGATTTTTGTGTAAAACGTTTATATTCCTTTCATAAGTCCTGCCAATTACACTTTATATTGAATATTAAACTACATTGGTTTCACCAACAGCGTACATGTGCATTTCAGTAACCGCGTGTCTTGATTTTATGATTTTAGATGTAACAAGTGGACTACCAAGATTATGCTTCCGTGTTTGATGGATTACTCTGATGCTAGACCGAGCAATCACAATTTGCTTACTGCACCATGTAACCAAATTGCCTCCAACCTAGGAAGCACGGATACTCCAAAATAGGTGTCGTACCCATATCTGATACGTATCGGATCCCAATACTCCACGGATACACCTAAATACGTATTGGATACCTCTCCAGTCGTATCCCCTTTTTTTCTTCTTTTTTTTGCCTGGATACGGCGCCTGGATACAGCTTGGATACGTTTTGGATACGGCCTAGCCCATTTAAGCCTTCTTTTTTTCGTTTTTAAGACCTTTTAACGGATTGACCTGCGTTTTTACTGATTCTCTGTGCAAATCAGTAAAACGGCTCCTTTGGCTTATGCGATACATTTTGAAGCTTGGTTTTGCTTCAGTCCACGTCATATTTCTATTGTTGTGCGGCTTGTGCCTCATCTTCTCCAATGGGTTATTGGTGGTTAACATAACCTTCGTGCCTCATCTTCTCCAAAGGGATTCAATTTTCTATTGGTGGTTACAGCCTCTAGCCTCTGAATTTCTACCTTAACTCTTTTCAGAATTCTAATTTGGCATTGTCTTTGTTCATCCCTTTTGAACGTAAGCATCTCTAGCTTTCTCTAATTTTGTTGTTTAGTAGTTCTGATTTTCTCACCGTATCTTGCTATTAATATACCTACTTGTCTATAATTGCCTTTGTTGTTTCATATTTCAGTTCATTTTTTTTATTTTGGAATTTGGATATACTTCTTGTATACATAAATATTTAATTACTTCTTATAGACGAAAGAAGATGGTTTGGTGTCACAAATGGCATGACACACTTTACAACACAAAATTAAATGATACATGAAATGTGAATGGTTTAGAATATGATTTTATGACGTCTTTTTCTAACTTCTATCTGACATTAATATGAATGAAAGACCCCTTCTTATATCATTGTTCGATACTATGGAATTGGTTTCCATTTTCTTTAGATACATTGTGATTTATAAATGAAATTTGACTGCCTTCATCTAATTTTAAAATAAATATGCTATTTATTTTTGAAAATATTTAAATAAATATTAAAAAAATTGTTGTATCCATGCCGTACTCGTATCCTATATTTTCAAAAATTATCGTATCCCCGTACCCGTACCCGTATCCAAAATGTATCTGTATCCGTGCTTCCTAGCCTCCAACAAAAGTACAGTAGCCAAAGGTAGATTTTCTGTCACATCTACTAACATAATCGAAGTCAAAATAACTAGTGAGTTTGCAGTGCTCATGTTGTCGGTACAACAATCCTTTCCGTAGAGAATTTTTCAGATATTTAAGGATGTGACAGACAGCATCCCAATGACGTTGTTGAGGTTTATCCAATTACTTACTGACAAGTCCAACAGCAGAAGCAATGTGAACCCTAGTAACGGGAAGATAGATCGGCTTACCAACCAATCTTCTGTATCGGTGGTTGTCAGGATAAGGTGGTGAAGACTCATCATCCCAACTAGTATTGGGATCCAAAGGGGTGCTAGTAGGTTTAGTACCAAGCATGCATGTTTCTTTGAGAAAATCTAGAACATATTTGTGTTGTGAAAGACAGATACCAAAAGAAGATTGAGAAACTTCAATCCCCAAAAAGTATATGAGTTTCCCTAGATCCTCTGAACAAAGTGTTGTTTAAGATAGCTTTTAGTAGCTTGAATACCTTCTTTACCACTACCAAATAGAATTATGTCATCCACATACACAATAAGAATAACAAGCCCAAAAGCGAGTTTTCTTATGAAAACAAAGTGATCAAAATGTGAGTGCCAAAAACTAAATTTAAGGAAACTTTGACTTAATTTGTCAAACCACACTCGTGGGTTTTGTTTTAGGCCATAAATTGCTTTCAGGAGTCTGCAGACTTTGGAACACCCCCTCTTAGCAAGGTGGGGGTGGGGGTGGGCGGCAGGTTGGGGGGAGGGGTTGTAGTTGCAGTAGGTAGGGTGGGGGAGTGGGAATAGCAACGTAGAAGGAGGAGAGGAGGGGGTCAGCGGGGCGGAAGGGCAAGGGGTGGCGGCAGGTTTGGGAGGGGAGGTGGTGTGGCGGCTAGAATAGGGTTAGAGAAGGAAGCGCTAGGTTTAAGGAGATCATAACCTTCTGATACCATACAGAAGTAAAGAAATCTTTATTTGATGTGTCTAAAACAAATACAAAGCACTCTCTTTTATAGGACAGGAGAGAAAGTAGAAAACAAAATTAGTAGATATGGAATAACAGAAAGGCTAAAGATAAAGACAAATCTAAAGCATAAAGTATACATAAAGCATAAAGTATATGCATCAATAATATTTATATGTACACATATGTATGTATGTATGTTAGAGTTTGTATTTGTATGGACATACATATGTGTGTGTGTGTGTGTGTGTGTATATATAGTATAAATAAAGCATAAAGTATATGTATCAATAATATCTATATGTACACATATGTATGTATGTATGTTAGAGTTTGTATTTGTATGGACATACATATATGTGTGTGTGTGTGTGTGTATAGAGAGAGAGTCAGGCTAGTGTACTGGAGGCACCGTACACCTCAGTCATTTTTTATGATGCAGTAAATTTTTGAAAAATCTAAACCGTTGATCTTCTTAATTATCATAAGAATGTACTATATAATAAATTTTAGCTCATTTGGACACTTATAGGTCGTGCATCTAAAGGAGGCAAAAATCATATATTTCAAATTACTTTTGTGCGTCGATTTTGTTGTCCTTGGATGAGTGACTTAAACTCATCCAAATGAGTTCAAATTTTGTATGTGACCTATTACTATTGTAACCATGAAGACCAATGGATTAGATTTTGGAAAAACATGGTCTAGATAGGCAAACACCATTGGAGTGTACGGCGTGATCTATACACTCGAGTGTATTCTAGCCTGACTATATATATATATATATATATATAGAGAGTTGAGCTACAATACACTCGAGTGTATAGAGGCTCCTATACACCTCAGTTTTTAAGCGTTAGATCTTGATCGGGCAAAAGCCAAATCTGGCCCAATTACTCCCGTTAACGGCACAGGTAGTGGTGGACCCTGTCCGTGAAAAGAGCGCACAGCGCCTCTCTCTCTCAACCCTCGCTCAGAGTCCCGCGAGACCCACTCCCTACCCTCTCTCTCTCAACCCGGAGCTCACCCCGACTGCCCTCTCTCTCTGGTTACTCTCTCCTCCTCTCTCCGGCCAGTGACTGCGTCGATGGCTCTCCTGTGCGGGAACTCTTCCTACTGACAACAACATTCTGATGGTCTCGCCTCCTTCGCTCCATTGTCCTCCTCCCCGTCGGTGATTCCTTGGTGCTCCTCCACTCTCCTCTTCCCCGCTGGTGACTAGTCTCGCCTCTTCCGCTCTACTGTGTGGGACTCCGACGACCATCAGGGCTCGTCACCGATCATCAGGGCTCGTCGCCGACCATCAGCAGCTAGCAGTCCAGGCCCTCCACGGCCGGGCATTGCAGCAGAGCTACTTCAACTCCTCCCCGTCGGTGATTCCTTGGTGCTCCTCCACTCTCCTCTTCCCCGCCGGTGACTAGTCTCGCCTCCTCCTCTCTACTGTGTGGGACTCCGACGACCATCAGGGCTCGTCACCGATCATCAGGGCTCGTCGCCGACCATCAGCAGCTAGCAGTCCAGGCCCTCCACGGCCGGGCATTGCAGCAGAGCTACTTCAACCGGGCATTGCAGGAGAGGTACGAGCCCCTTTCTGAGCCCTTTCTGAGGCTGAGCCCTTTCTGAGGCTGAGCCCTTTCTGAGGTACGATATATTGCAAAATATTTATCACCAAGGTCTTCTCCCAGTCCATTGTTCAGTCTAGGTCATTAGATGGATAGACAGATTCGAACAGTCAAGGTCATTAGATGGATAGACAGATTCGAACAGAAAGATGCCCAAACTATGGCAGCACTTAGCTGCGTGTGTGGTAGCTTTTAACTGTTAAGTTAAGCACATATATAATCAGCTAAAAATGAAGAAAAAGAGTATTCATAGTTGACCAATTAGAAGAAGAATAAATATTTGTAGTTGACCAATTAGAAAAAGGATATAGTGATCACTTAGATATGCTTGGAATCAAACATCACATTTTCTTTGTCATAGTGAATTCCCATCTTAAAGATGAAACTCAGATGTCCAAACCTAGAGATGCAATCCCTCAATCATGTTTGATGTATATTTTGATTGATTATTCAAGGATTTTGTGACTGAATTTTTTAATCTCTATAGTGATGGATTTCTCTGATGACGTTGATGGCATGATGGGTATAGATTGGCTAGCTTATGAGCCACCAATTGATAGAGATGAGGCACCAATTGATAGAGATGAGGACACATGTGCAATGGTAACTAAATATTGCAAAATTTAAATTTTCAAATATGTGTATTTTGTGACTGTGTAAGGGATTTGTTTGTAAACATTTTTCTCTCATATTTTCTTAGGTCGATGAACCAATTGAACCTGATGATGATGATGATAATGGGGTCTATGACGAAAGGGTTGAAGTGGAATCTAATCCTGATCCGTATATAGGCTTGCAGTTTGATACTGTTGAAAAGGCAGAAGAATTTTATAATCGATATGCTTACAAGGTGGGATTCAGTATTCGTAAGGGGAGTCAGTATGTTTCTGCTAAAACAAAACAGGTTACTGGTAGAGTGTTTGTATGTTCAATGGAAGGTTTGCAAAAAATAAAGAACAAAGATGATGATGGTGTAAAGGGTACTCCAAAAAAAGATATGACATCTGCACGAACAGGTTGTAAGGCTCGATTGCGAGTGAAGCAAGAAAAGGGCACAAAGTGGGTGGTTACAAGTTTTGAGAAAGAGCACAACCATGACCTCACTCAAAGTCCATCCAAGAAGCGGTTTCACCGGTCACATCGACATATGTCAGGAGAGGTTCGAGATTTAGTTCGTGCTATGCATGACCAAAATATTTCTACTGCTCAGATTATGTCTTTCATAGCTAGTCAGCGTGGTGGCATTCGTAATGTGAGTTTCATTAGAAAGGACGTGAGCAATGTGCTTGTATCCTTGAGAAGGAAATATATAGGTGTTGATGTTTCCTCCACTTTGGAGCATTTTAGAAAAATACAAGCAATTGATCCTTTATTTTATTATGCACTTCAACTTGACGAGGAAGGTTGTACACGTAATATCTTCTGGGTGGATTCTAAGTCAAGGATGGCATATCAAACATTTAGTGATGTGATTACTTTTGACACCACATATATGACTAACAAGTACAGCATGCCATTTGCACCATTCATAGGTGTGAATCACCACAAGCAGTCAACTTTATTTGGGTGTGCGTTGCTACGTGATGAGACAGCCGATTCTTTTATTTGGGTATTCCAAACATTTTTAAATGCCATGTTTGGAAAACACCCTAAGGCAATACTAACTGATCAAGATCCAGCAATGAGGAAGGCGATTCGCATAGTTTTTCCTGATGCAGTTCATCGTTGCTGTCAATGGCATATAATGAGGAAAGCACGTGAGCACCTTGGTGTAATATATGGGACAGTTGTTGGTTTTGCTGAAGAATTTCATTCTTGCATAAACATGCCTGACACCATTGAAGAGTTTGAGGATAGGTGGAAGAGAATGATATGCACATTCAACTTAGGTGACAATGCACATTTGCGTCACTTGTGGAGTATTAGAGATCAATGGATTCCTGTTTACTTCAGGGGTACCTTTTTTGCCAACATGTCAACCACACAACGGAGTGAGAGCATGAATTCTATTTTTAAAGACCATGTCAACAATCATTTACCACTTTTTAAATTTGTTGAAGCATATGAAAAGGTGGTTGACAACCGATATGACAAAGAAGACGAGGAGGACTATAGAACTAAATGTGGAGCACCCACTCTTTGGTCCAATGCCCCAATTGAGAAGCATGCAAGAAATGTATACACAAGAACAGTTTACAAAGACTTCCGTATGCAAATGAAGAAGACAACTAGCTATGACATAGAAGAGGTGATCAAACACTCCTTATATCACATTATATATATTTCTGAAGAGGAGAATCACTTCACGGCAAGGAAGTCCTACAAGGTGACCTTGAAAAGAGAATCCGATGAAATATCTTGTGATTGCAGGCATTTTCAGTTTACTGGCATATTGTGTTGTCATTCTCTCAAGGTACTATTATTTCTCAATTATCATAAGATTCCACCATCATATGTCTTGGAGCGTTGGACAATTAATGCAAAAATAAACCACAAAGATGATCATGCTCAAGAAACTCAAGTAGAGATGGGTGATAGTACCATGATGAGTAGGTATAACAGCTTGTGTAGATCAGCCGTGCGATTGGTTGGTTTAGCTTCTAAAGAAAAGGATACTTACATGATGGTGCAAAAGACCTTTGAAAATTTATATGCTGACGTTTTGAATATGCAACAGAAAGTGGATTCAATTTCTACAGATGAAAGGATACCATCATCCCAGACCTATATTCCTACTCAGGCAAGTCAATATGTGCCACTGCTTCTAGAATCACAACATCAAATCAACGCAAAAGATCCGATAACATCACAGTGTAAAGGAACTAGAAAACCACAAAGGTTCAAACCACCTGCCGAAATGAAAGCAAAGAAGCAAAGAACATGTAGTATGTGCAATGCAAAAGGTCACAACAGTCGGACATGCAAACATGGGGTATTACCACCTACTAATAAATTTATTAAATTTACAATACATCCTCTCAGCTGATTTGTTTTTGATATTTTTTTACTTGGTTGACAGGGAAACAAGGATGCATCTACCTCGTATGGGATAGAAGAAGAGGCTGAAGAGTCAAGCGAAGACTAGCTTGTGGTGTTATTTCGGCTGATTTGCTAAATGTGAATGTTGATCCTCTATGGCTGCTATGACAAGCGAAGACTAAATTTAAGCTGAAGTTGAATTTCAATGTGGGAATTTCAGTGTGTTGAAATCAGTCTGTAATTTTTTGTGCCATTGCGTTTGTGGACACATGAGATGTAATTTTAATGTTGTGAATTTTCTATGTATTGAGTGCACGTGACAATGGATTTTCTGTGTATTGAGTATTTTGTAGAAATTAGAAGTATTAGATGATGTTGCTGCTTGCGGTAGAAAAAAAATACATTTGTATGGTAACAGGTGTACATTCCAACAGATGTATGGTTCTGGATCTTTGAAATAATGGTAAGTATACATTCCAACAGATGTATGGTTCTGGATTATCAACTATTTTCAAATGTTTTATAGATGTATGATCTTTGAAATAATGGTAAGTATACATTCCAAGAGATGTATGGTTCTGGATTATAGCTTTTGGCATCTAGAAGACAGAAAAACTATGTCAGGCTCTCTGAAGATACAAAACTTCAAAAGATATAGCAATCCAAGAGATGTATTGCTCGCTCTTTTAGTTTACTGCATTTTAATGGTATGTATTCATTGAAGGAATCAAAGTGGTGCAATAATTGTAGACCCCTTCAAATGAGAGGACAATCCAAAATCCATTCTATGGGACCAGAACTAATTGTATGTTGATATTCACGTTTCTTTCAGGTGTGATATTATCATGAATCTGTTGCCCATCATAGTAATATTTGATTCATTTTTGTCCACAGAAAGGTGTGTAAAATGAACTGAGATGAGGATACACATTGTGAAAATAATCATATTTTTTAAAAATAAGAAACTCATCGATCTGAATACCCAAAATACAGCAATTAGGTGTTCATCTCATTGCAAGAACCCTTGTGCTCATATTCGGATAGCATGTGCTGCTGCTCAATGCATATCATATATCATTGCATGATATTTTTTTTTTAAAAGGATGACTCCATATTTAGTGTTTTAGCCTCTTTTTGATACCAAAATTCAAATGGCAATGTTTGGTTTTGTAGGCTTATCTCAGTGCTATAATAGTTTACCTATATGCTCATGATTTAAATCAAGCTGAAAAGTGCTATAGCGACTGCTATCAGTAAGTTTCCTTTGTTGCCTGCATGATTTTTGTTTCCCTTGGTGGTTCCAGTAATTTCTTGGTGGTTCCAGTAAGTTTCCTTTTGCCAATAGTGACCAATGCCGTTGTGCGAGCAAGCTTCTTGCAGCATATCAAGAAGCGAGTGTTGAAGAAATTAAACGTGTCTCTCAATCCAGCACTATTTCTCATCTTGATCACGTGGTAATATATCTTAGCTGCAAATTGACCCTCTTGTCACAAATTTCCAGTTCCATACTAGTGTTCTAATCTCATATTTAAATACTCTTTCACCTAATATAATAAGAATCTACCAGCTTCAAGCAAACAATAATGATAGATTGTACTGGCCTACTGAAATGAATTTGGTTTAGAAGTTGTTACTGATCCCCCAAGATAACAACAAATGTATCCCAAATGCAGCGATTGGTGTAAATAATAGCATGGACATGGATTTATAATATTGTTACCCTTGCACTCTTTTCTATCACACACCAGCCCTTTATTGGCTGTAACTTTTATTGCAATGTAACTTGTCGAGGGTCAAATGATTTTCTGTAATTTTATTTTATGATTTGGTTTCATCAGGAATTGATCAGGGTTGCGTTCATTTTTTATTCAATGTATTGAGTACACAACACAGTTAACTGTGAGGTAACCATTCATTCAGTTCGTTGAGTCCTGCTGAATCAATTTGAAAACATAAAAACAAAAAAGAAGCAAACACAAATACAACCACATTTCAGCTCTGAGGTAACCATAATTCATTGATTTAAATCCAATTACACCATTTGACAACTTGTTACAATGCTAAATCGATCCAGCATACACAAATGCAAGTATGATCCACAAGGTAACTAATGCATACAAACACAACTTGTATTTTACAATTGCTCTTTGTTCATTGACCCTGGCTATCTTCACTTCTTCTTTATGTTTAATGAGCTCGGAGCCTGCCATCTTGACTTCTTCTTTCAGTTTCATTAGCTCGTAACCTGCCATCTTGACTTCTTCTTTAAGTTTCATAAGCTCGTAACCTGCCATCTTCAATTCTTCTTTCAGTTTCATTAGCTCAGAACATTCAGCATTGGACTCTTCCTCTTCAGTATGTGTTGAGGCTGAATCCGCCCACTGGAAGTAGTTACAGAAAGGAAGTCCCTGTACAACAAAGGAACAAAACGAACAAAGGATGTAATATGAACACATTCCACGCAATTCACACAAGACCCTGCAAACAATTAGTACACATACTTCCTTGTTGAAGTTTGGGCATCCAAAGAACCTGCGGCCAAAATTTCTCTGGGTCCTAGCTGTTCTAGACACAAGCAGATGGCCACAGTCACAATGCATCACAATACCTCTTGCTGAGCAGGTAGAGGACGTATAGCAGTTGTCTTGTTGAGAATCCATATCGTCAGACCAAAGACGGATCCCGCAAAGACGGATCCAACAATGAGGAAATCAAAAGAGGGGATTTTAGAACGCTGGAGAGCTCGCCCTCTCAGAACGCGTGATGACGACTGGCCGTCGATGTACCTGACCTAGTCCGATTGCTCGTCTGACTTCGCGTCGCCTAGTCCGATTTCTCTGGAGAGCTCGCCCTCTCAGAACGCGTGATGACGACTGGCCGTCGATGTACCTGACCTAGTCCGATTGCTCGTCTGAGCGGCCTGCTGGTGAGCCCGGCTGCTCTGTCACTATCGGAGCGGCCTGCTGGCTGGAGCGGAGTGATCGCCGGCTGGAGCGGAGTGATCGCCGGAGAGGGCGACGGGGGACTCTGAGCTCCGGGTTGAGAGAGAGAGAGGGTAGGGAGTGTGGCGCTGTCGTCTCTGAGCGAGGGTTGAGAGAGAGAGAGAGAGAGGCGTTGTGCTGGAGCAGAGTGATCGCCGATGTCTTTCGCCGCGTGATGATTGGCCGCCGTGTACCTGAGGGAGCCTCGTCGGAGAGGGTGCCGCGTTGGGGGAGAGCGACAGCGTTGGGGGAGAGCGTCTCTGAGCTCCGGGTTGAGAGAGAGAGGGTAGGGAGTGGGTCTCGCGGGACTCTGAGCGAGGGTTGAGAGAGAGAGGCGCTGTGCGCTCTTTTCACGGACAGGGTCCACCACTACCTGTGCCGTTAACGGGAGTAATTGGGCCAAATTTGGCTTTTGCCCGATCAAGATCTAACGCTTAAAAACTGAGGTGTATAGGAGCCTCTATACACTCGAGTGTATTGTAGCTCAACTCTATATATATATATATATAGAGAGAGAGAGAGAGAGAGAGTCAGGCTAGTGTACACTCGAGTGTACTGGAGGCACCGTACACCTCAGTCATTTTTGAAGATGCAATAAATTTTTGAAAAATCTAAACCGTTGATCTTCTTAATTATCATAAGAACATACTATATAATAAATTTTAGCTCATTTGGACAGTTATAGGTCGTGCATCTAAAGGAGGCAAAAATCATGTATTTCAAATTAGTTTTGTGCGTTGCTTTTGTTGTCCTTGGATGAGTGACTTACACTCATCCAAATGAGTTAAAATTTTGTATGTGACCTATTATTATTGTAACTATAAAGATCAATGGATTAGATTTTGGAAAAACATGGTCTAGATAGGCAAACACCATTGGGGTGTACGGCGTGATCTGTACACTCGAGTGTATTCTAGCCTGACTATATATATATATACATATATATATGTATATATATACATATATATATATATATATATATATATATATATATATATATATATCTACATATATATATATATGTATATATGTATATATGTGTATATATATATGTATATATATGTATATATATATATATATATATATATGTATATACATATATATGTATATATATATCTATATATGTATATATATATATATATGTGCATGTATATTTACACACACACAAACATAAATTTAGATATTGGGCAGTAGGGGGTACCCCTACTGTTTTTTGCACACACTCTCTCTCTCTCTCACATACATATGCATATGTGTGTGTGCACGCTTCACTGGTTTAGTAACCCAAGAGATATTCAAAGCATAAAGGAATTTAAGGATGATGTGAGTAGTATAAGTCAACATTCATACCTCACTATAAGTTTGTAAATTTCGTTGAACATTTGGCAATTTGTTTATTTTAAATTTAAAGTGCTATATATAAGTGTATATATAGAATAACGATACATTAAGAAGCAAGTGCTGGTAAAGTGTTAGATCCATTTGAATAAGCCTTCATGATGATAAAAGAATTTATAACCCAACCGTATGGGATCAAAAGTATGTCATTCTCTTTAACACTCGACATTGCATTTCAGACTGACTATTGGATGCAAATAAGTGTACATGATATGGATGAATTGACATTCTTTCCATCGATACGGTCTGCTTTTGGAAATAGACTCTAACTTTGCAGTTATTCAAACTCCATCCCTCCCTTTTTATCTATGTGTGTGTGCATAGACACATGCGTGCGTGCACGTTGTGATCTTTGTACTAAAACCATAAACACAAGCATGGAATTCTGGATCCCTTTTGTCATAATTTCAGCATCCAGGAGTTATGCAGAAAATCAGAAGAATATATCAGTAAATTTCGGCAATATTGTGATCACCTATTTGGAGAATTCAGGATTAATTCAAATCCAAACATATGCATATAAAAGTAATACTTTTCAATCACCTAACAGACACAACATATCATGGCACTCAAAAATATAAACAGTAAACACCCATAATTCTACCAATCTTTCATTGTATAACTATAAATACTACTAAAACTAATGACTTATGATAAATACTGAAATTAATAATATATCTGTCCACGATTAATAGGAAGATAATACATGAATGCTACATGTCAGTTAGGAATAGTGAGATATTATCCAACAGAAAATCATGTACATGGTCCAAGCAATTTACATATTACCATTTCATTCAAAAAATAAAGATCAAAGGGATTCTGTCACTACGACTATAACTGCAGTCTGCAGGCATGTTTTCTCATTTATATATGCACATTTATATTTAGTAATGTATATGCCTAAGTTAGATCCCCATAGAATGCCAATATGAATATGCCTAAGTTAGATCCCCATAGAATGCCACTATGTATGCCTCTCATTTCTACTGACTTTCTACTATATTGATGTAAATTTCGGATATCTTCGTTGACACCTCGTTGAATACCCATGATGTTTCAAACATTGACATCTGCTTCTACAATGGCATAACCCTACTACAAATCTGTTGTGCCATTGTCACCATATTCAGTGTTGATATAATGGACCAACGGAAAAATCAGCCTGAACTGATACAATGGACCATTATTAGTTCTTTCCGAATGTTCTATAATCTATTTCCAAAATAGGCTTTGATGTTTAGCAACATCTGCACCTTGCAAATGGAAGCAATGTGATTCTTGTAATGAGGTGTCATCAGAGGCTGTGAAACCGGAAGATGTTGTCAGAAAGACCAGAATGCGGTCTGGCTCCTAGAGTCACTTCAGCTGATTGAACTTGTGTCTATGCAGAGGTTCCTTTTAGCTAGAAAAAAGTTTATCTAAACAGGTCCCCATACATGCAAGACATTTTAAGAGCTTATGACAAGTTTAGGTATGTGGATGTCAGAAATACAGATAAGCATTCACTAGTTACGTTTTCACTAGCGCCTCTTTTTCATCAGCTCTAATAATCATGTTTTTCGCATAATGTTTTAAAAGAGTCACTAAGAATGTGAATAACGTGATGACTTGACAAAATAAAATTTCCAATGCAATCGAAAAATTGAAACGCTGACGTTGCATCCGTAATTGCATACTATTTTCATCAGTAACTCCAAATTATCCCAAATCCACTACTTGTGAAGCACTAAAAGAGACACACGAATCACACAATTTGCACGTCATGTGATTTAGGATTCCGGCATTGCTATTAAGACTGGTTTCCAAATATATAGGAGGACAAAAGAGGTGGACAAAGTGAATTCAAAATATAGAGAGACTTAACTATACACACCTTGCAACAACGAGCAGACGACTCTCTCGAGAGTGCGGCGACATATTGGCAAGCATGCAAGAGACACTACGCGGATGTAACGTCAGTCTAGGGTGGATGTTCAAAGGCATACAGAGTGAAGAAAACGCCTTGGCCATTTCGGAAGATGGCAAGACTGCCTGTTTGTAAGCAGCAGCAAATCGATATTTCGCGATTACCCGCCGCTGCGAGCAAAGGTACCACCGCCACTGTTGGCCAGTGACCACCGTTAGCTGCTGGTGAAATATTCAATAGTGTGCAAATCCAGCGCGTGGACCTTTTGTAGAACGGCTGACCGGTGATTTCCGCCGTTATGCAGTCGCTGCCTCGGACTAGGAGGGGGAAATGAGCCGTTCAACCAGGTGAGAATTGAGACGTTATCACGTCGGAGTTAAAAACACCCCCCACAATATAAGAGTTCTATGATTAATTAATATGCCAAATGGGTCGGTAAGCTGCGTTTAAGCTATTTTTCATACACGTCAATGAAGCCGAGGGGGGAGGGAGACGAAGTGACAGTTTTTGTGAAACACCACAACATTCATTACATTAAAGTCATACGGCATCTACATTTAAGGGAAATACACCAACGGGACACAAAAAAGTAAAGACTAGATACAATAACCAGAAATTCATATTGGAATGTGATAAGAACAATGATGTGTTGATCTCTCTTCTCTTCTATATCGCTGACCAAAACAGCTTTTTATGAGATATTCCTTCAACCTGAGATAATATCTGATATAGAGTATATGCTCCAAACCAGTGATCGAAGAAGGGATCACCTTCGCACTTGTTGCCCTATAACAAAGAAACAAAAGAAGGCCTAACATGAAAAGAGGACACAAACCACACGACAACAAAGAAGCTATAACTCACTAAAGAAAACTACAAACACAGAGAAAGAAAACAGATAACCAGACGAAGTGACAGTTTATTTGGATAGTTGGAAGTATAAAAAAATTACAAAAAAGTTAGTACAAAAGGGCTGTGTTACTAATTATATTGTATATTTGATATAACTTATAAGTTATGCAAGTATTTTTCTTCATATTTATATATCTCTATCAAAGTTTCCAGTCAAATATTTGAGTTCCTCCTATACTCTAATATTTCCTTTAAAATGTTTCTACATTTCCATTCATTTATATTATTTTTCGTGCATGTTTCTATACTTCTAATCAAATTCTCAATTTTTTTGATATTTTATAAAAGAAAAAATGTTTACACTTAGAATAATATCTTTGTAAACTGTCAAATTTTGTTCTAAGTTTCTATGTCTATATTCAAATTGTCCCTCCATTTTTTTCATTCCATTTTTTTCATTTTCAACCAAGTTTTCCTACCAATTTATTGTGTCCCTCTAAGCTTCCACAAAATCTTCTAGTCAAGACTTTTTCCTTTTCCTTATCTCCACTTTTCTGATTTGGATAGGGAAAGAAGTGTTAGAAAATGCACATGCATTTTTTTGTCATTTCTCCTCTATTTTCCATCCTTTCTCCAACAAAATAAGTTGAGCATATTATGTTTCCCTCTCTTCCGTCATCCACTACCAAACAAGATCTTAAGAATAGAAATGGGGTTGAAACCCGGTCGTAAATGTGGGACTATGTTTCTCACCAAATTGGATTCTAAGGGCCACAAATTCTCATTTATAATTATAAAAGTAATCTTAGAATTTAGATTCTTACCTGATTACCATATCAATTGCTATTAGGGTTGTAAATGGACATGGGTATACCTGCATACCCTCAAACTCATACCCTTAAACTCGCCACGTGTATAAATTTTTATAACCACTTAACCACTTACCCTTATACCCATGTATCCGCCTCTCACTGGGTAAGCTTATGGTTATGTATGTATCCATATGTTGTATACCCATATACCCATTTAATTATTTTTTATATAAAAAATAATATTAGAATGTAATGGTGCATTTTTAAGCACTCATACTTTGTAAGTATAAGTACTTTAAAGTAGTATAAGTTATACTAGAATGTAATGATCTATATTCACTAATGTAAAG
This sequence comes from Alisma plantago-aquatica, assembly GCA_963693085.1. Classification (NCBI taxonomy): domain Eukaryota; kingdom Viridiplantae; phylum Streptophyta; class Magnoliopsida; order Alismatales; family Alismataceae; genus Alisma; species Alisma plantago-aquatica. The sequence goes on along the minus strand of OY856409.1, from coordinate 992,293,405 downwards.
GCAAGCCAACATGATGTTTAAGATTAATCATGACTTTATTATTCTATTAATAATGTAGTAAAACTTTGTACTATTTATCAATAGAGCCAACAATCGGGATCCTTTATTATATTTTGATTTAGCTGTATCAATATGTTACTCTTGACTGTCATTCGTAAGATGACATATTATTTACTTGTCAACTTCCATATTCACACAAAATAGAATTCATTTGATGTCATACTAGTATCAATATCACCTAATTACTTTATTGTTTGTTGTACCCAAATTTTATGATGTGTTATTGTAGTAAGTCTATTCATAATTGTATACCCAGTTACCCATACAATACCCAACGGTTATGTGGGTATGGGTATGGTGCAGGTATAGCTTTTGAAAAAGTGGGTATATATCCATACCCATACATGCATAACTAAATGGTTATGGTTATGGATATGACCATAATTGCACCATATCCTACCCAGTTACATCCCTAATCGCTATAAACAATAAATAATGTAACAAAAAGTAGTAAATAATTTATAGCATAATACATTCATATAAATACCATATGTTTCTTAGTTAACATATATATTAGTTCAATTAATTATGCAGCCAATTCGTATTTGAAACAATATAACTTATTACATGTAAAAATAACCAAGATAGTTATTGTAATGTAACTAATATATTTTAAGTAAAATAGATAATTGTGTGGCAAGAACATCGTGGGGATTTACAAAATGAGAGGTTAGTTTTGAATGCTCAACTTATACAAAAAACATTGTGTTAGTTTCATTTAGTTTCAACACTATGTCTAAAAAATTTATGCAAGCATGGTTTAATGGGTTGTTTAAGGAGTGGAGTCTGAGAGGGGATTCGCTCCCTACCAAAGAGATTGAAAGCAAACCCATAAAAGAAGATAAGGTAGAAATTTATCAACAACAACTAGTATGTGCATATCATAGAGGATTGGACAAAAATAATGAAAATGTCATCAAATAATATATCAAGTCTCCCAACCAAAGAGGCATATGAAATCATCCAACTAGATGTCAAAAAAGTTACAATATTCAAACATACAGGGATGAAGTCAAATTTGTCCTTTACATTATTCACAACAAGGATTCGTATGCAATTTATTATGAAAAGACTATACTAAAATAAACAAAATGTTTATGGCATCACCATCTGATATATAATACAAAGGGCATCACCACCCCAAACATATGTGTTTCACCACCCAAGAGGGAGTAAAGGGAATGACCACCCAATTATTAGGAACAGGAAACCACCTAATTTAAAAAATAATAACAGGCATCACCATCCATAAATATGGAATAGGCATCTCCACCTAATTCCAACACACACTATAGGCATCACCACCATAAGTGTAACCATTGATTATGTGTTAACATCCTATTTTTGCACACTCAATGGAAATGCATGATAATGTTGATTCTTTAGTTAATGATGGAGTTTGTCCACATTTTTCACATTCCCACATTTATTCTTTTCCCATATTTTTTCACATTTTATATATTTTCCGCCTAATTCATCTATTTATTTTTCACCCACTTTTACTCAGTTTAAGACTTTCTATATAGAAATATTTTTTAGATTGAATGTGCAATTTGCTCACCAATTCTACTTTTTATACGCCTTTTTTATAAATGTTTTAGTTGAATTGTCCTAAATAAAATATTTTGTTTTTTCCCACACATATTCAATTTCATTTTTTCTTAGAAAAATACATACATTTTTATAACAACGAAGGGTAATGTTGAAATTGATGTCTTTTCTCTTTCCTTCATATGTTATTCATTTTTATTTGGAATCTGCACTTTCCACTATTTATATCCAAAAATATCAACCCAAAAAAATCATAACATCCAAATTTCGGACAAGAAACACTATTTTTTCTGCCCAAAGGACCCCTAGTAGATCCAAGTTCCGCTAAAGTGACACATGGAAAAATCCCAAACATAGAGGTAGAAATCAGTGGTGTGTTAGAGCACTCTGTGAATAACTTTGTCCTCAAGTAATTTAATTTGTTGATCTTTCAATTTCCTTCATTTGATCTTGTTTGAGCCACTCAGCAGATCAGAGCCACCTGTCATGTGCCACGTAGTGGATTGCCTCGATTTGTAGGCCTCACTTTATGACACATCTGCTTGTTCCACTTCCAGTCTAGAATCTTCCAGTTGGAAACCCTAAATCTTAAAATCTACCTATAAATATCTCTCTCCATATCCATCGTATTTTGGGCCCCTTTTATCCTCTTAAAGCCAAATGATGAACTAGCTCCCTCATTACTTTTATACATTGTTCACGATTAGACGATCCTTCCTCTGACCCCGCCCACTTTGCGGACTTTGATAGGTTAATCAACTATATACAACTTTGTTTTTTGCCATATTCATTACTGTTGTTAGTTGATTAAATTGTTCAACTCTACTTGTGGTTTTCAAAGATTCATATCTTGTTCTACTATATTGTTCTCATTATATCTCTCTCTCTCTCTTCCTAAGCATCAGTCTCAATCACTAGGGATGGATCTCTGTCATGGGAGATCTTGAGGCAATTAGGACCCCAACATATTAAAAATTATGACCTTTAGGACAATGACGGGAAAGTCATGACCGACCCAAACCTGGTAGGTCCACTAATAAAACTATTTTTTATATTTTTGTATTCATTAATAATATTATCCATCGTCATTATTTTAACTCAAAAAGTCTAAAAAGGATGTGATACCGTAATTGGGTGAGACTGGGTGCTAACACCTTTTCCACTCATAACAGAATTGTCAAGTCTAGCCTTACAAATTATGCATACTTCTCTAACCCATCCTTGGGTGGATTAAAATTAGGTCTTTATGTCTTCCCTCTGATTTAAACACACTACTATTTATTCTTGTTTGACAAATAAATTGGGTGGTGATTCTAGAAGATTTATTTATTATTATTTTCTTTTGCTTCTCCATTATTTCATTCTAGCATAGGATCATCATCGCTAATGGAATTTTTTAGCCAAGTATAGTTGTTCGACGACTGCGTTGGGGATAGTTAGATGATCCCAATTGTATTTTTTAATCATCTCACATTTTATTTATTTATCAAAGTTTCTATTTTTTCTTCTCTTTTTTCCGTTCTTTTTTTATGGAAATCCAAATTTTTTAAGAGAAGAAAAAAAATTGATGGCGGATCAGAGGAATCCACAACAAAAAAATCTCAAAAAAAATTATATAAGAAAATTCACTACAAACACTCTGTTTCGCCAAAACAGATAAAGGCTTTTGTTTGCCGGCTTTTGTATTCCTAGAACTCAATAAAGCCGACAGAATTCTTTCTTTCGTCAATGAAAAAAAGATTTTTTTTTTCTGATTTCCTTTTTTAGTAGCTGCAATTTTTATCTTGGATTTTCTTCTAGTACAACAACTATCACATTTTCTATAACATATCACTTTTAGGTTTAGCCTCTTCTCCCTTTTATGGTTCACCTCTAGTTTCCTTCTAGTGTTTCCCTTTTAGGGTTAGCTTTTGATTCCCTTCCCTTTTTTTCTTGCTTCTGCTTCTTTTTTATTTTCATTTTAATAAAATAAATAAAGGAAGGAAAAGAGAGAAAAAGATGAGAGAAGTCTTTAGTATATCAATGTCTTATCTTTCTATATTATTGCATGATTGTCTGCTTATATATTTTTTCATACTTTATTGTTGTGGGCGTGCTTCAAAAATAAAAGAATCTTGCACTCACACTATGCACGCCTACGTACCCATACGTCATTAAACGGGTACCAACACTCATGTTAGATTCCTAAAAGTGGCGTGGGGATGTTAGTAAAAGTATTGATGAAACATTAAGTTGTACATTAAAAGGCATCAGGACACCCCCTTTCCTAGCAATCACGATTGATCGTGGTCTCTATGGCCATTAGATGTATTAAGAGTAGTACTTATAGTCAAATAGCATGGGTTACCCCATGATGAGTGTCATCATACCATAGAGAAGATAAGTACCAACCCCTCCTATATATTTCATGCTTGAGTGAGGATGCAAGTCACATATAAACTCATGTGCTAAAAATAGGGACTTTACCTTCTACATATGCATTTTATGGTTGCTTATTTGAAAATATTCAAATATAGTTGCATGCTTTTTAAATTTAGCATTGTTGAAAAATTCATGCTTTAATATTGTAATCATCAAGCATGGATTGTGATAACATCCACATGTTTAAAACAATATTAACAAAATAATAATCTCAAATCAACAATCTGTTGGTATGTATGCCCTAAGAGCCAATCATATGATGATTGGATTGGCATACATCATTATTGATTTAAGGCAATCTTCCAATTTATTCTAGGTCAATCGATTATGAGATAAATGATGGAGCAGAATGAATGTCTAAAGAATGACAATACTCAATGACGTATGTCTTCAGGTTGAAGACCTGAACAATGAGATCATATGGATGCTAAGAGTATGTACATTCTTGTTATGTCCCTAGTCGGATGTCATTGTAGAAGGTTGATAGACAATAATGACACATCAAGACTAGAGTGTGTGTTGGTTGATGACAGTGTCTCATTAGTCATGATATATGATATCAAACCAAGCACATAGATACATGTTGGAGAATAGTATATCGGACAAACCCACCATGAGAGTGACACATGGAACCATGACATGGTAGTCAGATTCATCTATCATAGTGATGGTGGTGTTTGTGATTCTTAGACCTGAAATCATTGCACTCGTCAAATGTGATTGGGTACACCTTGACATCATCAAATACAATCCTGAAATATGGGTTGTTATAACGGCGATGATTGGGTGGCTTTGATGCATGAGATATATTGTGAGTGATAGATATGGGATTTGTCCCTCCTAAGGGAGTATGATGTCCAGGCCACTTGATAAGTGAGACTGAGAAAGGCATGTGCATGCACATGTGAATGAATATATGATACTGATGTCACACATATCTCATACAGTCTGCTCTAGTTCAAGAAACATGAATGAACATTGAAAGGATGACAACTCAATGCCTTGAGTTCATTCAGGATATCAGAGACAAAGGAATTATACATTTACTGGAACACCGATCACAAACTATAAGATTGAAAGTTGTTCTCCAACTTTCCTTTTCACTTGGGTAGTAATGATGTATGACTAGGTGCCACTCTTTGCTTGTGATGTCATAAGCTAGTTATGGACATTCACTGTCAACGTGAAATGGGACCTATAGGGTCACATACAAAGGATTAACATGGAAGAGGAGTTTATCCATGAATGATGTTTGGATTGATTACTAAAGAGTTTAGGTACTGGATCAAACATTAAATCAATAGACTTGACTCAGAATCATCAAGTTCAAGTGTTGAACCAACAGATTTGAGTGTCAGATTGATTGAGAATTGAATTGACTGTGTTCTGCACAATCTGGACCACCAACCGACCGGTTCACTGGGTGAACCAATCGAATCATGGTCAGTGAGATGACCGGTTCACTCTGGTGAACCGATCAGTTCATTTGTCCAAATGAGCAGTATTGGATTTTCTCAATTTGTGAGAAAAAGTTTTTTCATTTCACTTGTTCAATTTGATTGGGACAATAATTAGTCTTTACATTAATTAGAAACAAATAAGGAAAGTCAATTGTGGGCAAGTTTGGGAAGTGAAACGACCAGTACACTAGGTGAACCGACCGGTTCACACTCCCAACTGATCGGTTCACTAGTGAACTGATCGGCCCACCTTGCCAAATGACTGTTTCATTTAAGAAACGACCGATTCACCTATCGTAGTGCAAATTCTTCATAGAAATTTCGGACCCTTATACTCCCGCACAGACTAGGAACCCTCACCCTCCCCTCTACTATAAATAGAGGGGTACATGGGGCTTCTCCAGAGACACAACTTAGAACATCAGTTACTCTACAAAGTTGTTGTCCTCTCTAGTTGTGGTAACCGAGAGAGCCCAAGCAAGTTCTACCCATCTAGGGAGGAACAGTGAGGGAAAGACAACTGCAAAAAAGTGATTGGTTGTGGGAGAGTATGTCGGTGACTAGTACGCCGAAAGAAGGAGACAACTCCTTCTAATTCATTCTTCAGGATGACTAGAGTTCCTGATAGTCTGTGTGGACTATCTATGGAGGCGGGAGACTTCTGCTGCTCAGGAGGACGATAGTCAACCACGGTCTGGGTCAAGACCAGGAACTGCACAGACGTTGTCGAAGACAGGTGGTTGAAGACTACACTAGCTGTGAGGTATTGTCATTGAGAAAGCCTCAGGACCATGTATATGTTGCTAAAACCATCCTTCCCATTACATAGATATTGATTCAATATGCTAGTTATGGGTTTATGGTCAAGTAAACATTTTGTTTTCGCTACCTACTCCGACCACGTAAAACCCAATAGTGATATCAGAGCCACATCGATACTCTATATTTTGGGATAATCGATATGATCAAATTTTAGTTTTACTGTCTTTTATTTATTGCATACAATGTGAATATTTAAATGACTAATGTGAATATCCAATTAATATGACATGATCCAAACTAATATATGCATATATGATATGGTATATATGCAATTGATACACATTGACCTAAAATGGTTTTGATGGTGGATGTGTAGCATGGTTATGGCCTATATACCCCATGTGCATGTGTGTGGTTGGTTGTGGTTGTTTGCATCTCGATCTGCACATTGAGCCCTCTTCTTATAACTCAAGATAAATCAAGATTCTCTTCTACCTTTGCTCCCTCGAATGTGACTTGAGGTTTCATAAAGATTATGTATAATAGGATTAGCTTTATTTCTTGTTATGATGAAGACTGGAGATAATCGCTTGATGGACCGAGATGACCAATTGAGGAGCAGTTGGTGGCCTGACGAGGAGCCTGATGACCCGACAAACTGACCATCTGGAGGAGCCATACGATCGATTAGAGGAGACCAACCGACCGACCAGGAGGCGAGCCAATCAGTCATAGGATGAGCTGATCAACCCGGATTGGCAAGCATAGATCTTCATCAATAATAGGTTGCATGTGATGTAGACCTTAGATGACCGTAGTTCCCTGTGGCTCCTAGGAACTATAATAGGATGGCCATAATCATCGCTTTATCGTTATTGCATGTTTTCATTTGTGGGATATAGCATGTATATGATACATACTATATATGTGGTGATTGGATACATATATGCATATATCAGCATATTTAAAACCCCTCAAATATAAATATTAAGTTTAAGATGCCTTCCAAAAGCAACACACATGAAAAGCTTGATCGACTAAGTGTGGGCATGCCTTCGTTTGGTGCACCATCTACCTCATGGAAGTGTGGTGGTGAATATTGTTGATCTAGAGGTTATACATTACCTATATTTTGATAATGACTTAACCATTCCATTCATATGTATCTAATATGTGTGTTTAAGATTGTTTGCAGGCATTAGGTACATGAAAAGGATCATATATACAAAGCCCTAGAATGGGCCAAGTTCAAGTCAAAATGGCTACAAGTGTGCATTTTAGGATTTCTATGTAAACTACCTTAGAACATCAATGTAATCACTTGTAATGATGAATTGGCTTGTAACTTAGAAGAGAAAAATGTTTGGGACAAAATTCACCAAGTGCTAATCACTTTTATTGAAAATTAGAAAATCAATTACATGCACTTGGTCAGTCGAGTTTCCCTAGCCTGAAACTCGACCGATCAACCTTGGTTGATTTTCTGAAGATTGCATTGGTTGAGTTGTGCACTCACAGAACTCGACCGATCAAGCAGCATGCCATTTCCAGTTGAAATGGTCGGTCGAGTTTCCTTAGTACAAACTCGACTGATCACTTGAATATCGGTTTGCCTCTTACTTGATCGGTCGAGTTACCCCCATTAAAACTCGACTGATTGCAGCACTGTACGGAATTTGCAGAAAAAGTAATATGACCATTGGTGAATTGTTTTGGGCAAAAATAGAGTTGTTTTCTTGAACAAAAAATGACTACTTTTGCACCCAAGTGTTCCACAACATAAAGGGCCACCCTCAACTATAAATAGAACCCCTTGGGCTTCATTCCAAGCTGCTCTTCCATTGCAAACCTGGTTCTAGCTTAGTTGAGAGTGTTCCAAGCCCTTGAGCCCCTTTCTCTCTCTAACTTCAAGACAAACTCGTGAGTTAAGAGTGAGTTAGGTCCCTGTGTATGAGAGCTATCCTTTGTATTATGTAAAGCTCTCCTTTCTCTCTTCCTACCTCCAAATCCCATTGAAGATTGATTGAAGCTACTTCTCCAAGTGAAAGAGGAGTTGTTGCTGTTCTTCTCCGAGTGAAGGGAAAGATGTGTTGCTGATCTTCAAGAGTGAAGATAGCTCGTTGCTCCAGATCCCTTTGTGAAGGGAAAACGTGGAGAAGCTCTCCAAGTGAAGGAGAGGTGCAAGGCAAATCTCAAGTGAGATAGGTAAATCCTGCAAGGCTGAAGACAAAGGTAAGATTGGATAAGTCCTTTGAAGAAGGTTGAAGAATCTTGCTTTGTGGGTAAGTCCTTGGATGGGTAGAAGATCTTAGCTTAAGAAATTAAGCCCTTGGTTGTGTGGTTTATGTATATTATAATCTTATAGTGATATATAAGAGAACCAAGTTGCAAATCCTAGAGTCTAACCAACTCTAGGTAGTGGACTGACATCGTTCCTAAGTTTAGGACGTGGAACCACTCTAAACCACCTGTCCAAGTGCATGCTATTCATTATCTCTTATCCTTGCTTTGTATGCTAGAATAGGACATCAAATTGTTGATTGCTTTAGTTTTTGCACTACGATTAAATTGGTGGTCTAATTGATTTGTGAAGTGTGTGTAGCTCTATTCACCCCCCTCTAGAGCCCATTGATCCAACAAATATGTGGGTCTGCCTTTGTAGGGTGCATATTCATCGTGTTGGATTTTGGGTCAGACTTAACAAGGTGACCTTGATTGGATTAAGTACCTTGAGGCATAAAGATGAACATGGCAAGGAGTTGCGCATGGCATATATCAAGAGTTACATATGATACAATTGGCAAAGGTTGTCTACCTAAAAGAATCTAGTTGTGGGTGACAGCCCTATCTGGTCCACGACTTAGAGAAAATCAGGATCTTGCTCACTAGAAGGTTGTACGCTACAATCTTCCGAATTGATGGTGAGGGCTATCAATTTGATCAAAATAGTGGGAGTGATAATTAATTAAAGACCTAATTAATATCGTCAATTTTCAAATCAAATCAAATCAAAAAGAGTTTTGGACTAAAATTGCAAATTCCCTTCTATAGAATAAATGGCTACCAATGACAATCACTTTTCATTGTGATCAGTCCTTGAGAAGGACAAGCTAAATGGGAACAACTTCCATGACTAGTTTAGGACGTTGAGAATTGTTCTCACTCAAGAGCAAAAGCTCTATGTCCTAGATACACCAGAACTAGAAGAACACGCTCCCACCGCACCAAAGGCTGAAAGGGATTCTTACAAGAAGCATACTGGGGATGCCATTGATGTGAAGTGCTTGATGTTGTGCTCAATGAGTTGCAGAGCCAACATGAGAACATGGACAACATTGAGATGGTTCAACATCTGAAGAACATGTATCAAGGCCAAGCACAAAAAGAGAGATATGATGTATCCAAGGCATTGTTCAAGTGCATCATGACAGAAGGAGATCCAGTAGGCCCTCACACACTCAAGATGATTGGGTATGTGGAGAACCTAACTCGACTGGGATTCCCTATGAGCCAAGAGTTGGCTACTGATATGATACTGCAATCGTTGCCATAATCCTTCAGTCAATTTGTGATAAACTACAACATGAACAACTTTGACAGGTCATTGACAGAGTTGTTGGGCATGTTGAGGACAGCCGAGGCACATATGAAGAAAGACAAACCCAAATATGTAATGATGATCAGTAGAAAGAAGGGAAAGTCTAAAGGCAAAGCAAAGAAAGATTTTGATGCTAGCCAGCAGCCCAAGTCATGTTCAACTCTCAAAGCCAAGGGAGGGGTGAACAAGGGAGTCAAATGTCACCATTGTCATGAGCCAGGACATTGGAAGAGAAATTGCCCTCTCTACTTAGATGAAGTAAAGAAGAAGAAGAAGGAGGGGATGGAAGTCTCCACCTTAGGTATTATGAAATAAACTTTAAATGCTTCTTTATCTTAGGTATATCATACCAAGATATAGATCTAACATATATGATGTGCAAGATCTAAAAAGAAGTGATGGCCTGTAACATACTCGATTCTAGACACATAGGCTAATTTCCCATTCTTCTAGGCCCCTTATTGATTAGATGGATATCCAAAGTCCCTTGTCCCTTTTCTTTTCTTTTCTACCTTTCAATGTATATATTTTGTTATAATAGCATAGATCAAACCATATTAGGATCTGATAACCCTAATTGACTCTATCGAATCACATGAATAGGAAATCATAAGATGTAATAACCCTAATAATTGAATTATGGGAATTTATGAGTATCAATACAAATCTATGATCTTGACCCTAATAAGATCCTCAAAGATAATCCTAGGTCCTTAGAGTTATAGAACGGAGATAATTCAAAAGGATTTACCCAATTTGATCTTTAGGATGAACTTAAAAACCCTAATATAATAAATAAGTGAATTTGGGGAAATACAAAGTAATTAATCTCAAAATGCAAAATTAAGTCCAAATTCGTGTTTTTCATACCCAATTAGCTAGCTCATGAGCAATAATGATGATCTAGATCACTTTACCCTAGATTTGTGAACTAGGATATACCTGGGTATCATATAGGTCACTAATTGAGTTTAGATGGAAGGTTTGACCATCTTTGACTTTTAGACTTAGTTCATTTCATTAATTGAATGACTAATGTGCACAAGTTAAATTATAGATATAGTAACCTCAAAATACAAATCTAAGCTCATAATTGAGTTCCTCACATCTTAATTAGTTAACCCTCAAAATTTGGGGTCTTTTGGACATCATATGCACCCTCAAATGGACCCTATTAGACTATATGTGCTTTTAATCTATAATTGGTTATTTTCCTTTGTTTTCTTTGGATCGGTCTGGACCTTGGTCCAAGACCCGGTTCAGCGGAGGGGGGGCCGGCCCGGGTAGCGGGACTCGGTCGTCCCCTACCTCCGATCTTCACGCGGGCGCCGGCTCAACAGCAGGGATGCCTCCCTGGTCTCTCGTGCGCGCCAGACTGAGCGCCTCTCCACGTTTTCTTCGCCAACAGATTCCCCTTGATCCCCCGAGTCCAATGATCGATTTCTTGGCCTCTAGAGAGCCCTAGGGCAGAAACTCCTATTTTCACCCCCAAGCAGCCCTTGCGGCCACTTTCCAAAACCCCAACTCCGGTGCCCCACTTTGCATATCCCACTCCAGGATCGACCTCCGGCGCCCCCTCTTGCGTCCTCTTTGGTTAATTTAACGTGTTGGCACCTTAGAGCTACCGCCGATGCAAGCCTTCTTCTCTGGCGCAATGGCGAACAACAGCTAGCTCTCCCCTCCGCGGTGCGATTCCCCGCAAGGTAACCATCTGCGGACTCCCCTTTTTCTTCCAATGTATGCAGCGTGTCCCGAATCGTCCTAAACCTCTGGGTCGACGAACTCACCGATCGTCCCCTGTTTTGTTTCCGCTGCTTTATTATTACATGGCTCTTGTATTATATCATTTTAATGGATCCCCTTTTGGGTCCCACTCTTTACAAAATGGTATCAGAGCCTAAGCAGTCGGTAACTTGACTATTTCAAGTTATCCTAGGTTGACCCTTAAGTAAATAGGTGACTCTTAGAGGTTATTGATACACCTAATTGCTAGTAGTGGAATGCCAATTGGGGTTTAACCCATGATTAAATTGGTCACTTTCACTCCCCAAACCACTAATTGGCTGAGACATTGATTTTTAGAACTGTAGTTCACCCAACACCCCATATGGATAAATAAATCTCCTAGGGGTCAACTCTTTTGGTTATTAAACTTAATTTTTCCCACCGCATGGAAATATAGTTTAGTGTTAAGATGTAGGCAGACTCGAACACATGTATATAGGATTAACCCTAATTCCCTCATGGGCCCTATTCTAGTTGTTTGTCTAGCATGTCTCAGGTATGCCCACTAGGAGGACTTGGTATGTATGGAAGCATGTATCGATGATATATACATAACAATGACATGGGTGAAAACATGTTGATGATTACATGGATAGTAGGTGATTGAATTAATTAGCTATATTATATTTAGGAATTCCTTGCCTTCAATATGGAGTATGTCACACATAGATCTACCTAAATCCATGTAAGAATTGGATACCTTTTTCATTGAGCTTGTCATGCCTCATACTTATGGTTTACTAAGAAAGCTACAAGTTTTAGTAGATACCCATGAGTAATCATCTCCCTCATTTCACATAGTGTGATTTGTTTAATTAATGATTGAAGATGAATAGCTTGGCTGCGTAGGGTTACATTATCTTCAGAAGGCACTATATATGTAAACCAACTAGTATTGGGAAAATCTCAATTTTCTTCCTATAATGGTTGGATGACCTTATGATTCCCTTAGGTCTTGTGATGAGGTTGTGTCAGTTATGCTTAAGAATGACATGGGGAATGGTGGAATATCATGCTTTCATAGATTTTGTTTGGGGTTGACCGTGAGTAATAAGAAACCCTTCTCTCTCACGCTTACATATTAGAGGATAGTCGTATGATCTTTTTGGAGATAGGAGGGTCAGACCCCTTTAGAGGAGGAAGTGATGATAGGATAGTTGTGTATGTGTCAGGTTGTGATAGGTGGTTGACTTGGTTCCCCGATTGTTTTTGGCACCAATTTTGGATTTTTCAACGCAAATTTTGCATCGTCAAACTTATTTTCATTATCAACTTATATGTATAAAAGAAAAGTTTTCAGATTTAATCGATGGTTTTTGGAACCAAGTCGCCATCCCAAGGAAGTTGAGATAGAGGATCTCTTTAGTGAAGTACCCTTGGTTGGTATGTTCAAACCTAATACCCTAGGCCTTAGACTGACATAGTTAGTTCATATGTATATATCAGACATAGTGGATCCACCCTTTTGCCCCTCTAGATTATGTACCAAGTTATAGTTTGAACCTTTTTAAGGGGTGGAGTTTCATACAGTTTATTCATTAGGAATAAAACTATCTGTAGGCATGACCATGATTAATAGTGATTACAATAAGTGGAACCTGGATAAATCCTAGTATTAATGTCAAACATATGTGGAGGCTACCAAACTGAGAATTCTAGACAAGCCTTGCTAATCTTACCATCATAAGAATTACCTCGACAATTAAAATATATTTTTAAAATTTTATCTTGGGTTATCCTTGATAGATGCATGTATGTCAAAAAAAAAATCTATTTATTAGCTCAAATTAATATTTTGTACACCAAATTGCTAATAATTAAATGGTAAGAATGACTATATAGTATAGGCTAGGGTGAACATACTTAGTATGGTGAAATTTCTGAGTTTTTCCCATGTGACCCTCTTAGATAATAAGATGTTAATGATGTTTATGATGATGATGAGAATTAGGTGATGATATCGATGATAATAATGATATTGATGTTGTTGTTAAGGATGATGATGATGTAGATGATAATGAGTAGATGAGAAGGTAGTAACCATGATGAGGTGGATGATGAGGATGATGGCATTGATGATGATGATGATGATGATGATGATGATGATGTTGATAAGGAATTTCTCCTTAGTAGTAATAATGATAGGAATCATGGTACTTGAGGATTGATGTTTATACACAAAAGTAGTACACCAGGCTAGCGGTCTCAATCTAAATGGTTCTTTTGGGAAACTTGTAAATGAAGATTGGTTATGCACGCTTAAGTGATGGAAGATGAGGATCTGTAGAACAAACTAGCACTCATGTCTAGCGGTGGATGGATTTCGGGGACGAAATCCTCTTTAAGGGGTGGAGTGTTGTAACATACTCGATTCTAGACACATAGGCTAATTTCCCATTCTTCTAGGCCCCTTATTGATTAGATGGATATCCAAAGTCCCTTGTCCCTTTTCTTTTCTTTTCTACCTTTCAATGTATATATTTTGTTATAATAGCATATATCAAACCATATTAGGATCTGATAACCCTAATTGACTCTATCGAATCACATGAACAGGAAATCATAAGATGTAATAACCCTAATAATTGAATTATGGGAATTTATGAGTATCAATACAAATATATGATCTTGACCCTAATAAGATCCTCAAAGATAATCCTAGGTCCTTAGAGTTATAGAATGGAGATAATTCACAAGGATTTACCCAATTTGATCTTTATGATGAACTTAAAAACCCTAATATAATAATTAAGTGAATTTGGGGAAATACAAAGCAATTAATCTCAAAATGCAAAATTAAGTCCAAATTCGTGTTTTTCATACCCAATTAGCTAGCTCATGAGCAATAATGATGATCTAGATCACTTTACCCTAGATTTGTGAACTAGGATATACCTGGGTATCATATAGGTCACTAATTGAGTTTAGATGGAAGGTTTGACCATCTTTGACTTTTAGACTTAGTTCATTTCATTAATTGAATGACTAATGTGCACAGGTTAAATTATAGATATAGTAACCTCAAAATACAAATCTAAGCTCATAATTGAGTTCCTCACATCTTAATTAGTTAACCCTCAAAATTTGGGGTCTTTTGGACATCGTATGCACCCTCAAATGGACCCTATTAGACTATATGTGCTTTTAATCTATAATTGGTTATTTTCCTTTGTTTTCTTTGGATCGGTCTGGACCTTGGTCCAAGACCCGGTTCAGCGGAGGGCGGGCCGGCCCGGGTAGCGGGACTCGGTCGTCCCCTACCTCCGATCTTCACGCGGGCGCCGGCTCAACAGCAGGGATGCCTCCCTGGTCTCTCGCGCACGCCAGACTGAGCGCCTCTCCACGTTTTCTTCGCCAACAGATTCCCCTTGATCCCCCGAGTCCAACGATTGATTTCTTGGCCTCTAGAGAGCCCTAGGGCGGAAACGCCTATTTTCACCCCCCAAGCAGCCCTTGCGGCCACTTTCCAAAACCCCAACTCCGGTGCCCCACTTTGCATATCCCGCTCCAGGATCGACCTCCGGCGCCCCCTCTTGCGTCCTCTTTGGTTAATTTAATGTGTTGGCACCTTGGAGCTACCGCCGACGCAAGCCTTCTTCTCCGGCGCAACGGCGAACAACAGCTAGCTCTCCCCTCCGCGGTGTGATTCCCCGCAAGGTAACCATCTGCAGACTCCCCTTTTTCTTCCAATGTATGCAGCGTGTCCCGAATCGCCCTAAACCTCTGGGTCGACGAACTCACCGATCGTCCCCTGTTTTGGCCGCCGCTGGTGAGAGTTTCCCTCACGGCCTTATGTCTGTGAGTTTCCCTCGCGTTGTTCTTGTCTCTGATCGGCTCCCTCCGGACCATAATCTCTGGTCGATGTCGTCTTCTTTCCCCGCCCAGTCTTGGTCGCAGATAGCTGCTTTTTCCGCTGGATGCCGCCCAAACAACTCCGCTATTCTTTGTGCTTTTCCGAGTCCTTCTTGCCCTGCCGATGCTTAAATGACATCCTCCCTGTTGTGCGGACTCGTTCCCACCAGTGGGAGTATTTGAGCCATGTCTTTCAGTGGTTTCGTTACCCTCAGACGACCTGCTATGCGGGTGAGCTGCGACGAGCCTTCCCTATGTTCTCCGCCTCCTCGACGCCGTGTTCTTCCCAGTCACCGGCAACCCTAGCACCTACTCTAAGGCTCATCGCCTTCGGCTTGGCAAGTCAGAGTCCTGGGACATGGTTCCTAGCCGTGAAGAAGCAAACCCCAAGCGCTAGTTACTGGTCTGAGCTCCAGTAGGTGCTGATGGCGTGAGACACAGGGAGGTGAATCCCTGGGGCAAAAGCCCAGTCTCGCCCATAGTGGCCATATAATTCTTGTCACACCTGCAAGGGTAATAGCAACATTTTCAAATTCTGTTAACCTTGTTTGACCCAAGAAATCGCTTACTGATATCTCTATAGTTTGTGTGACATCAAACCTTGATTCACATTTCCACTCAGGGGCAAAATTGTCATTTCAGAATTCATTTTCGTATTTAGTCAGAAATGGCTCAAACTTGTAAAATTCATTATAAATCATTTCTGTGTCCAAATCCCACATATAGGTATGTTTTTGAAATGAGAAAAATCCAACGGATTTAATGGGATAGGTTTGGAGACCTGATTCGAGACCTATTGAGAGGTCATTTTTATTATTAAGAATTTAAGGAATTATTTATTGATGTAGCACACACTTATTATGTTTAGGTGATAAAAGACTTGAATCTGAGCCTAAAGAACAGTATTGAGTATTAGGATCTGACTTTAAGGTATGTACACTCTCTATTTTTAATTTGGGCATTAAATGACTGAAATCCATATATCTTTTAATGAGGCATCTCTTGAATTGTAAATCCTTTTTAAAATCCAAATATTTGGACATTTATTGCTCCTGATATGAATTCCTTTTGTTTCTGTGATATTTAAATTGCTATGTTCTTATGGGTCTTTGGGCCCCTCCTACCTTGTTGTCTTTTATTTAAAATTGACTAAAATGATAGTCTTGCCACTCTATTTTATGCATGCTACATGTTTGACTAGAATATCTAGAATAGCGGTACTTATGTACAACCATATTTATATAGGGCGTGTGTATTCTGCCCGGGGTGTGCGTTTCCACCCTTGTTTATTTTTAGGCCATGATCCTATGGTGTTATGGCCCTGTTTTAGGTATATTTAGTCTACATTGTTATGCATGCAAAGATTTGTTGTTTTAATGTGAATATGTGGTTGATTGATATGACAAGACACTCTTTTATTATCATGCTTGTAATCTGAATTTAATATGCCTCATTTCTTTTGCTTCATTTCTTTTGTTATATTCCTTTTGAAACTTACCTAATTGCAAATAGCCCCCTTTCTTGTGGGAACATCTCTTTTTATACTTTTAACTCTATATAATGCCCAAAGTGTTTTATATATGTACATACTCAGCCTTTGCTGACCTCTTTATTGTTTCCTATGTTCTGGGTGATGTTCCCTTCCACCCAGGTTTAGGTGCATTACAGATCAAGGTTGTTCGAAGATCATATAAAGAGAATTGTACCTAAGGATAGCTTGGAATGGCTATGTTACTCTCTGCTACTGGGCTTATTTGTAGTTAGTTCAAGTTTTTGTAATAACACCTTTTATGGTGATGAGCAATTGTATAATGATACCCATTGTAACTTTGTAATAGTTTTGTTTCCGCTGCTTTATTATTACATGGCTCTTGTATTATATCATTTGAATGGATCCCCTTTTGGGTCCCACTCTTTACATGGCCTTTATGAAAGGACCAAGAAGGAACACTCATCAACATTGGAGCAAGTGTTGTTGCCATAGATAGTAGTACCTTTCAGTTTATTTCAGCCCAAAGGGCATGTAATAGAGTTATGAACTGCTATTTCATTTTGCCAATAAATATAAACATTTTATTTCTACATCTTGTAATGACAAGGATGTCTATAAATAAAGTTCATGTTTCAATTTCAAAGATATGATCTTTTATGGTAATGCCTTATTTATCTTGTGGTACTTGGTATGCATGAGATAAAATAATAATACCTAAAAGTTATTGATGACTCAAATAATTAATTAGCATTATCACCTAAAAAAATGAATGAGAAATTCATCTCTAGGTTCCATGTGATGGATAAAGCTAGATCTCTTGGTTAATGAACCATTAAGAGATATGAATGTCTTGTTTATTGGGCATGGTGACAAGTCAATCTTTGCTAGATATAGTGGGAGAATGGCTATTATATTAGGTATAATACATATTGATGTATATACATACCTATTGGAGTAAATGCTAATACTTCAGATATGGATATCTTGAAATGTTCAAGAATATCATAAATGAAGAACAAACTTGGTAAAAGTATTCATTCTTTGATATGATCAATGAACAAGATACTTAAACTAAATGTTAGAGGACCTTGTGAGTAACTATGATAGTGTATCATAGAGAAATCATGATTAAGGCATAATGATGTCTCTATCAAAGAAGGAATCATACTCAAAATAGTAAGAGCATGATCATCAAACAAATAACTAATCTTCTAGAATTCTTCTAAAGAACATGCTTTACACTAAATAAAAGTACAAAAGGAGATTAAGAATTACAAGTGTTGTAGATTCTCAAATTCCTTATGTAACAGATACACCTCATATATCTAGTAGAAAACACCTTGAGCTTGATAATGATATCCTACAAACTCAAAGGTGATTAATTGGTCATATGATGATGAGCCAATAATCTATCTAGATGATGTTGAGGAACCAGATTTTAAGTTATGGCTTGAAGCCATAAGATCCAAAAATGGCTTCCATGTGAACCAAATAAGGTATGACCTTAATGGTAACATTTATAGGGATAAATCCCATAAATGCGATTGGGTATTAAGAGTTAAGACTGACATGGATGACATTTGAAGAGCTGATTGGTTGAAATGAATTCAAGTGTGTTCAAGGTGTCGAACCTGATGATTTTATTTAACCAATTGCAGTGGCTATAGGCCAAAAAGGATCATGCTTGCTATTAAAACTCAAAGACTATTTGGCATATGGATATTAAAACCACATTCCTAGAAGGAATAACATGAGGCTGTGTATGTGACACAACCAGAAGGGTTTTATAATTCCGTTAATGCAAATGTAGTCTATAAGTTACAAGAGTTTAATCAATATGATTGATTAAATACAAGTACCTCAGAACTGGAGTCTTTACTTTGATTATATAGTCAAAAGGTTTGATTGATATATCGAAATAAAGAAGGGATATGTGATTACAAAGATTTAGTGGGAGTGTACACTACAACAAACATACTCATTAGCGGCCTTTCAGAAAAGCCACTAAAAAAAATAAAAGCCAGTAAACAGGTTTAGCGGCATTTGTTGACATTTAAAAAATGCCTCTAGCGCCAATGCCACTAGGACGATAGTGGCTTAAGTTGTAAAAGCCACTAAAGGTTTGTATTTAGTGGCTTCGAATAAATGCCACATAAAGGCCACTAAACCATCATTTGACATTTATAAAAAAGCCACTATCCATCAATTGGCTTTTATACAAATGTCACTATTTTGTATTTTGTTGGTGTATGAAAATGTTCTTATTGAGTTTAATGGCGTATAAAAAATGCCACCAATGACTACTAGTTCTGTATTACTACATGTTCATGGTTTTTAGTCATTCAGTTTTCAATTCATTATCATTATTTCTAAATGAATGTCAATTGTAGACAAACTCACTTTTCTGAAAGTATGAATAATTTTTATTTATAATCAATTGAGAATTACATGGGGAGGACATTTTACCTTGCCCCTTATATTGAATTACATGGGGAGGACGTTTTACCTTGCCCCTTATATTGAATACAACACCAATGTTTACCAAGCTCCATTGAACTTGGATGACTTCACATGCCAATATAGTCTTCACTGACTTAAAAGAACAATAGTAGGGAGGCGTGAATGACTGAATTAACGATCTGTATAGCCGCTTATAAACCAGAAACTACAGGAGTTGCAACATGATTCTCTTCATTAAGTCTGTATTCATTCCTCAGGTTGTACAAATCGACTTTGGTGTGATTAAACTTTGATCTACTTCAGATGTCGCTGCTAGATTCTGAAAATCCTCTAGTCTTGGACTTCTTCTTTTAGTCTCAATCTTTCTCACAGACCCTCGCCTCTTCATCTTTGTGCCACTTCCTTTAATTCTCCTACTTACTGATCTCTCTGGAGTGACATCCATATTGCCTTCCTTAGTTTCCTTTACTGCAGAGATTTGGACTGAATCCTTATTTATGTGCAGGTCATCTTTCTCTGCATCCACCAGGACGTTTACAAACTCTATTAATTCATCCAACTCCTGGTAAACAATTGTGTGATTGCTGCATTATCAACAATAGTGTAAAGCAGCAAATAATTTACCTGTTGACTCATCTCAACAATGCCATCTACATTATCAACAATAGGTCCAAACATATACATAGTCAATACATATGCAGCAGTACTCAACATCAATGTTGAATCCACCAAGTGGCCTAATACAGAGCAGCTACAACATCCATGTCGAATCCACCAACAGACTAATTGACAAATGGCCAAGCAAACCTTTCTTTCTTGCTTTACAATTTCATTTTCCTTTGATAGCTTCCTCCAAGGACCTAATGCAATTTCATGCTCTTCTCAGGTTTTAGCTCTGAAATTAGAAAAAACCATTACCAAAAAAAAAACTTTCAGGGATTGTTAATTCCTCTTGCAAGTTGCAGCAATAGAAGTGCGATGTTCATAAAAAAATCTCACTAGTACATGATTACAGTTAGCATGACAGTACATTGGTTCATCAAATTAAAAAGAATTTTGCATTCCATCTCTATCAAAGCAATGTTCATGTTTGCTTATTCATCAAATTAAAAAGAAATTTACATTCCATCTCTATCAAAGCAATAAGAGAACTAACTTCAATAATTATGAGTGATGTTTGCTTATTCAACAGAGAACAATATAAAAACTCCCCAATAGATGAAATTCCCTTGGCAATATGTATGAAGGCATGTGAAGAATGAGACATAATAACAAGGTAAATAATGATTCCTTCTCTACAAAAAATGTGTGGAATATGCAATGGTAAATTCATGAGTTAATTATTAAACAGAGATATAGAAAAGATGTGCACCAAACATGCTTGTCCTATAGGGAAGCCAAGCATACTCCTCAGAAGCATGTATTTATTAGCCAAAGATGTGGCTGCCACAACTCATTGTACAAAGTGCAATGCTTCCCTCAATGCAGAAGGAAATTCCACCATCTGACCTATAAACCAGTCATTATCTCACATATTTGACAAGGCTGCAACTGGGTTGTCTTGGATTGTATTCAGCCACTATAGTCCTCCCTATAGCTAAAAACTAGTTTGGTCTTGGTTGGCTCCACTTCTAACCTGATCATGTCCAGTTCAAGAACATGAAAGTAATTATACATAAAAAGGCCTGGAAAGTTTGTATTTTCCTCAATCCACCACTTTGGGTGCACCTTTGGAGTTATGTGTGTTAATTGGAAAGAGATCAGGGATAAGAATGTAGAACTGCAGGGCTTTTGGCCGTATTTGGCTTAAAGTAGATGCAAAACAGATCATGCACAATTCATATTATATACAGAGGAAGCCTTGTCACCCCTAATGGTGCAAGCCTCATAGACATATGGACCTCCAACAAAATCTAGCATATGCAAAAACACATGTGATTGTTCAACTATCACAACAGCTCGAGTGGTCACTTGAAGGCAATTTATAAAAAATTACAATTACACTTACAAAGTGACATGTTGAATAACCTTCCCTCTTCAGCTCATCCTTCTCTTCTAATTGAGCCCTCAACAAATTTTTCTCCACTCTAAGATTCTCCAGTGGAAACTGAAATTGTTATAACCCCAGTTTTCCAAAATATGTAATGAGATTGTGAATCTCCTTTTTAAAGATAAATGAAATCCGTGATTGATGTGATGAGTTGAATTGAATGGATTTTGTGTTTGATCGCTTGTATGTTTTCGAATTGGGCCTTATTGGCCATTGAGCCCAATTGAAGGAGAAAAAGAAAAAGATTAAAAGAATACATGAAGAAATAAATGAAATAAGAACAAAAGGCTAAGGAATGATTTCCCAAAAATAGATTTTCGAGTTAATGGATTCCTTTGGGATTAAGGAACTCAGAATTACTAAATAATGGTAAAAGGAATAGAAAGGATAGGGAAAATATGAGTAATTGAATGATAACTTGCAAACCAAGAAAAGGGATCGTACACTTAAGATAATAACTCCAAATTTTGTAGGATGGAAGATAAAAATATAATTAAGGTTTCCTCAAAATTTTAAGTGAAAAAGAGTTACGAATTAGGAGTTATGAATTTTTCAAGTTAACATTGAAATAGGAATGAAAATTGAATTGTTTGGAAAATATTTTCCTTTTTGTTAAAACGAACGCGAAGAGGGCCGTTGGATCTTGATCCAACGCATGCCGCTCATCACGTAGAGTCCCTGTGGGACAAGGATAGCAGCCGTGTAAGGGGAAACTTCTTCCCTTGTTTCCGATCGATGTAATGAACGAGCACTCATGGGAAGAGTCCCATTGAGTTCGGGAGGGAGAATAGAAGCTTCCCAACCCTGGTTTGCCAAGGTTTCAACCTGACCTCATGAGATGCCCAATTGGGCTAGGACTTGGGTTACGGCTAGGATTTGGGAACCCTAATAGGGACCTCCCACTGCCTATATAAGGGCACCCCTCGGTCCCTCGACTCGCCACGAACTCGAACAGATTCTTTCGGAAGTCCATATCCCTCTCCATCTCTCAATTAGCTGAGCTCCGGCGAGAGCCTCTGTGACACTGCCGCATTCAGAATCAAAAGAACAAGGGAAGAGGGAGACAACATACAGGAGTCGTAGGATCGTGGGATACGGTGGGCTGATGCAAGATCGAACAATCTCAGGAAGATCGCACACTTTAGTTCCCTGAGTGGGGCGCCTCGACGCGGGACGTTGGATCAAGAATCCACCGTGGACCCGGAGCATCTGACGATCTGCTACCAAAGAACCCACGTGCTAGCAAGTTAGTGGAGACGATCGCCTATGAGCGTTGGATCAGGGCGCGGACCATAGGCGCACCGATCAAACGGCCACGAAAAACGGTAATTTTGTTTCTCTCCTAATTAAACCAGAAAAAGGGTTTTTCTTGCGAAAATGATAGAAATAACTAGAAATCTTGGATGACAAAACTTTATATATGAAAGTGGTGTAGAAAAATGCAAGGAATCCGATAAAAATGATTTGAGAACCTAGTTCTGCTCTGTTATGCAAAAGTACCCTAATTTGCTAATAAAGTGTATTAAAAATTGATGAGAAACCCTAATTGAATGTTAAGAGTGTAATTTGGTAAATCAATAGGTCAAATTGATAAGTTTAACCATGTTAATGATAAAAGTGGTTTGACTATCCGTTTGGATGCAAAGGTTCTTAATTAGACTTGTAATCCATAAAAGAAGGTTAATCTATATGGGAACCCTAATTAGGGATAAAAGGAGATAAAAACCATATTCATTTGGAATAAGGAAATCAGATGCTTAATAAAGATTCTAAACTTGACAAAGATGTTCTATAATGAGAAATTAGGGGTTTCATGTAGTTTTGATAAATTACGGATCATAATATTGAAAGAGGAGGTAAAAACCCTAATTTCCAAAGGAACCCTAAAATTGGAATGGAAATCCTAAGTAATGTGATGAAATTGGATAAATATTAATAAAAGGAAATTGTACTTTTATTTCAGGATTTCTCTTCCTCATTGCTTGCTTGATTGGGTTTCTCTGCATATTTGATTCTGTCTTGAAATCTGCAACCAAAGGTATGTGGTTACGCTTATGAATATCTCGAGATAGATTTCCGAGGTTTTCTGAGATTTTCATCGATGACTTGAATAGACTATTGGATGTCTATTTATTTCATGCAACTATAATGTGGCTATGACTATCACAAAGGATATATGCCTACAAGCTCAGATCTTGGTTCTCTCTGTGGCAGTATAGTTGACCTAGTACATGGCTACCTATTGGATAGGTCCATCAGGTCAGAGGAAGACCTAGTACATGGCTACCTATTGGGTAGGTCCATCGGGTCAGAGGAAGACCTAGTACATGGCTACCTATTGGGTAGGTCCATCAGGTCTATGGATGACTTAGTACATGGCTACCATTGAGGTAGGACCATCAAGTCACATTGAGTTAGATATTGGGCTACCTCAAGTAGTGCCATGCGACTCTACCTTTATAGAGGTATTATGTAAGTCCACTGCAGGGACAACACAGAGTTGGGGATATGTATGGATTGAATTGTATGGATTAAAATGTAATCTTGATTGTTAAATGATTAATTGCATGATTACATTGTTAACTTCACATCAGCAGTATCACAACCCTAGATCTCCACCTTGTGACCAACTCAAGCTACTGCCGCATCTGACCTCATCTCCGGTGAGCGGAAGTGCCTGGTCTGTGCGCCCTATAGCTCCTCATGGTTCCTCGTTGTCTCCAATAACCCACCGCCATCGCAAGGGAGCCCCCTAGGTCGATGTGGCTCCACACAGCCTACCGCCGTTGGGGTTGGGTCTGATGCTGGTTCACGCTCTCCCCTTCCTCTCTGTGTTTCCAAACAACGTGAGTCTGCGTGTGCCGCCACCGCCTAGTCTAGCTCCGGTGAAGCATCGATGGCCGATCTCTCCTTAGCCACCTGTGAAGCCTCGAGTGGCTCCCTGTTTTACCTCCTGAATCCACCGCCTTAAGCCATAACTTCAGTGATGTGCAACAGAGGCATCTCTCCTCCTTACGGCTTTATGAGTTCGTCATGGTGGGGTGTAGCTGTGACAGTGAGGAATTTGAGGCCCTCTCTTCCTTCTTAGTTTCTTCTAGTGCCTCCATATATATATGTACTACACTTCTTCTAGCTACTGGGCGTCGATTCTGTTCCTTCTCCCCCCCTTACGACTACCTACTGTGAAATGCACTGGAGAGAGAGATATGTTTCTCATTTCACACTACCACACCCTTCAGATAAGGGGTCATCGTGGAGGACTGAACAATCACACCTAACTATTTTTTGCACTGATATGAGGTGAACTGCTCATCCACATTCTGTTGTCAGCCCACGATCCACCTCAAGGAGGGGATGCATGAGCGTGGCTTCGTTCCCCATGGTCTCCAATACATTTGAAAGCAAGTGATAGGATTATCACCATCACGTTCATAAGCAAGGAATAGGGTCAACTACCATGTTTTTGATCAGTGGCTTACCACAACAATAGATTTGTGATACAACGAGTAAAGCAAACTTGGCTAGAGGTTATTTCCTTATTCATGGATACATTAAAATATACATTATTTGATATTATTCAAGCCTAATAACTTTTTCTAGGAACCTCATTTGATCATGAAATTTGAGACATTGCTTCATAATAATTACAACTACCTTCCATTAAAGTTTGATGCCAACAACTAAATATTTGACACATCAATCAAATACCTCAAGAAGGCATAAAATTAGGGATCTTAGTCGTGATATCAACATCAATCACCATCCAAATCTTATCAAAACACTTGTAACTTTCAACATAACTCAACATGTATGAATTCACTTATGTCATTGGACATTTAGGGATTCCAAAAGTCCACTTCATCACATCCTACACACCTAAAGAGAAATTTCATCCTCAAAATTAAGCTAAAAACTACTTTGTCATATCATATACATCTTAATAGAACTTTCGTCCTTGAAAGTAAACCATACTCATACTCCAAGGAAAAACTAAGGATCTTCTTCCATATGTAGGGAAATACTCTATGTGCAACATATCTAAAAGCATAAGCTCCATACTCATATCCAAACCACTCTTAGGAGGTTTTGAAAGCATCTAGGGTGAAACCTCACTTCATAGAAGGCTCAAACAAGGGTTTAGAAGCTTAGGTTATGTCATTACATGTCTCATATATTTGGGTGGCTCCCCTTTCCTAACTCATGCATTATTATTCAACATCATATTAACATGTTCCATAGAAGTTAACTAAAGTTAACTGATTATATCAAGGTGTCATCAATATTTTATTGAGCTAATTGTTAGAACATGTTCATCATTAACATATGCCTTTTAGGAGGGAGTTAACTATAATTAACCCACTTTATCCATATAGATCATATAAAGGTGTCATAATCATTATGTTGTGCTAACTGTCAAACTGTATTTTCACTTTTATTAAGCACTAAGATTAACACCTTATGTAATATGTTTCATTCATATAATGTCATTTCATCAAAATATTAACCAACAATATAACATTATCATCACTATTCATGTACATGGTTAACCATTTATGAATTTATATTTATTAAACCATTTCTATATTTCAATCATATCATGTCCATATATCACATCTTGAGATCTTACATATATTTTACCATGGTTAAACAACTTATACAAGTGGCTTATTTAACATATATCAAAACTTTATCTAGTCCAACTAAGGTTCTCCTGGCCTTCGTCATGAGGATAACGTCTTGCCCAGTCTCTTTGAGCTCACTCAACTCTATGAGTATCTCACATGCACACACTTTATCTTTCCTCTCTTAGTCTAGGGTTCACATGTATACCTCATTGACACTAATGATAGCTTCATTAGCTCCAGCTATGTAAGCACAAACCAAAACATGCTATGATATTCTTATCATAGATATTTACCCATGATAATTGTTGCTTAACTCTCTCTCTTATACACACACCACTAGATTCCTATATAGGGAACCACCAACCTGAGCATCAGGCTTCTCAACATGCAAACATCATTTACCTCCTCCAGGGTCTTGGGCTCTCCCTCACCCAGATGGCAGGTCCTCAAATACATGTTCATATTCACATGCACATATATAACCAACCTCTCTCTGTCTCTAGGGTTTGGTCCTCCCAAGGACATCTAGGGCTCAACATATCTATAGGAATCATGCATTAAGAAACTCAACTCAATCACTCAGGAGTATTCTAGTTTGGGACATATCATATCACATATTTCTCTTATTTCTCATATCTTGGAGTTTAGGTTCTCTAACCTTCTCCCTATGGGTCTCACTCTCTCTTGAGCTAACCCTAAAACCGGTCCCAATACTAGATGTCCTCCTTTGTGAAAGAGCTTGAGGCTCATGTTGACTCACATCTTATGTTAACTTAGCTTATCTTATCTCATAAAAGAAATCATACTTGCATCGTCAAAACTTATCTCAAATCCTCAAAACTGAACTTAAGTCCTCGAAAGCAACATATATCATCGCAACTATCTTATATCATCTATATAAGACTTAGATCGTATCATCAAACTGATTCTATCTATTCCATCTATCACATATTCTAAAAAGGCTCTAGACATCTAATCTAGAACTACTCTCTCTTCTAGACTGATGTCATTCACCTTCACTTAGGTTACATGACCACCACCTACTCGTACTTGTATGGGGACACATTTTTATAATACTTACATATATAATAAAATATTATATAGTTTTTCTCCGATAAAACAAGTGTCAGAGAAAACTATCAAGGCTCGATCCGATTGGAATAAAAAACCAAATCCTGAAAAAGAGTATCCCACACATAGTAGCGAGTATAATGTCATGAAAACTAGTGAAAAGGGTAAGAACAAGGGGTATACTAGTATAGCTACTCTAGACAACGTGCACAATATGTCTAGGGTTTCTCTTCCCTTGATGCACATCATTTCCAAATAGTGCAACGTTCCATACCACTACACTACAAGGAAAGAATGAAATCTAAGGACTTGCTATACAATAAGCACCAGTGTAGACCTAGTTCTCAGTTATAGAATGGAATTTTGAGATTATTGGGTAGCCAATTTGGATAAATAGATTCATGAAATTGAGCAATGAAGTGGTCAACTTAACTTCTTATGCATGTATGAGAATGATGTCATCAACTTCTTTGTTTTTATACACTCATGAAGCTAATTATGAAGATAGGGGATTTCATGAATTAGTGTGATATAATGATAGCCTTCAAAGCGTGTCAACCATGCAAAGGCATATCTCTTGGTTTGATGGAGTCTGAATATCTTTTGAGGTTAATTCTATGGTTAAAGTTTCATGAAATTCGGAGGTTCCTAGAGAAAGATATAAAGGCTTATATATGATGAACTGTTGAGTATATTTGTATATGATATTGTATCAC
This sequence comes from Alisma plantago-aquatica, assembly GCA_963693085.1. Lineage (NCBI taxonomy): Eukaryota > Viridiplantae > Streptophyta > Magnoliopsida > Alismatales > Alismataceae > Alisma > Alisma plantago-aquatica. Next base: position 992,265,502 of record OY856409.1, on the reverse strand, counting down.
CCTTTGTCACACGACCAAGTGGTTTCCAGCCTAGTGAGATCCCTAATCGTGGGCTTTGGATATGATCAAATAGCTATGAGCACTATTGTCGTAGTAGTAGTTATGACCAGCCTTGGAGCATGGTAGTCACAACGATGCCATGTTGAGCGAGGTCGTGGGATGAGGAGCGGTTTCACTTGACTCAGTGCGTACTCTTTGATGAGGGGATCACACCGATGCCTCATTTGCATCAGACGAACCTGATGAGAGAGAGAGAGCAACCTCCCACCCGTCATTGCCTCTCCGCAGTAGTGAGAATCTGGTAGCGGAGGTAGAATCCAGAGAGGAGAGCTCTATGGAGGAGCACGCTTGCACAAAGGAATGATGTGGAGCACCTAAAGTCAGTGGGTGGCTCACTAGAACCCAACCCGACAATGCTCACGCCCTGCGTGGAGCGGCAGACCAGTGAAGCCCCACGACGATGACCTCCTTGAACTACAAGCAAGAGCGACCAACAGCAACCCTAAGAGATCAGAGGTGCAGTAGAGGGTGCAGAGAAGGCGGTGGGCAAGGACTTCACCGACGTCGAGGCCTGGTGGTCAGCACGACGACGCTTGGGAAGAGGTAGCGCTCCCCTTGACCCCTTTTGCAGCTACGAATGTTGCCAGTGAGCTGACTCAGGTAGAGCTTTGGGGGCGAGGAGGAGGAACCTCGAGGCCGGAGGCACCAAAGTAGGAAGGTCAAAGATGATGGAGGTCCTAGGAGTTGATAGGGAGCCTCAAGATCGCTCCGATTCCCCACCGGAGCTCAGCCTGTGCTGCGGCGCCCTTGCGGAACAGAGGATGGATGGCTCTATGATTGGGCATCCATAAAGAGAGAAAGTGGAGGAGAGACCGTCAGCCAGTTGCCACTGGAGACTGGAGCTATTTGACCGAGATCCCTAGGAGGAGCTCTAGAGTTGGATCTCATCAGCAGAGACCTAGCCATGGAGGCGGCCGCGTTGCAGATAGCAAGGGAGCCGCGTATCGTGACTCACATTCCGAACTGGGAGAAAGACAGACATGGACCCAGTCCAGGCAAGTAGACCGGCCAGCCAAGGCAAGAGCGCCACTATAAGAAGCCACATGTCGACTTCTAATTGGCGCAAAGGTAATAAAATCCCAGATCTTGCATATTTCATAATAAATACATACAGTGTCAGAAAAATACAAACAAACTACTAAAATTCTCTGAAAAATAATTACAATAACATGGAAGTATCATCTTAGTCTTTTTATGCACTAATCTTAGTGATATTATATAAGTTGTGAAATGCTCATTTCATGGATAATAAATATCAAACGATGGCCTATAATTATGGAAAAATGTCAGTAAGTCCATAACCATGTTTATAATGCATATGATTTCAAATATAGCCATGTTAATACAGAAAATTATGTAATTTGTTCAATATAGCTAATTAGGGCTGATAACCCTAAGTTAAATGTAATTAATACATACATGCTCAATAAATGATGGAATTTACAGAGTAAGCTCATATCAGTATATGGAACCTCAGTTTTAATTATGAGATCATGATGATGCATAGAATCAATGTTATATGAAGATGACCCTTAATACATGGGATGAAACCCTATTTTGAATAATACATGTAACTTAGGGTTAATATGTGCACATCATTATGGGAATTATAATTATCAGTTAATGAAGCCTAATTCTGGACCATAATTAGGAAAATAACAACAGTAAGATAATTCTAAGTCAAGAATACAAGTAATGATGCACACATCCTAATGAACTAAGCTAAACCCTAATGAACACGACTAAGGTTAAGATGAGATGTAAGATGATGAGAATCTGATGCTAGTATATGATGTTGTCTTGATCAGGTTTAACAAAGTTATAGATGACATGAGGAATATGTGATTAGAATGATCTGTCTCTTTGGAAGGTACGCCATTACCTCTTGCTTGGCTTATTATACATGATGCTTGTGTTATATGGTAGTAAAGACTTGGCATATGGTATTGATTGAAATGATTGTCTTGTATGATATATTGCTTGAATTTCCATACTTATGGCTATGAACACCTGCAAATATAATATAGATTTTCCATCATAAGATAGCTCATAAACCACTTGGTGGTAGAGCGCATGCATAATGATCACAAACCACTTGGTGGTAGATCATATGATGTTTGTATAATGATCATAAACCACTTGGTGGTAGATCATAAGGCCTAAAAATATCAAAGCCCTTGGGGGTAGATGTACAATATATATGATGGAAATAAGCTTAAAATATGTGTTCTCTTTTGTTAATGAATATCTTTGTGCAAGTATACGCTTTTCGTATATTTCTTTATAACTGTCAAGTATTAGTTTTATCTTATTGCCAAGATATGATGAGAGGTATATAAAAGACATGTAGGCGTACTCAGTACAATATTCTTGAATATTGTGCTGACGTTTACCACTTGTAATCTTTTGTTTAGGTTGTGGTTATGCTCTTGAAGATCCAGGATTGTGAGATTTGTGTGGCGAGCTGATGTACAACTGGACCTGTTGCCTTAAGATCATGTAGTTTAGTGGTAGTACATGTTTATGTAGACGTTTACCTTTCAATATGTAATATTAAATGCTATAACAATTCATGTTTTAATTATATGTTGAATGGTCAACATGTGTTGTATGGTTTTATTATTGTTCATGTACATGTGCTACTGTGTTCCTTCTGACTTCCTCTGATTTTCTTCTTCTTAGCCTAGTGTGTGGTGTTTAAATTGGGATTCTCACTGAGGTGAGGATTTCAATTTGGATGTCACACGATAGATTAAGTTTTAGAAAATCCTGAGACGTCACAGGTGGTATCAGAGCATGAACAATAGAAAAGCCTAGCATGTGCTCATTATGCAACTCAAAACTAAAGAACCTTGAACATAATAATCTTTTAGGGTTAGATTAATCATCTTTTAGAGACTAGATCTGTCCGAGCCTCTAGGTTAGCACCTAGATGTATGAGAACTAGGTCTAGACTGGTGCTTGTTGAGTAGCAAGTCCTTAGATGTCGTTCTTTCCTTGTAGTGCAGTGGTATGGGATGTTGCACTATTTGGAAATGACGTGCATCAAGGGAAGAGAAACCCTAGACATATTGCACACGTTGTCTAGAGTAGGTACACTAGTCTACACCATGTTCTCACCCTTTTCACTAGTTTTCATGACACTGGACTCTCTGCTATGTGTCGGACACTCATTTCTAGATTTGGTTTTTGATTCCAAATGAATCGAACCTCGATAGTTTTCTCTGACGCTTTTTTTATCGGAGAAAAAATATATAATATTTTATTATATATATGTATTATAAAAATGTGTCCCCACACATGTATGAGTAGGAGGTGACCATGCAACCTAAGTGAAAGTGTATGACATCAGTGTCGAAGAGAGAGTAGTTCTGGATTAGATGTCTAGAGCCTTCTTGATATATATGATAGATGGAATAGATGAAATAAGTTTTGATGATATGATCTAAGTCTTATATAGATGATATATGATGGGTTATGATGATAAATGATGTTTGTCTTCGAGGACTTAAGTTCAATTTTGAGGTTTTGAGATAAGTTTCGATGATTCAAGTAAATAGGCTTTAATGAGATAAGATATGTTAAGTTAAGATAATATCTGAATAAGCAAGAGCCTCAATCTCTTTTACGAAGGAGGACTTCTAGTGTTAGGACCAGTTTTAGGGTTAACCCCAGAGAGAGTGGGACCCACAGGGAGAAGGTCAGAGAACCTAGGACCAATTTTAGGGTTAACCCCAGAGAGAGTGGGACCCACAGGGAGAAGGTCAGAGAACCTAGACTCCATGATATGAGAAATATGAGAAATATATGATATGATATGTCCTAAACTAGAATACTCCTGAGTGAATGAGTTGAGTCGCTTTATGCATGATTCCTATAGATATCTTGAGCCCTGGATGTCCTCGGGAGGACCAAACCCTAAAGTCAGAGAGAGGCTCGATATATGTGTGCAAGTGGAAATGAATATGAGTGCCTGCCATTTGGGTGAGGGAGAGAGAGTCTCAAGACCCCAGAGGAGGCAACTATGAAAGTTTGTGTGAAGCCTCATGCTTGGGTTGGTGGTTCCCCATGTAGGAATCTAGTGGTGTATATAAGAGAGTTTTGGGTAAGCATGTCTCATGGGTGGAGAACCTATGAAGATAATGTCATACCATGCTTTGGTTTGTGCTTATGTGGCTAAAGCTTGTGAAGTTGATCACGAGTGCCAATGAGGTAATCCGAGAACCCTAGACCAAGAGAGGTAAGATAAAGTATATGCATATGAGATACTCATAGAGTTGAGTTAGCTCATAGAGACTGAGCATGGCACTACCCTCATGGTAAGAGTTAGGACCTCAATTAGATTAGATAAAGTTTTTTTATATGTTCGATTAGACACTCACATAATTTTGTTTAGCACTACCATGGTATTATACATGTAAGGATGCAATCTAATCTCAAGACGTGATATGTAGACATGATATGATGGAAACCTAGAGATGGTTTAATAGATAATGATGCATAAATGGTTAACCATATACATGAATAATGATGATAATGTGATATTGTTGGTTAATCTTGTGATGAAATCACTAGTATATGTTGCAATTTAATATGAACAATGAAATAAGATCATACAAATGAAGCATGTTACATGATGTGTTAATCTTAGTGCATAATAAAGATGAAATATACAGTTTGATAATTAGCACAACATAATGATGGTGACACCTTGTTATGATCTATATGGATAACGTGTGTTAACTTTAGTTAACTCCTTAAGAACATGGTAATATGATGTGGGAACCCTAATGCTTGGGTAAAAGAAGGATGCAACCCTAACGTATGAGATATGGCATGACATAACCCTTTTGAAGGGGTAGTTCACCCTAAATGCTATAATAGTCTCCTAGGAGTGGTACATATATGTTTTGGACATGATGTTTATGGAGCTTTGTTTTTTGGATGTAATGCACATAGAGTGGTGCCCTTGAAATGGATGAAATTCCCTAAAGTAAGAGGATGTCTTAATTTCGAGGACGAAATTTCTTTTAAGATGTATATGATGTGAAAGACAATATTTTGGCTTTAATTTTGAGGACGGATTTGTTTTAAGGTGTGTAGGATGTTATATAATAGAATTTTGAGATTATTGGATAGCCAATTTGGATAAATAGATTCATGAAATTAAGCAATGGAGTGGTCAACTTAACTTCTTATGTATGTATGAGAATGATGACATCAACTTCTTTGATTTTATACACTCATGAAGCTAATTATGAAGATATAGGACAAACCTTTTAAGGGGTGGAGGGGTAGTAGTAGTACCTTGATAGAACATAGACATGATAATTTCAAGAATGAAATCCTTTTAAAGGGGATGGAGTCGCATAGCATACAAAAATCAAGCTACTCTGACTCTAGAAACCCGAACTCCATGATTAGGAGGTTAGTGTGCTTGGATCATTAGTTTTGACCAAACAATTTTAGAATTATCACTTAACATGCTTGTTTAGATCCTAATGATCATATAACGAATAGTTCACATGTTTGAACCGTAATAAATATTTAATGTAAAAAATATGAGTAATTCACATATTAATCCTAATTGTGCATACACATGATGTTGACCATGTCATAGACCAGTAAACCCAGATGTTATGATGAGTGAGATAAATGGAACCTAATCCTAGACTTAATAAGAAGGTATAAGTGAAGTATAATATTCATGTTGACCTCAATCCTAAGTTGTAATCATCTAACACTGATATATGCATCCTTAATGACATTCATGATACGTTAGAGACATTAGTTGTCATAATCAAATTAGATATATTGATACACATAAAACCACATAATTTTTAATTAATAGATATATCATGTGATTAATATGTAATATGTTTCACCTTGTTCTATCATATCCACCTAATGACTCAAATATGGTTAATGAGTAATTTGATATCATAAACATGCATGAATGCCTAATGTGGTTTTAAATGTGCATAATCAATAATAGGAAGTGTATAAACATTAGTAAATGATTTATGAGGACATTAATGTGAGTAAGAAGGTAATGTGACAATGTATACATGTTTAATTTAGGTGGAAGTAATTAATGTGACATTAATTGGGCTAATTGTAGACTTAATAACAAATTGGATAAAATTTCCTACATGCAAATAATCTGATATAATTCAATATGGGGATAATATGAGGATAATGGAGTCTAAATTCAAAACTATTAAGGATAATGGTCAAATATAGACATGTAAATAATTGAGTATAACTCTAATTGTGCTAAAACTCTTAATGAGATAAATAAGAAATATATATATGATTTTGTACATAATGTTGAAATATAACACTTTTGGCAACAAAGTAAATATAATATGATACAATTAAAAGAATAATAGGGATGATAATAAATATAATTCTAATAAGCCTAAAATGTTAAATATGTTATATATAATAAAAGGAAATCTCCAAAGTGAAACCCTTAGTGATCCATAATAACCTGACATGTGAGGAGTCTCTAGAAGTACCATGGTTTAGAAGAAACAACCTGGGAGCTTAAAGATGAGATGTTACATACTCACCCTTCCCTCTTTGATTGAGATTTTGGGGGACGAAATCCTTTTAAGGAGTGGAGTGTTGTAACAAATTATAATATACATATATTCTTAATCTAACATTTTTTTTGAAAGTTTTTCCTATCCTTTCTATCCTTTTTGTCCTTGATGTTGAATTTGTGAAATTATTAATCATTTGAAGTATATTTGATCCCCATTTATGCCAATATATGGGTTTATGCACAAATACCTCAGTTAATGTTTCAATTAGGGTCTAAAATACAAAATTACCACTTAAGTGATGTATTGTTAAAATAATTTCATTCTAGATCTTTCCTTAGCATTATGGAACAAGGAAGAGAAAAAGGAATAAACAATAAGGCTTTAAACATGATAATGTAGCATTAAAATAACTTCAGATTCAAATACATTGGTTCTCAATTGACTAGAGTGCAAAGTTTCATTTAATAACATAATAATAAATATTTAATTTGATTTGGAAAAGAAAATAAGAGTAAAGCCCAAAATATGAAATAAAATATTTAATGACTTCAAAAGTGGCAACTAATCTTAAATTCATAATCTACACATTACAATTTGTATATGGGTAAATTTTCACCTAATTTGGACAATCTAAAATATTTTTGTAAATTTAGGAGAGATAATATATTTTTAGGCTAAAAATATTAAATAATATGTTAAAAAATTAATTAATGGATAAAAAATATTCCCCATATTTAGTATTGCTTGTAGGTTAAGATTCATTTTTTAGAGAGTTTCTATATGACTTTAATTCATTAAAGGAATTAAATAAGTGACAATATTTAAAATATTAAACAAAATACTAAAAGTCCTCTAAAACAAAAACTAATGTCATTAGCTAACCTACCACATTTGGATTTATTTGGACTTCATTTATACCCTCAAATAATTAAAGAAAGTTTTATACATTTAATGCATCAAAAGATCAAAGTTGGAAGGTTGTATTAAATGACATTCATTGTAGATCTTCTGCGTGAACAGTAACCATGGACAAAAAGGTTCAATATTTTGGCCATAACTCCTCATTTCTCAATGAAATTTTGTAAAACAATTTGTGGTAGATTGAAAATTGAATTCCACATCCATCCATACCTTATTCAAAGCCTAAAATCGTGTATTCGAAAAACATCCAAACATGTTCTCAGAGGTTCTAGAAGTTTCTACCTCCTAAAGCACCAAAATCAAACCCCATCTATATATACATACTACCAGACCTTCTCTAGCCCTTGTGCACTATTTCTATTTTGCCAATTGAACCCAAGCCATCGTCATATGTCGTCGCCAAATTGATTTTCTCTCCACCGTAAACTCTCTCACTGATGGTATTTCTCTCCATGTTATTTTAACAGATCTTTGGGTAAGGTTCTATATACCCTCTTCTTCATTTTAAAGTTGTTGATGTTGCTTGATTTCACCCAAATGATTTTTCCCAATTTGTCATCCACCCAGACCCTCTCTACATCGTTGTCATGGCATGGACAAAGCTGGAAGAAGGCTTCTATGCATGTTGTGAAAGACTGAATTTTGGCTTTAATTTTGAGGACGAATTTGTTTTAAGGTGTGTAGGATGTTATAGAATGGAATTTTGAGATTATTGGGTAGCCAATTTGGATAAATAGATTCATAAAATTGATAAATGGAGTGGTCAACTTGACTTCTTATGTATGTATGAGAATGATGACATCAACTTCTTTGATTTTATACACTCATGAAGCTAATTATGAAGATAGGGGATTTCATGAATTAGTGTGATATAATGATAGCCTTCAAAGTGTGTCGACCATGCAAAGGCATATCTCTTGGTTTGATGGAGTCTGAATATCTTTTGAGGTTAATTCTATGGTTAAAGTTTCATGAAATTCGGAGGTTCCTAGAGAAAGATATAAAGGCTTATATATGATGAACTGTTGAGTATATTTGTATATGATATTGTATCACCCTTTGTCACACGGCCTAGTGGCTTCCAACCTAGTGAGATCCCTGATTGTGGGCTTTGGATATGATGAAACAGCTATGAGCACTATCGTTGTAGTAGCAGTTATGACCAGCCTTGAGCATGGTAGTCACCACGATGCCATGTTGAGCGAGGTCGTGGGATGAGGAGTGGTTTCGCTTGACTCAGTGTGTGCTCTTTGATGAGGGGATCACACCGATGCCTCATTTGCAGCAGACAAACCTGACGAGAGAGAGAGCAACCTCCCACCCATCATTGCCTCTCCGTAGTAGTGAGAATCTGGTAGAGAAGGTAGAATCCGGAGAGGAGAGCTCAACGGAGGAGCACGCTTTCACAAAGGAACGATGTGGAGCACCTCAAGTCAGTGGGTGGCTCATTGGAACCCAACCCGACAATGCTCACGCCCTACGTGGAGCGGCAGACCAGCGAAGCCCCACGGCGGCGACCTCCTTGAACTGCAAGCAAGAGTGACCAACAACAACCCTAAGAGATCATAGGTGCAGTAGAGGGTGCAGAGAAGGCGGTGGGAAAGGACTTCACCAACGTCGAGGCCTGGTGGTCAGCACGGCGGCGCTTGGGAAGAGGTAGCGCTCCCCTTGACCCCCGTTGTGGCTACGAATGTTGCCAGTGAGCCGACTCGGGTAGAGATTTGGAGGCGACGAGGAGGAACCTCGAGGCCGGAGGCACCAAAGCAGGAAGGTCGAAGATGATGGAGGTCCTAAGAGTTGACAGACAACCTCGAGCTAGCTCTAATTCCCCACCGGAGCTCAGCCTGTGCCATGGTGCCCTTGCAGAATAGAGGACGGCTGGCTCTAAGATTGGGCATCCATCAAGAGAGAAAGTGTCGGGTTTTAGGGGAGGCAGAGAAGGCAGCGGAAACAAAATTTTTTCTCCCCCAAACCCGGAACAAGGAAACGCGTCAACGTCTATATAATAGGAAAGGATGGTTTGTGGAATCATACCTTATCACGAGGCTTGCTCGGCGACAATACCTCGCGCCTTGTGCGGTTTTCACCTCCGGTCTTGGACGGTGTCTGTTCAGCTCCGGGTCGCACCGGGACTGACGACTCCTGATCACACCGGACTGTCAGATGACAATTGTCCTCCTGAGCAGCAGAATCCTCCTGCCTCTGAAGTAGTCCACACGGACCACCTGGAACTCCACACTCCTTGTCCCACAAGGAAGTGGAAGGAGTCGCACCCTCCTGTTGATGTACTAGTCGCCAACACACTCTCCTGCTGCCAGTTGCAACTGCAGTTGTCCTTCCCTTGTTGCACCTCCCTTTACGGGAAGCACTTGCTTGGGCTCTCTCTCAGTTACCAAAACCAGAGAGAACGACAACTTTGGAGAGCAACTGATTGCACTGAGTTGTACATTGAGAAGCCCCCAATACCCGTATATATAGGAGGGTCATGGGACAAGGTTCTCTATCTCGGGCAATGCAGGACTAAAAGTGGGAGTAGAAGGGTTCGAGATTTTCCACAAAAGCAACCAACTCGTAGCCTGAACCGATCGGTTCACAAGTGAACCAGTTGGTTGGGGACCTGAACCGGTCGTTTGACACCTCAACCGATCGGTTAGGACCCTTGAACCGGTCGGTTCACAAGTGAACCGGTCGATTGGTGGTCCTGGTCGGTTCCCGATTGACTTTCCTTCTTTTGTTTCTAATTGGTATCGAATACCAATCCTATTCCCAATCAAATTGGGCAATTGAAACGAAAAGAAAATTCTCACCAATCCTACTTTCCCAAGTTACTCGGTTGCACCAGTTGAATCGATCGTTTCAACACTTGAAGCAATCAGTTCACCCTGGACTTGAGCCGATCGGCTCAACACTTGAGCCGACCGGTTCAGCAACCTCAGTCGATCGGTTCAACACTTGAACCGATCGGTTGGGAGTACAGGTTGTGCAGAATCAGTCAATTGCGATTTCAATCAATCCGATACTCCAATCAATATGTCCAACACCTTGAACATTATGATATTGATCTATCAATTAATTGAGTGTTTAATTGAACTACAAAACTCCTTTAGTAATCAATCTAAACGTTGCTTGTGGACAAAACTCCTCTTCCAGGTTAAATCCTATGTGTGTGACCCTGCAGGTCCATTTCACGTTGGCAGTGAAAGTCCATAACACTTATGACTTCACAAGCAAAGAGCGGTGCCTAGTCACACATCAGTGCTACCCAAGTGAAAGTAGAAAGTTGGAGAACAACTTTCAATCCTACAATCCATGAATGGTGTTACAATGAATGTATAATTCCTTTGTCACTAATATACCGAATGAACTCGAGGCATGGAACAGTCATCCTGTCAACATTCATTCACTTTCTTGATCTCAGAGTAGACTGAAAGAGATATGTATGACATCAGTATCACACACTGATTCACACATGCGTGCACGCCTTTCTCAATCCTACTCATCAAGTGGCCATGGATATCAAACTCCCTCAGGAGGGACAAATCCCATATCTATCACTCACCCCTAAAAAGCCCCATGTGTCAAAGCCACCCAATCATCACCTTTATAACAACCCATGTTTCAGGACTGCGTTTGATGATGTCAAAGTGTGCCCAACGACATGTGTTGAGTGTAGTGATTTCAGGTCAAAGAATCACACTCACCACCATCACTATGAGTACTGATTGTGACTACCATGTCATGGTTCCATGTGTCAAACTCACGGTGGGTCTGTCCGGTACATTTGTTCTCTAACAAGTACCTATGTGTTTGGTTTGATATCTCTATATCATGACTAATGAGATTCTGTCATCAACCAACACCACAATCTAGTCTTGTGTGTCATTGCTGTCTATCTACATTCCACAATGACAACCGACTAGGGACATAACAAGAATGTACAAACTCTTAGCATCTGTATGATCTCATCGTTCAAGTCATGAACCTGAAGGCATACGTCATTGAGTACTGTCATTCTCTAGACATTCAATCTGTTCTATCACTATCTCATATGAATGAACCAGAAAGAATTGGAAGCTTGCCTTTGTTGTTTATCAAATCAATCTTAATGTATCCCACCAATCATCCCATGATTGGCTCTCAGGGCATACATACCAACAGACTCCCACTTGCACTGCGAGCCAATCACCATTGAATCATATTCATAGTGATCTTGAAACATGTCCCACATGTTACTGTGCTCTAGTGCTAACATAGTGAGTAATGGCAACACCTTACCAAAGTCAGTATAAATTGCATGTCTCTCATCTCTTCATTGTACGTCATACGTATGAGATGGAGTTGCCGTAATATGTGATCTAGTATTCCTTTGCTAACGTTTAGCCATATTGCATGATCAAGGATTCCATACTTGTCATCAATGAGTGGAATATCTATAAGTTCATCTCATAAACTTTCATATCCATATAGTATCTACTGCTGTTCTCTAACGCATAGATACTCGACATTTCCTTTTAAATGGTTTTATTGGAACACTTCCAATTATCAACAAACTTTCACTTTTATACATCCTATGTATAATTTGCGATTAATTTTCTGTCCTTTCAGAAGTTCGCATCAATGTAACTCTTTACATTGAACTCTTCCTTATCTCCATAGAACTAGTACTTCTCAAGTACTTATGGTATTCCAGTAACCCTTACTGGAAGTAGACAGACATCCACTCATCATGTCCCACATACAACTTATCAGGATGAGCACATCATATTGCCATGTAATACATACAAGATGATGAATGCATTTTATTCTTGCCATGTCCATACATGCAAGATAATGGGATGATTACATACATGATAGATCCATATCTATTCTTTGTGTTCCCATTCTTCATAAGAATTGGACACTTGGCCTTGGGATACTAACTCCATGTAGCATGGACAAGTTTTCTCCCACTGAATCTGTGTATATTGAACACTTCAGTACAGATTGCCAATGTATGCTTTCTCTTTTCAGGTCAATAGATTTTTAGAGAACTATCTCTATAGATCTCTATTCCTATCACATAGGAAACATCTCTTTCTTCCTTAAAGATAATTTCCACTTTTGAATTTCCATTCTAGAACATTTCCATTTCACATCAACATGTGGAATGTGAATACGCTCCCACTAAATCACAGATCCCTTATTTAACTTTGACATATCAGTCAAACCCTTTGACTATATCATCAAAGTAAAGATCCAATTCTGAGTTGCTTGTACTCAATCAATCACATTGATTAGTCCATTGTAACTTATAGACTTCATTTGCATTAGTGGATTCATAAACCTTATAGGTTGTGTCACGTACACATCCTTGTTTTATTCCTCATAGGAATGCAGTTTCAGTATCCATATGCCAAATGCCTTAGTCATTAAGTTGCAATCAACAAGCACCATCCTTCTCATCATGTTATCCATGTGTCTTAACACTTAAGACTCATTTGCACTTATGGATTTTATCCAATGGGTGCTACCATCAAGGTCATACCTTATGGTTCACATGGATGTCATTTAGGATGTAATGGTCATAAACCATAACTCAAAATTTGATTCCTCATATTTATCTAGATAGTTGACTCATCACATGAACAACTCATCACATAGATAATTGAGGTGTATCTGTTAAGGATATAAGAACTCACAACCCTTGTGATTCTTAATTTATTTTTATTAGTGTGGGGTATTCTTTTATTAAGAAGAATTCAGTTATTTAATAATCATTCTCTAACTCCTTAGAGTATGATTCCTTCTTGATTTAGACATGACCATGCCTTAATCATGAGTTCACTATGATACACTATCATAATCACTCATAAGGATCTCAAACATTTGGTCCGAGTATTTCATTCATTGATCTCATCAAGAATTAACACTTTACCAAATTTGTACTTCATTTATGATAATCTTGAACACTTCAAGATATTCATATTGGTATTTATCTAAACACCATTAGAAGTATTAGCATTCATTCCAATAGGTATGTAAATACATCACATGCATTATACCTAATAGGATAATCATTCTCCCACTACCATTAGTGAAGATTGATTAATCATGTCCAAGATATTCATGTCTCTTACTGGTTCTCTAACCAAAAAGAGTCTAGATTTATCCATCATATGGAAACTAGAAATGAATTTCTCATGATTGATGCTAATTTGATTGTTTGAGTTATCTATAACTTTTAGGTATCATTTTATCTTATAAATATCAAATACCACAAGATAAACAAGGCACTACCACAAAGATCATATCTTTAAGATTGAAACATCAACTTTATTAATTGCCATCATTGTCGCACAATATGCAAAATAAAGTGTTTCAATCTATTGGAAAATAAGAAGTAGCCTTCCTCTTGAAGTAGCTTCTCGTTGCAACGACATTCTAGAAGTAGTCCAAAGATCTCCTTCTTCACCAAGAAGATCAAACCCCCTCCAATCTGCAACCTCCAACCCTAGGAGTAGCAAGGAGAGTACAAAGAATATAAAGGAACAAGAAGGAAAATAGAAATTACAATACCACTTGTAGCACAAGGCTTGATTTCCTATATCAAGCGTTTTAATCTCCTAACCAATGTATATGGAAGTGTAGGTGCTGTGGATAGGAGATGCTAGCCTATAGGACACAAATTTAGAGCAATGGAAATGTATAGCCAATGTAGTAATTGCTCAATTGCTCACAAGAATGAATTGTCAATTGCAAGTATGAATGATCAAGTGTAGCACAAGTGTGTATTTAGGTGTCCTAAGGCTTGTCCTATTTATAGGAATGACCTACAAGTACTTAAGGACGTTCTAGACACTTTCTAGGGGGTTCTTAGTGCTTAACTAGCCATTAGGTACACATTAGTTGCTTTAGCAATGACTAGTTAATTAACTCTGAAAATTGCAGACAGAACACTTCTCGGTCGAAGACTTGTCGACCGAGAGTCCTTCTCGGTCAAAGTCTTGTCGACCGAGGGACTGTCTGGAGCAAGTGTGTATAATGTTCTGATCCAATTCCCAACTACCTTGTCTGCTGTGTCTAACGACTACCTGGGTCTTTCTCGGTCGAAGAGTTTGTCGATCGAGAGTGTCTCGGTCGAGAAGTTTGTCGACCGAGATTGACCCTGGTTCAATGTTTTAAACTAAGTACTGAGTGTGTGTATGAGTGTGCAGTTATAACACTATTATAGGGGATGACCTATCTAAGTGTTGTGATTTGTTAGAGAAGATCTAATGCTTGATTTACATGATGTCTAAGTACTTGTACATTATATATCTTGTACAAGTTTTTACATTTGATTACAATCATGAAATTAACACATTGTGAGCATTTAGATCTTCCAAAGTTGTGTCATCCACCTTATTCCTGCAACACTCAAGTAGCACGTTAGATCCACAAGAATGAAATGTTTGTCATCATCAAAACAAAGGGATTATAATAATGTCCAATTTAGCCAACAATCTCCCCCTTTTTGAAGATGACAAACATTTCCTAAATATAAAGTAAGGAAATATAAATCATATGAGTTTCATACCTGAAGTTTACCTTTTGTAGTGCAAGTGGGTGCTGGCTGAGATATTATGAAACTCATTTTATTTTATGTTTTATATTTATATTATTTCTCCCCCTTTGTCATTTCAAAAAGATATCCAAGAAAGTCATTTTGTATGACTTTTATTTCTCCCCCTTAATTTTATGCTATGCTCCCCGTAACTAAGATATCCAGTTTTAAAAATAGGGATTAATATAAATGTAAATTGTTTATTGTCGAATTTAGCCACAATTTGTTTCTCAATCATTTGCAAACGATGTTAAGCCTTGAAATGATATGAGTTACTTTTAAGTTCATGGCATATGTGTATTGATTTCTCATCCATTTTACAAGGGATGTTAAGCCATGTAAATGAAATGAGATTCCCTTAAGCTCATGATGAATACATAAAAAGTATCCTTAACCAAATGTACAGGATGTTAAGCCCTGACTTGTTTAGAGAATTCCATTAAGAACAAAGTATATATCTCATTCATGAAATTTATAGATTCCTTTATTTTCATAATCAAGATTAAGAATACTAAGGTCATAACATGTTTCATCTTTTCTTTATGACGTTCTCAAAATTTTGTAAGCTCCTTCTTAATCTTATAGTCAAGATAGTTTTTGTGAGCTCCCCCTTAATCTTATAATCAAGATGTTTTAAGGATTCTAAGGTCACAATAAATATTAGATCATAAAAAGTTATACACTAAAAATTTGTTTTCAGTATACTAAGATTAAGTGCAGTAAAATGATGTACAAATAAGCATTTTGTCAAGCTTATTTTAGGTCGACCTTGACTACGACCATAGCGCCCCTTGGTCAAACTTGATTTCAACCAAGAGGCATTTTCTGCAGATTTTCAATTTAAAATGCATTTGTGCCATGCAATTTTACTATTTATGCAAAATGGCATCTTCATATGAGCTGAATGACAACGATCAAGAATAATATCCATTCATGGTTTGTATATATGGATCAAAGATCATTTTAGAAAAACTAATGAAACATACTGATCATGGCACAATGATTATGATAGAATAATAGAAGCATTTCCACAATACAATGATCAAGATAGAAACATGTAATTTCATGAAATACAGTGATTATGACCATTTAAATTTTAATACACATGGTTCCTACATAGATAGACCAAGAAATACTTAGGATAAACCATGTGGACTATGATAAAATAGTAATTTCCTTGGTTGTACCAATCATGGTGCATAATTTTCAATTTTAAACCATGTAAACCAAAATAATCTCATTCATGATTCATGGATTTTAAGAAAAACCATGAACATGCTTAATAAACTTTTTAAATCAATGAATAAGGTTTGTTCAAAAATCAGTCTTCATATAATACTTTTGCAATATGTTTAAGGATTTCATATTCATAATGTTATACCTTAAAACATGATGCAAAAAGATCAATATGTCTTGTTTCAAAGATGGTTTCCAAGATTTATTCTTGATTTTGCATATTAAATCAATCATTAATAACAAATTGATAGCAAACTAGATTAATTGAAAACATATTCAGCAGAATTTGATTCGGTCGAACTATTTATCGACCGAATTTATCTCGGTCGACGTTTTTCTCGACCGAGAATGCTGCTGTTTGTATAGGTTTTATCAGATTTATTGCAAACTTGAAAATAGTAACCTGCTCGGTCGACTATTTCTCTACTGATAATGTTCTCGGTCGAACAGTTTCTCAACCAAGAAAGTTTCTGTACTATTTCAGAATTGTTTTCAGTAATTATTTCCAAGTAAATCAAGAATATGAAAGTTAAAGCTCGATTGTGTTGAGATATGACATTTGTATATCAAGAATTAGTTTAGGTCAAATCTCAATTAGTCAAATTCAAACTTCTAAGTTTTAGGAACCCAAGCTAGATCATCATTCCTTTTCTTGTATGGACATGAAAAAGAGTAGTGTCCAAGACACAAGCAATAATGACAACTAATAGAGTCAATCTCATTTCTCTTTCTACGAGTTGAATTGTTCTTGGGTACATACATGGATTGATTCATTAGCACTTGTGTCCTTCTCCTACTAGGTTTTTGATAAGATTTTCCCTTAGTCTTATAACCTACTCCTCTTCTTCCAATTTGACGATAAGAATCATTTAAGATATTATCAAGAATATTATTGTTACTCAAGATACTCACTTTTTGTTGTAACTTCATAATCTCATCCATTTTCTTCTTGATATCTAATTTTGCTTGATCTAGATTAGATAACAAAGAATCTCTTTTTTTCATAATAATATCATAATCTAGATGTGTACACAAAACAAGTTGTTTTTGAAGATCATTTACTTGAGTTTGCAAGTTTAACTTTTCGAGGGAAAGAAGATTGCAATTTGCTTCTATAGATTTCAGCTTAATATTATAATCTTCAATTTCAGATGTGAGAGCAAGAAGTTTAGCATTTAACTCATCATTTACTTTATTTGATTTCTTAAATTTCTTCTTGTACTCAATATATTTCTCATGTGTATCTTGAAGACTAGCAATTAGATCTTCTTTTGGTAGATCAAAAAAACTTACCTCTTCTTCTTCTTCTTCATTTGTTGTAGCAACAAGACATTCTACTTCTTCTTTTCCATCATCACTATCATCACTTGAATCATCCCATGCAACTTTATATGCTCTTTCTTTCTTTTTGTGAGATGATTTCTTCCTTTCTTGAGTTTTGGACAATCACCTTTCATGTGTCCCTTTTTGCCACATTCAAAGCACCTGGAAGAAGAAACACTAGAAGTTTTGTTAGTTTTGAAACTTTTATACTGCTTACCGTTTACAATGAGAGTTTCTTCTTCACTATCATCTTCACTATCATCTTCACTATCATCTTCACTTGTGTCACGACTAATTTTGGTTGATGCTTTGAATGCAATGTCCTTCTTTTTCCCTTGCTGAAGTTCACGTTCTCGTCTTTCTTCCTCTTCTAAAGTTGCCTCATGTGCTTCTAGGTTCCCAATGAGTTGCTCCATCCTTAGTCAGGTGAGGTCATTTGCTTCTTCAGTGGTAGTCACTTTGGGCTTATACTTGGGAGGGAGATATCTAAGAATCTTTGACACCTGGTCTTCCTCACTAATTACTTTGCCTAAAGCATTTAAACCATTTACAATAGAATTTTTTTTTGCATACATTTCACTAATAGATTCATTTTGATCCATATAGAATTGTTCAAATTTCTGTTTAAGCATTCCGATCTTAGAATTCTTTACTTGAATAGTTCCTTCATATGTTATAGAAAGTCTATGCCATATTTCATAAGCCGTTTCACAATTTGATATTCTATTAAACTCACCAACGGAAATTGAGCAATAAAGTATACTTACGACTTTTGCATTCATTTGGATAGACTTTACTGTATTAGCATCCCAGTTTGCATACTCCATTTGAGGAAGTTCATAAGGAGTTGATACCATTCTCCATAAGTCCCAGCTGATTCCTGGGAAGTAAAATTGCATCCTCCTCTTCCAGTATGTGTAGTTAGTGCCATCAAAAGCTGGAGGTCTAGCCACAAGTGTTCCTTCCAAGTTGAGGTTGTTGAGCAACCCGTCACCCATTCTTCAAGACTTTGTTAGAGTTCCTTGAAGCCCTGCTCTGATATCAATTGAAAAACAACTAGAGGGGGGTGAATAGGGTTTTATGGATATTTTAAAATAATTTAAATCAAAGCAAGAAACCACAAAAATATTGGACAAGGGGACAAGGATTTAGAGTGGTTCCAACCTTAGCAAATACTAAGGCAGTCAATCCACTACCCGACTTCTTACCCAACCGGGATTTTGAAAGTATTAAATTTTATTACCTTGCAAGGATATTACATAAAATTACAATACTTTCTACACCCTTTGGACAGCCTTCACCTTGAAGTAGTTGCACCAACCTTGAAGCAGCCTTCTTGAAGTAACTTCAAGCTCCCCCTTGAAGTAGCCTTCCTCTTGAAGTAGCTTCCCATTGCAATAGCCTTCTAGAAGTAGTCCAAAGATCTCCTTATTTACCAAGAAGATCAAACCCTCTCCAATCCGCAACCTCCAACCCTAGGAGTAGCAAGGAGAGTACAAAGAATATAAAGGAACAAGAAGGAAAATAGAAATTACAATACCACTTGTAGCACAAGGCTTGATTTCCTATATCAAGCGTTTTGATCTCCTAACCAATGTATATGGAAGTGTAGGTGCTGTGGATAGGAGATGCTAGCCTATATGACACGAATTTAGAGCAATGGAAATGTATAGCCAATGTAGGAATTGCTCAATTGCTCACAAGAATGAATTGTCAATTGCAAGTATGAATGCTCAAGTGTAGCACAAGTGTGTATTTAGGTATCCTAAGGCTTGTCCTATTTATAGGAATGACCTACAAGTGCTTAAGGACGTTCTATACACTTTCTAGGGGGTTCTTAGTGCTTAACTAGCCGTTAGGTACACATTAGTTGCTTTAGCAACGACTAGTTAATTAACTCTGAAAATTGCAGACAGAACACTTCTTGGTCGAAGACTTGTCGACCGAGAGTCCTTCTCGGTCGAAGTCTTGTTGACCGAGGGACTGTCTGGAGCAAGTGTGTATAACGTTCTGATCCAACTCCCAACTACCTTGTCTGCTGTGTTTAACGACTACCTGGGTATTTCTCAGTCGAAGAGTTTGTCGACTGAGAGTGTCTCGATCGAGAAGTTTGTCGACCGAGATTGACCCTGGTTCAATGTTTTAAACTAAGTACTGAGTGTGTGTATGAGTGTGCAGTTATAACACTATTATAGGGGATGACCTATCTAAGTGTTGTGATTTGTTAGGGAAGATCTAACGCTTGATTTACATGATGTCTAAGTACTTGTACATTATATATCTTGTACAAGTTTTTACATTTCATTACAATCATGAGATTAACACATTGTGAGCATTTAGATCTTCCAAAGTTGTGTCATCCACCTTATTCCTACAACACTCAAGTAGCACGTTAGATCCACAAGAATGAAATGTTTGTCATCATCAAAACAAAGGGACTATGATAATGTCCAATTTAGCCAACATAGACCTCAGTCATTCCTGTGATCGATGTGGTTCTTTGGATCGCGGTCTAGGTGGATACCTCATTCGCGATCCTTCTTACCTCGTCTGCGATCTTTCTTGCCACGGTCACAGTTGAGATAGGTGGAAGCCTAGCTGTTGCAAAATCTCTGTGTTGGAGATAAATCTTAGAGAATAGATGTCTTTTCAGGTTCGGTGCCTACAAGTCCCAGAATTGGCTAGTTGAGCAGCTTTATCTAAGAAAAGACATAAATTACTAAAAGATAAGAAACATGGATTGTTTTGGGCATATTTAGGCTATAGTGACACATAACCATAGATAATGCTTAGCATAAATACGTAAATTTGGGTATTATCAACTACCCCAAGCTTAAACCTTTACTTGCCCTCAAGAAAGACTGTGCTCAAAGAACAAAAATATTTCATCCAAATTAAGCTTGGCGATAAATGCCAAGGTTAAGAAAAAAATTTAAAACATCAATTCTCCCGATCCATGTCATTTCAGAACAAACCCCCCACCAATCGAGCACAATCCTTCCAAAGTAAGATCAAAGAGCAACCATGCAAGATTAAGCTAGTCCACTGTAACCTGTCGATACTCATGAGGGTTTGAGTCATAATTATACCACATAAAATCATTGTCACATAGATGATCACGTGGGTGATGAGCAATGAGCAATCATCATGTATCCATGTAGACCAATCAGGGACAACATGCCTCTCACTTATTCAGGTCCTAAGAAGCAAAGCAAAAAGACTCTAATGACTTCTGAGGATCCTGATCTGCGTTAGGCTGGTCAATGTAATGAGCAACAATCCATGTCGTCTAAGCCAGTTGGCCCAGAGTAGTGAGACGAACTCCTCATACTGCGCTCAAACCAACCCTGCTACTGGGATGATCCCATAGGTCTCCTAGGGGTTCCTAGTAACTCTCTGATGAGCTTTTGGAGTCATACACTGGCTAGGCATCATCCTCAACTCTTTTGAAAGAGGAAACAAGTGCTCATTTATTCACACTCAAGCTTTTATTATCTGCATTCTAATTTGTAGGCTTGGGTGAGAACTATATTGATGTTTTAGGGATTTTGTGGGAGGCCAAGCCTCTTTTGCATATTTTTAACTTCATCTTTTTGACTCAATCTAAGGTGAGAGGGCACGCAGTCCATCAAGGAAAACATTTAACTTGATTATGGCTCAAAATTCATCATGATGCATTTGACACAAGTCTGAAAAGTAGCAATTATGATTCAAGGATCCTTAGAATAGAGGCAAGCTTGTGAAACCACAGCTAGGAGTCTTTGATCGTGTTTTAGCTCATTCCAACGGTCCTATACCTTGGATTTGTCATTCACACATAGATCAAGGGAAAGAAGCTTTAAGCTATGAAAAAGGCACATAACCTTAGATTTATTACCAAACTCAAGGAAATAGTCAATGAGTAAGTCAAGCAAAGATCAAGCAGTTTAAGATGAAAAAGTGTAGGCATGAAGATAAGCATTTAGCTATAAGATTTGCATTGCATAGCCTTAATTGCAAAGCTACAAATTACGAAACACAGTCTTACAAAGCTAAAAATTTTAATTTTTTTACGCTAAATGCAAAGGACAAAAGGGATATGCTAAGAAATTAATAGAAGAGGAAAAACATAAGATAAAGGGTGTACACCCTGACCACCACCCCAAGCTTAGAAATTTTGCTTGTCCTCAAGCAATACTTAAGCTCTGGATGGTGTGTGAAGCAACTACTATTGGTAGTCACTATTTATAAACTGATCCAGGTCATCTAAGCCGCTTGATGTATTCTCATAGTCCTGGTTTAAGCCTTGTTAATAGTGAAATGGTTTCCCAAAGTCTTGGGCCAACTGGTAGTAGGACCCGAGGGGTTGTTGAAATGGTTGCTGATAATTCAGTTGAGGTGGTGGAGGAAAGGCTATGTCGAACCTCTATCTGAGGTACTACACATCTTGCTCCAACGTATCAAACTGTCTTCCTGAGTCAGCTCTGAAGTCCGTCATGAACTCGTAGAAGCTCCCCAAATTAGGATTTTGCGCATATTGATCATGTTGAGGGGGTTGCATGTGATATGCAGTATGCACTTCTGTGTAGGGTCCTCCCTGATAAGGTATGTCGTGGAAGGTTGTCCCCATCTACCGCCCACCCTCCTGAGTCTCTGGCACTAGTGGTGTTGAAGTAGAAGCTCCTGCAGCTCCGCCCATATGATGAATGTTACCCTAGGAATCCAGAAGAGAGACGTCCATGAATTTCATTCTACATGTGAATTCTGCATTTGTTGGTAGTAGTATTTTGTGTTTGCAGTGATCGAAGATATATAGATAGCCCACACTGCACTGTTTGACCACTCCTGAGCATATCAAGTGGTCTAAGTCTAACTTAGACCACTCGACTGTTTCCTGCATAAGTGCCAGTTGTCCATTTCCAATTCTAAGATGGCATGTGGTAAGAGTGATAATTCCCGCCATCGACATGAATTGGACCTATTCCTTGAAAGAGTTGTGAAAGTGGCAGATAACAAAATTCCCCACATTCACTTTCTTCCTGACTGCTACACACCACAGTATGTAGAGCTCTGCTACGTTGAGCATCCCTTGACTGTCTTGTTTTTCCATGACGTAGTTAGAAATTACCCAATGCAGATAACAAAGTGTCAGGTTGTGGATGTGCAAAGCCTTGGCGCCTCTCGCCACATATGTATCTTCCCCTGTAAGCATTTTCCATGCTTGAGCTGCATTAAAGTGGAGGTCCCATGTCTCCAGCCGGCCTCTAGACATCTCATTACCATCTTCAGCAGAGCATGACAACCAGCTATTGAGTTGGTCCATAGTAACTTTGTGGGACTGGTTTAGGAGGCAAAAGTGCATGGTAGTGTGATGGTGGTCCTTTGGTGTCTCTAGAATAACATAAAACTTGCAGGTGAGTCTATGATATGCATTGCACTCTGCATATGTGAGGACGTCTAGGCCAACCACTGTGAGATATTTGTTGACCTATTCTTGTATCCCAAGCCTAATGAGTGATCCAAGATCGACATATCTCGGGCCCACTAGTCTGTGCTTGTCTCTGATTAGAGTATCAAAATTTTTCTTTTGCTTTACACTCCTGAATAGGAGAGAAGGGAGTGAACTTTGGTTGGCACCGTCATGATTAAGGTGGTACTTGTTCCCCTAAATAGAATCACGTGAAGAAGTCGACTGTCGCAAGGATGTAAACCATTCTACTGACTGTCGGCGCTGGTCTCCTGTGGATGAAGCTCTGTGTAAAACTGACAGGCTTTCCTGATGCCCAATCGAAGTTTGGAGCTCAGCGTCACAGTGTTTTGTCCACGTTCTCTCACTGGAGGCTTCTTGCAATGACTCACCACTATAGGTATCCATAGGAGTGCCAGATATGTGACGGTAGTCTGAACCGATCACTTACGACCCAAACCCTAGAGTAGAAAGCATAGCCTCATCTTTATACATTGGGTTCGTGGTTCAAGTGGCACAATGTGGGTATCGGCTCCCATATTCTAATGGTGACACAGAGCTTCCTTCCCCTTTCTTTCACATTATAGTCCTTTTAAGCTTTTTGAAGCTATTTTTCATTGCGTCCATGGTGTCGATTATTCGGATGTAGATCCGGTTGGTTTGATTGTGGTGAAGGTTGGTGCTGCTGCCCCAAGACACTCCAAACTCACCCACAGTCTGGACCACAACCGTGGTGATGACCGTGACCGTGAAGCTGGCTTTGACACCATGACCGTGGTCTCCCAAGGGTCAGACACTATGATTTGGTTGACCGCGGTCGAAGTAGCCTAGGCGACCATGACCTGGTGATGACTGCGATCACGGTAGTGACTAAAGTGTGACCGCGACCGCCAAAGTGGTCTTGATCACCTATCCTCCCGCGATCGAGGGGATGATCGCGACCGTGAAGCTGACTTCGACACCACGACCTGAGGAGACCGCGATCTAGGAGATCACAATTGAGGTTGCATGACTTAGTGTAGCCTGAAGTGTGTGGTTGGCAGAGTTGTTGTGCCACTACTTAAAGACCTTGGTTGCGGTCTAGCTGTGGTTGCTGCTGATGGTGCTGATGTGCTCGCTCCTTCTCTGTTAGCCTACAACAGAGAAGGGGAAGAGGGAAAAATGGGCACGGATTAGCGCGGCGGTGGAGGGAACTTAGGGGTTAGGTGAGGAGAGGATGCCTCAGCTCGGTGGTATTTATAGACTGGGGGCACAACTCTGACCTTGCCCCAAATCGAGTGATGCCACACGCATTGCGGCGGAAAAATCGGGAAAGACACCGGAGGCCCGGTAAAAAAGGTAGAGAATTCGGTCAAAAGAGCAATAGTCAGTCAAAAAGGCAGAGACAAGCTGACATGCTGGTCGTGAAGCCAGAAAAGCATACCAGGGCCTTGGGTATCCACGGTCACGGTCTCACTAACCCGCGGTCTGTTGCAGACTTGGCTGTGGTCACAATATTGGCTTTCAAGCTGCAATCACGGTCTAGCTAGCAGACCGCGATCGTAGTTTCAGTGCTTCCATGTGAGGAAAATCAAGGGTGGAAAGCCTTAGAATATAAAATCTGAATCAAACACCATGGAAGAGCAACAATGTATGTCGATTAACTTCTTACAAGATATGGACCAAAGGCAGCTGTTAGGGTGCGGAGTTGGAAGTGCATGTAAATTTATAAGAAAACTAAATGATGCAAGATAAACTAAATTTCTAGCAATTAGGGGAAAGATAAAACTTAAATTGACTTTATTAAGAAATATTTTAAAAGTAAAGATCAAAGAAAAATTGTGTAGGCAGTAGGGGGTGGATGCCCTATAACTCCTACACTTGGATCCCAAATTCATAGTTTTGGGGTATGCGTTACCTGTATCTCGCTGCTCGGGCTCACCATGTAGTGGCAGAATAAGCGGAGAGGTGACCCCTTCTGATTCTGGAAGAGAGGAATAAAATCTGGTGACACAGTGAAGTCATCCCTCTGCTGTGAATTACTTGAATTGCATTGGGTTGAATTCTTCAACAACTCATCTTCAAGGTAGCTTCCAAAATATGAATATAAACAGGAAGGTCCTAGGATGTCAACACATGATGAGATAAAGGAGGGGTTGGATGTCTTCACTCTCTCCACTTATGAATTGGAGGTTGGATGCTTAGATAAATTCTCATTTATAGTCTGGGTCATCCAATCATCTTCTGAACAAAAAGTACCCCCAGAAGGATCTGTTTGTGACTCTACCACCCCAAGCTTGTCACCTTCTATGGGGTCCAGGGTGTCTTCATGCTCAACAACCATGTTGTAGTGGACTGTCCATCCTGCTCTATTGTCGTCCACCAAGCCTTGTAAGGGAATGGTGGTAAATGTTAGCTCATGCTGCTCGAACTCGTCATCATCGGTATATTCACTCCACTGAGAGGAATAGTCTTCATCATACTCATCGAACAAATTATTCCAAACCATGATTGGCGTACTGCTCAAGTCTAAGTGAAAAGTCTCAATATGAGAGATATCACTCTGGTCTGGATCAATGTCTGACTCAGGTTCCTCAAACCAACCTTCTAGCTGTGAGGTTGTTTGGCTATTATAACGAGGACGAGAGTCATCATCATCATCATCATAAGACTATTCATGTGTGTGGCTTGTATTTTCCATTGGTTGATCAACTGAGTCATCTGAATAGAATGAAGGACTTTCCCAGGTGGGTTGGTCTTCACAGAAAAATCTTGATGAATCCAGTTGATGGTCTAAATTGAATGGTGAGGCATACTCCGCTTCAGACCCAATGGAATGGTCTTGATGACTAAAGTCTTCATTATAAGGCGGTGGAGCTTGAAACCACATTGTAACCAAATTGATGAGCTCTTGAAGCTTCTTGCCTTGTTCAACATCTTTATCATGAAGCTGTTGGACTTGGGCAGCCAAGCTTCTAAGATATGTTAATTCTACCTTGCACTCCTGTTGTAGACTCGCTGTATCAAACTGGTGTGCTTGGATGAATCCTTGCTCAGCAATTGGAAGTAGACTTCTACTGTAGTATGCAATCTTGGTGGCTACTTGGAGTTGATGATCCTACCTTTCTAGTATCTGTTGGAGTGGATCGACATCTCCTTGGAGATGAGGAGCTAAGGAGATGAGTGTGTTGACACTTTCTCCTGCTAACTCTGCCTTAATCAGTTCTTGATCCTAAGATAACATAAAAGGTGAGGGCTGACTGGCAGTCTCCGTTGTTGGAACGTCTACATATGACGATGGTGGGGGCAAATATAACTCGACGAGTTGTAAGGAATGACTTTCAATTATTTTCCAGCAGTAGGAACTATGGAAAAATTCAGGAGAATAGGTGGACAAGATGACTTGTCTCGCAGAAGCAAGATCCATGGCTGAAAAAGTATAAGAAAAAGGAAAGCTACTCAGTATATATGGACAAGTATGTTTAAAACAAAAGAAAAACAATGCATATATATACATGCTTAAAAGTGACATAATAAAATCTTTTAGGCATGTAAACGTGGAAAACCACATCCCCAACAACGGTGCCAAAAAGTTGACCAATCTAAATCGCGCGTACAGAAGGGGAGGCAGATTCAGAAGGAATCAAACTTTTAAATTTATAACCCAAAACCTTCAAGGACCCCTACAACTTTATTATGGGGTTGAAGTAGATATAAGGGGTCGAACACAGGGACGTGGTGATGTTTAGGACGCTTGAGATTTCATTCTTGAGTCATATAAGCCAAGATGATAGTCGATAAAAGTATGGAGCAGAACTAGCCTAGCAGGTTGTCATGAATCAAAACAAAACAAAGAAAGAAAACATAACAGAGTATGTAGGATTCTACTAGATCAGAGTGAAAGAAGTTCTCGGCTATGTAACCATAAGTTGGGCAGTCTATGCACCCATTCTCAGGCATAGACAACCCTCAAACACCTCAGTAAGCAACCTATATTCAAACATAGCACGTACTGTGGTATTTGTTCCTGTGGGGTCATCCCACTCACTCTCGCGTAGAGTGACTAAAACCCATCGATGGTATGAAACCTCTCTTGAGGTTGACAAACCAACATCCTAAAATATTCTAGATACCCTCTCAGGTCTAGGATATTCTGGGATGTTAGGAACAAACGACCTTGAACCGTCCTCCTTTCAGACTTTGATCCAAACTATATTCTCTTGTCTATTTCTACAACAAATCTCTCGATATAGGTAGACATAGTAGTTCAAACAAGAAAGAGATCAACCAAACTAGCAATCATAACCAGAAAGAGGAGATAGAACATAAAACTTGCTAGATTTTAAATAAAACTACTTAAGGTAAAAGTACATAAACATGCCCAAAACGAGCTACATGGCCAAGAAGGAGCTCAACTAGCTATGGACAAGCATAGTTGGCACCGAATAAAGATGGAAAACATAATTTGTACAGAAATAAAGGAGAACAGTAGAAGAAAGAAGAAGAAGAAAAGATTTAGCCCATAGAGGAGGGGTTTCTCTCACTCCCTAGCCTCCGCATAGGTCGGATCTCATCTTTTGGGTCGTCCTCCTTGATCTTCTGGACTCCTTGGCCTCCTTTCTCTCTAAATCTGCCCCGAGCAGTACCTTGGTTGGTGGATGGGGGTGGAAGATGATGGTGTTGATGTTCTCCTTCTCTCAAAGAAGATGGATCCTCAGTCTTCTCTCTCCTTAGCTTCCGCCGTTGGATATCTAAGACTGGAGGTGGAAGATGGTGGGGGATGAAAGCATGATGAAGAGATGGGCATAGAATGAGAACTTTGGCCTTCTCAGACCTCCAGACTCTCCCACGGGGCTCTGGGAACCTCACCAGGTCATAACCATAAGGTGGAAAAATTCCCCAGATCCGAACCTAGGACTCCCCGCTCGCGAACCCCCAGATCGGTTGCCAGAATTGGGTATTTATAGGTGAGACCAGCCCCCTCGGTTGAGGATGCACCGCGGTCGAGGTTTGATCCACAATCACGGTATGTGACTCGGTTGAGGGGTGTCTTCTCCGTGGTCGTGGTCTGGGTGTGCAAGTTTGTGGTCACTGTCTCGTTGTGGTTGAGGATTCACTACGGTTGAGGTTCAATCCGTGATCGCGGTGTAGACCTCGGTCACGGTCATTCCTAAGATTGAGGCATTACATCAGATCATGGTCTAGGTGGATACCTCAGTCTTGGTCCTACTTACCTCAACCTTGATCTTTCACACCGCGGTTGCGGTTGAGATAGGTGGAAGCCTAGTTGTCACAAAATTTGTGTGTTGGGGAGAAATCTTGGAGAATAGATGTCTTTTCAAGTTTGGTGCCTACAAGTCCTAGAATTGGCTAGTTGAGTAGCTTTATCTATGAAAAGACATAAATTACTAAAAGATAAGAAACATGGGTTATTTTGGGCATATTAAGGCTATAGTGACACATACCCATAGATAAATGCTTAGCATGAATACGTTAAATTTGGGTGTTATCAGTGGATGAGTGATTTTCCCACTAAATGACTCCATCAGATTCCATTTGGTAGGAAGGAAAAAGGGATTTGTCAAAGCATATATGACAAGTGACACCAAAACCATGTACTAGTTGAAGATGAATAAGAAAAACAGATAGTCAGATTTTCTAACCTATCTAGAGAAGAGGAAGGACTACCCCCACAATGATCATATCTACTTCAAGAAATTTAGGAGCCTAGACATTCTGCTTTCTATGACCTTTCTGATATTTGCACACATTCACTAAATGGCCTAGTTTGTCACAATATATATATATATATATATATATATATATGATATATTTTTCTCCTTGATCACTATTATTATTACTTTTATTTTGGTACTTGCAACCTTAAAATATTGTTTCCTTGATTACTATTATTATTACTCTTATTTTGGTGCTTACACCTTTAAAAGATTGTTTGAAATTATTATTATAGTTTTGTGGTTAGGCTTCTTCCTGAAGTTATCCCCTAATGCTAAACTAATAGTAGGGTTAGACATCTTGTTTTGTTCCCTATTCCTGTTCTCAGTTTGCAGGGATTTGACAGTTGGTTGTTACACTAACGAGTTTCAATCATAAGAATGATCTTTTACTCAACTAGCCAATTCCTGCAAGTATACGGGAGTAATTGTAGTTGAGATCGAACACAAGGAGCTTTAGCAATCAATTAAACACAATAGTGCTAAGGTTCAACAATCTAGATCTTTTTAAAGAGTGATTTGGTTGATTAAGCTAAAATTTCAGAACTAAGCAAAACAATAAATGGATTACTAAAAGAGGGTTGATTTCAGATATGGAAGGATCTTGGACTTAGGATTTCACCAACATATCATAGCATAAAATAGGAGCATGAAATTTAAACATACTAAGCACTTGTTATAAAGGAGAGTTGTATGTTGCACTTCACCTCTCGGTGCAAGTACAACGATCTTAACTCAATACAACATTCTCATGTATGAATTTTGGTTTGGATCACAAACCTACTCCTCAACTCCATAATTTCTACTCTCGTGGTAAAGGAGTAGTTGCCAAGAGAGTACCTCCTTACTCTCCTACCTATCTTCTCAGATCAAGCAAGAAAGCATAAAACATGCACACATAGTGGCCAACCATACATGCAAGAAGCAAGAAACCGATACTCACAAGGTAGAAAAACAAGCAACTTAGCATTTAGTACAAAATTATCATGTTCCGCACATGATATGACATGGGAGTTACTCTCCCATGTCCATGAAAAAGAGTCTACTCGTCCATGATGATGTACAATAGAAAATATGCATATTTTGTAGAGTTTAGCATGGTTTAGAGTAGGAAAAGCTAAGAGAACCAAAAGTGTAACCCAAGAAGAGTAGAATTCCGGCTTGGGGATGAAATTCTACCCCTACAACTGCTCCAAACCGGACAAACTTCCCTTCTGAGAAGCTTGGTGGAGAGAAGAAGCTCTGCTGCACCTTCAGAGAGGAAAATGGAGAAGAAGAGAAGAAGAATGGAGGTTCTTTGACAAGAAACCACCTTCTTCCACCCAAAATCACCCTCCTTTCCTCTAGACCTGCCCTTGGACGAAAGAATTTCTAAATATGACTAGTGATAACCGCTCCATAAGATGGTTTTGTCTTTAAAAATGAGAGACTCCGTATTTCAAATTTGTTGAAACTAACAGAGACACGATGTGTCTTTCTTTGGACACATCGTGTTATGGTCTTCAAAAGTTGCTCCAAGTGTATGGCACACAACATGTTTGAATTAAAACACACCATGTACATACCAGAAACATAAGATCGACTCTGAATCCCCAGGTACACACCGTGTTCCTTAAGAACACATCGTGTACTATTTCTTTTCAGCAGGAAGTATGGCCAACGAGAGTCGTGCACGCCGTGTCTTAATTCAGACATGCCTTGTTTGATGTTGTTTCGGCAGAAATAGAACTTTGAATGTTTGTAAGGTGTGGAAAAGCCCCAATGATGTCAAAGTTGAGTTGGACTATCACCAATTTGATCCTTTTCAACCATATCTGCAATACACATCATGTGATAAGAAAAATAACAAAAAGGTTGCAAGAATAATATGAATAGAAGCTAAATGAAAACAAAATGAATTGATTTTGTGTGTGAAATCATATAAGAATTTGATGTGGAAAGCACACAACAAATCCCCCTAAGCTTGAACCATTGCTTGTCCTTAAGCAAAAAGACCATAGCCACACTAATGAAGGAATATTCAAGATCATGCATGGATTAAATGAAATGAAGATGTGCAATAAACTCAACCAACCATGTACATTAGGTTTATATTCATAGCCATCACCTCAATCTAAACATCCAAGAGAGAAAAGTTTTAGTTCAACATGGGTGGTCACAAACTAAGTGAATCAATCAACTAAACAACACTAAAATAGAATTTGGATAATCAAGACAAACAACTAGTGGACAACAAAAACTAGTGGATGTACATCACAATTTTTGTAGCTATTATGGATACAAATGATGACATCTTAGCTAACTTTAACAATCTCAGTTGTGCTCTCTTCTAAAAAATATATGACAATGGATTTTTGGGATTCCGGCACTCGACTGCTAATTTAGGATTATGCACACGTGGAATGTCGGTTGGGGTGTTATTTTTACCCTCTTTTGATTTTATACCACCTAACCATTTTTGCCGGATCGGACTCACACTAGGCTAGCATGATATGTGGGTTTTAAGCCATCTTTTATTGGGTAAAGGAAAAAATGATAAAATAATTTTTTGCACAACACAAGAGAGTCAACTAGAAAGTTAAGTTAACAAGATTCCATTCATTATTTTACAAAATTTTCACTAAAAAATCGATTGTATATGCACTAAGGGTTTGGCAAGAGTATCCCGTATTCTAAATAGTATTGTAGAGTTGATTTATTTGCTAAAATGTGAGACCGTTACATGTATTTAGCAATCAAAGATGTGAAAATTGAGAGTTCAAGCTACAATTACAAACCAAGATCATGTACATGGGGAATTTCATTTTCCATTTGATTCATGCATGCTCTTTACTAATTCTTTCATATGGACAAAAGAAGTACAAAGGATGAGATGTTCAAGAATACAAGGTACACAAGTTCATTCCATCACAATAGCCTCATTTCATATTAAACTTGCCATGAAAGAAAAATAGAACATAAAACAAAATGAAATAAAAGACTGACATGACTAACACTAAAAAAGGTAAATGCAAATAAAAACTACATTACGGGCCGGTTGCGCCCCCCTAAGCTTGAAATCTATAGTGTCCTCACTACATCAATTAAACTCATGGAGGTAACAATCAGATACCTGTCAAACATATTATGTCTCCAATGTCCCTCTTCTTCACTTTCTTAATGTCTAGGAAATGTGTAAGAATATAGTAAGCAACATTAATCTGATAATCATACATCACTCTCCACAAAAAGAAAAGATCTTGCTTTCCAACAACCCCTTGGGTTTCTTTCTTAGTAAACACTCCAGTATTAAGAAGATGGTGCATGTACCGGAAAATAGGGTTGTGGATAGCGGATGCTCTGGCTTGCTTAGCTTCATGGTGTTCCTCATCTGATATCTCAAACCAAAACTCGTCACTGTGAAAAATAGGCGGATAACTAATTACCCCATCATAGTGGCACTCCAACATATCACACAAATGCCCGAAGTTAAGCTTAAAACCACGACCCAAAAGCCAGAAATGGATAATACCATAAGGTTCCAACTTCTTTTGTGGGTCTTGCTCTGTAGTGAGCGTCGTCAAAAATTCATAAACCAAGCGGGGGTAAGTATTTGATATTGTACAACAAATGTAGCTTAGCCCTAAATCTTGCATGCACATGAAGACTTCATCCTTAAAGCTAGAGTTGTGAGAGTCCGCTCGTAGGAAAACGGTGTTGGAAGCACCCTCCTTGCAATAAGAAACTGGTACATCGAGTTTTCCTCAAGAGTGACCCAAAATTGAGTTGTAGAGATGTATGTCGGTTCTTGGGAGGAACTAGCACCATGCTTGCAGTTGGAGGTTTGCTTAACAGGTGCCATTTGTTCCTGATGGCCTGAGACATGGCATGTTATGAAAGGGACACGACGTGTGCGGATGCAGAACTTTGATTGAATCAGAAAAACACACAACGTGTGTGGAAGGGAACATGATGTGTGCCTAGAGAATTTCTGTAGTCTGCAGATGGAGACGACGACTCTGGTCTTGGAGAAAGTGGAGAACGACAGTGGTGTTCTGGTGTCTAGACCTTGCTTGGTGGAGGAGACTGGGTGGATCTTCTTCTCGGCGTCGAGGATGCTAGTCTTGATCACTTTCTCAGTGACACAACAGTGGCGTGAGCCCCTTGATTGGTGATGGTGTGAGCGCAGAGAGGTTGAAGAAGGGTTGGCGGCGACTCGGTGCTTAGAGCAAGCACAGTTGTGGCAGCTCAGTGCTTAGAGCAGGAACAGTTGTGGTGGCTTGGTGCTTAGAGCATGGTTGCAGTGCAAGAGAGAAGGAACACGCTGTAAGCAAGGGAGGACAACGACTGACTTGAGCTTGAAGAAGACACACCCGATGACACAACGGTGGTACTGTAAGGTGTGCTAGGGCACACAGAGGCTAGGGAGCAAGGGCGCTAGGGCACATGGCGACTGCAGAGATCTCACATGACTCGAAAGAAAACTGTGAGTGAGAGGGGCAGTTGTGTGCTAGGTTAAAAACCCATATATTCAACAAAAGACATGGCGTGTCTTTTGTAAGACACATCACGTTTCTCGCAAGAAGTCCCTTTCTGTGTTATAAGACACATCATGTTTCAAGAAGTACACGGCGTATGCCAATCTAGAAATTCAAAATGTGCCCTTTTCACTGATAACTACATGACGTGTTCAAATAAAGACATGTCGTGTTATTTTCTAGATTACTTATGCTTCCCTTTGCTGATGTGGTACATGTCGTGTCTAAATGAGGACACGACGTGTACTTTTCCAGGTTGAGTAATACTTTGTATCTGCTGGACAGTGACACATAGTGTCTTTTTCTAACACGTCGTGTACCTGGAGATGTAGCTCGGCTACTGTGTTTCTGGGAGTAGTGACACATTGTGTCAAATAAAGACACGTCGTGTCTTCTATAGTTTTTATAGAAAACAGCTTCTTGTCAGCACAAAATTAATAACATATATGGCAATAGAATTGTCTAAGTTATTACATTCATCCATGACAAGCTTATTTACAAAACTAAAGAATGTTCTTGACTCAAATAACTGAAAAGAAATCTAACCTAATGTGGTCTCAACTCCCACGAGGTCCTCCATTTAAAGTCTGGAGTGAGACTCTTCAATCTATCCATCAAACATCTTTAAGGGAGCAAGAGGGTCCCTTGTCAACTTCATCTCCAGAAGTGTATAACTTGCAACTTTGCCCATTTACTTTGAAAGCTCCATCCTTGCCTTGTATCTAAACAACTCCATATGGAAATATCTTCAACACAAGAAAAGGACCTGACCACTTGGACTTTAGTTTTCTAGGGAATAGCTGGAGTCTAGAGTTAAACAACAACACTTTGTCTCCTTCTTTAAAGTCTTTCCTACAGATTCTTTTGTCGTGCCAAACCTTTGTTCTTTCTTTGTAGAGCTTTGCATTTTCATATGCATCAAGCCAGAGTTCTTCTAGCTCTTACAGCTGCAATAGATGTTTCTCATTGGCCTTCTTCATGTCAAAGTTTAGGAACTTGATAGCCCATAAGGCACAATGTTCTAGCTCCAGTGGAAGGTGACAAGATTTACCATATATTAGCTTGAATGGAGTTGTTCCTATGATAGTTTTGTAAGCTGTCCAATATGCCCATAATGCATCATCTATCTTCAAGGCCCAATCCTTCCTTGAGCTAGACACAATCTTTTCTAGAATGCTCTTCAGCTACCGGTTGGAGATCTACTTGCCCGGAAGTTTGAGGATGATAGGGCGTAGAGACTTTATGAGTGACTCCATACTCGCATCACACATTAATTCGAAAGGAGCACTCTAGTCTGGTGGTTGGATGATTGGGGCTGAAATAAGAGCTTCCTTGAGCTTGTTGAAAGCTATATGGAAATCATCATTAAATATGAATTCAACATCCATCGCAAGTAAGGAACATAATGGTTTTGCAATCTTGGAGAAGTCTTTAATGAATCTTTTATAGAACTCTGCATGTCCAAGGAAACTACGGATGTCCTTAACTGAAGGAGTAGACATCTTCTCAATAGCTTCCACTTTAGCCCTGTCAACTTTAATACCCTTATTAGATACAACATGGCCTAATACTACACCAGATTGTACCATGAAATGACACTTCTCCTAGTTTAGTACTAGGTTAACCTTTTTGCAACGGGGTAAGACCAATGGCAAATTGTATAAACATTGATCAAAGGAATCTCCGTAAATGATAAAATCATCCATGAAAATTTCCATTATGTTTTTAATAAAATCGGAGAAAATAGCCATCATGCATTGTTGAAACGTCACTGGGGCGTTACAAAGACCAAAGGGCATGCGATGGTAAGCATAAGTTCCATAGGTGCATGTAAAAGTAGTTTTCTCTTGGTTGAGAGGGTAGATAGGAATCTTGAAAAACCCAGAATACCCATCCAAGTAGCAAAAATAAGAATGTTTTGCAAGATGTTCAAGCATCAAGTCAATAAAAGAAAATGGAAAATGATCCTTGCGAGTCGCTTTGTTCAAACGCCGGTAATCAATACACATACGCTAACTTGTGACTATACATGCTCGTATCAAATCATCATTATCTCCCTTAATTACAGTTAAACCCCCCTTCTTAGATACCACATGAATGGCACTAACCCAAGGGCTGTCACTTATAGGATAAATAATTCCAGCATCAACCAACTTAAAAATTTCCTTTTTAACCACTTCAAGCATGTTTTGATTTAAACTTCTAGGTGGTTCAATAGTGGGTTTAGCATCATCCTCCATGTTTATTCTATGCATGCAAATGGATGGATGAATGCCTTTTAAATCATCAATAGAGTAACCAATGACATCTTTATACAAATGCAATTCAGCAAGCAGTTTATTTTCTTGTTCATTGGTTAAATCATCATTGATTATGACAGGAGAAGTAGAATCAGAGTCAAGAATGCATACCTCAGCCCTGGTGGAAGGGCTTTGAGTTCTACCTTTCTCCCAACTACATTTTCCTTAGATTTGTCGTCAACAAGTGAAGTGTCTTCATTAGTAGCATCTGCTTGAGCAATAGAAAATACTCCAGAATTTTCAGGTTCATTGTTTGTACCCTCATCATCATCACAATAGTTAGTATCAAATTAGCATCATCACGATCTTCCTCCATAATAGAATCAATAGAGTCTATAAAAAAAGTTCCTCTACTCTTGAAGGTGACTTCATGGCATCATATACAGAAAACTCCATGGCTTCTTCACCAACCCAGAGTGTAAGTTTGCCTTCTCGGACATCAACAAGGAATCCAACAGTTCTAAAAAAGGGCCTCCCAAAGAGAATGGGATTGGAAGGAGTTTCTACCATGTCTAACACAACAAAATCATAAGGAATGTAGAATTTACCAATTTGCATTAACACATCCTCCACAATACCTTTGGGATATTTGATGGAATGATCGACTAGTTCAATGACCATCTTTTTAGGTTTTATATCTCCAAGATCTAGCTCTTGCCATAAGGTAGACAGAATGAGACTAATGCTAGCTACAAGGTCTATAAGACCTTTGTCAAATGTGGTGTTTCTAATCTTGCATGGTAGAGTGAAAGCTTCCAAGTCATCTAGCTTCTGGGGAAGTCTGTTTTGAATGATAAAACTTATTCTCTCAGAAAGCATGACGGTTTCAACCTGAACTACATTTCTCCTCTTAGTGAGGATGTCTTTCAGAAACTTGGCATATGATGGAATCTCAGCTATAACCTTGTCCAGTGGAAGGTTGACATGGAGTTTATTTAGGATATCCATAAATTTCCTAAACTTTGAATCCTCCTTCTTGTTTGCAAGTCTTTGCAAAAATGGTGCATTTGCTTTATAAGAAGGTGGTACCTCAGTTGTACCTTTTTCTTTGTCACAAATAGGGGTGTCAAACTTCTCTTCATTAGAGACCTCAACAGTCTTCTCCTTTGGTAGAGAAGGTCTTTGGATTTTAGCTCCACTCCTCAAGGTGATAACATTCACATGTTTGTCTTGGATTCACCTCCGGTTGGCTTGGAAGAGAACCGAATTGTGTGTTCTTTTGCTGTACTAAAGTCTGTTGGGAAATTTGATTCTCCAACATCCTTGTATGAGTAGAAATGTCATCCACTTTTGCATAGAGTTGGGCAATTACATCTTTTAAAAGTTTGTCATTGCCCCTAAACTCTTCATTTTGCTGCACCCGAGTGGAAATAAATTTCTTCATCACGAGCTCCAAGGAAGAAATTTAGGGTTGTTGCTATTGGTAACCCCTACTATTGTTGAAACTCGACGGATTCCCATTGTTTTTACGATTAAAGTGTTGTTGCTACTTTGGTTGCTACTATCCTTGTTGAAAGTTCTGAGCATTGCTTGTGTTCTGGTAAAAGAAATTAGGATGATCTCTCCATCCCAGATTGTAAGTGTTGGAATAGGGATTGTATTGCTTGTTCCCCTATATTCCAATGAAATTCACTTGCTCTTGGTTGTCTTGATTCACATTAGGATCAAAACAAGAAGAAGAAGTATGTCTGGAAAATCCACAAGCTTCACATATTACCTTAGCTGCTTGGATCTACATGGTAGTCATCTTCTCAAACTTTTATGTAAGGACATCAAGCTTGGCTGCAATCAAATCAACTGCATCAACACTGTGCTTTCCTCCTTGCTTTTCAGTTGAAGAACCCACTGTATAAGATGATTGTGCTTTTCTATCCGACCCCCATTGGTAGTGGTCGAGCGCTATATCTTCAATGATATCATAAGCCTTCCTATAAGACTTATTCATCAAAGCTCCATTAGCTGCGACATCCAATGCCATATGGGTATTGTAGAACAATCCATTGTAAAATGTTTGAAGTAGCAGCCAATTTGTCAATCCATGGTGAGGGAAAAGGTATTGTAGGTCTTTGAACCTCTCCCATGTGTCATATAGAGTCTCTCCATCCAACTAAGAAAAGTTTGTAAGCTGATTTCTCAGTTGAGCTGTCTTGCTTGGCGGGAAATACTTTGCAAAGAAAGCATTTAGCAGTTGGTCCCAACTTTTGATGGATTTCTTAGGAAGAGATAAAAGCCACATCTTGGCTCTATCTCTCAAGATAAATGGGAAAAGTAGTAGCCTTATTCCGTCGGTGGAAACACAATTGATTTTGAAAGTATTCATATACTCCAAGAATTCAACTACATGAAGATTTGGATCTTCATGAACGATGCCTCCAAAATGGTTTTGTTGGATCATCTACATCAGTGAAGGAGCAATAGAGAAGTTGTTTGCTTCCATTGTAGGTAGATCAATGACTCCAAAAATGTTTGTGGCAACCAGCATGGAAAAATCCTTTAAAGGACGGTCGTCCTCCATGGTTGGATCTTCTTGTACGGCTTCTTCAAAGGATGAAGAAGATGGTGATGATGGAACACCCCCTAGCAGTGGTTGCTCTAATCTTCTTGCTCTTCTTAAGCTTGAAAGAGTGCGCACAATTTTAGGATCTAAAAACGCAGATGGTTGAAGACCCCTCTGCGAGTAACACATACAACTTGAAAAGAAGCAAGAGGTATTGAGAACACAACTAAAAGGTATATGGAAATTCGAAAATGGAAATGGTGATCTAGTCTCAAATACTAGTTAGCACTTTTTAATCTAATAAGATTAACCATAGCTCCCCGAAAATAATGCCAAAAACTTGTTGGTTGTTACACTAACGAGTTTCAATCATAAGAATGATCTTTTACTCAACTAGCCAATTCACACAAGTATACGGGAGTAGTTGTAGTCAAGATCGAACACAAGGAGCATTAGCAATCAATTAAATGCAATAGTGTTAAGGTTCAACAATCTATATCTTTTTAAAGAGTGATTTGGTTGATTAAGCTAAAATTTCAGAACTAAGCAAAACAGTAAATGGATTAATAAAAGAGGGTTGATTTTAGATATGGAAGGATCTTGGACTTAGGATTTCATCAACATACCATAGAATAAAATAGGAGCACATAATTTAAACATACTAAGCACTTGTTTCAAAGGAGAGTTGTATGTTGCACTTCACCTCTCGGTACAAGTACAACGATCCTAACTCAATGCAACATTCTCATGTATGAATTTCGTTTTGGATCACAAACCTACTCCTCAAATCCATAATTTCCACTCTCGTGGTAAAGGAGGAGTTTCCAAGAGAGTACCTCCTTACTCTCCTACCTATCTTCTCAGATCAAGCAAGAAAGCATAAAATATGCACACATAGTGGCCATCCATACATGCAAGAAGCAAGAAATCGGTACTCACAAGATAGAAAAACAAGCAACTTAGCATTTAGTACGAAATTATCATGTTCCATACATGCTATGACATGGGAGTTACTCTCCCATGTCTAAGAAAAATAGTCTACTCATCCATGATGATGTACATAAAAAATGCAAAATTTTTAGAGTTTAACATGGTTTAGAGTAGGAAAAGCTAAGAGAACCAAAAGTGTAACCCAAGAAGAGTAGAATTCCAGCTTGGGGACGAAATTCCACTCCTACAACTGCTCCAAATCAGACAAACTTTCCTCCCGAGAAGCTTGGTGGAGAGAAGAAGCTCTACTGCACCTTCAGAGAAGAAAACGGAGAAGAAGAGAAGAAGAA
This sequence comes from Alisma plantago-aquatica, assembly GCA_963693085.1. Lineage (NCBI taxonomy): Eukaryota > Viridiplantae > Streptophyta > Magnoliopsida > Alismatales > Alismataceae > Alisma > Alisma plantago-aquatica. The sequence goes on along the minus strand of OY856409.1, from coordinate 992,226,075 downwards.
TGGAGGTTCTTTGGCAAGAAACCACCTTCTTCCACCTAAAATTTCCCTCCTTTGCTCTAGACTTACTCTTGGATGAAAGACTTTTGAAATATGACCAGTGATAACCACTCCATAAGATGGTTTTGTCTTTAAAAATGAGAGACATTGTATTTCAAATTTGTTGAAACTGACAGAGACATGTCATCTCTTTCTTTGGATCCGTCATGTTTTGGTCTTCGACAGTTGCTCCAAGTGTAAGCACACAATGTGTCTGAATTAAAACATGCTGTGTACGTTACCAGAAACATAAGATCGACTCTGAATCCCCAGGTACACGTCGTGTTCCTTAAGAACACGTCGTGTACTATTTCTTTTCTGTAGGAAGTATGGCCAACTGGAGTCACGCACGCCATGCCTTATTCAGACACGCCGTGTGTGATGCTGTTTCAATAGAAATAGAAATCTGAATGTCTTCAAGGCGTGGAGAAGCCCCAATGATGTCGGAGTTGAGTTGGGCTATCTCCAATTTGATCCTTTTCAAGCATATCTGCAATACACATCAGACGATAAGCAAAATAACAAAAAGGTGGCAAGAATAATATCAATAGAGGCTAAATGAAAATAAAATGAACTGAATTTGTGTGTGAAATCATATAAGAAGTTGATGTGGAAATCACACAACATTTATTAAGGATGCCATGGACACATTCCCCTATCTATGTCTAAGGGTTTTATTAAAATCCTTCCATGAAGGTGGGAGGTTCTACATAAGGGGTTCTACTTGAACATTTACATCAAGGTGATATCCCTTGGCCAAATATTTAGACACACTTTTGGTATTCTAGAACTTTATTATAGTTAAGCCATTTGCCAAAGGCATTACACTCAAGGCCAATATCTTCTAGACCAAACTTCAGGTGTGAAGCCTTCTAGAGTTCAAAAGTAATTGATATTTTATATTAGATATCATAGAGTTCATTGAAAAGGGTTGAAAGGATTCTTGCATGACATAGATAGTCAATTTCTTTTGAGATAGAATTGGGTATGACATGTGTAGGTTCATGTGTCGACGATGAAAGTGTAAAACAAAAAATTGATTAGGTCAGAGAGACACAACATCATTAAGAGAAAGCTTGATCTTTGAATCCATATTTAGCAAACAAGCAATCTAAAGATTAATGGAAATAACAAATGTATAGGATATGTTTTGAAATTCTTAGAAATAAGGAAACACTTAATTCAATTTAGGCAAGCAAACCACCAAATATAATATTAGTGATAAATACAATTTGAGAAAATATACAATCTAGTTTAAATAAGTAAACTTTAGAGCCTTAAGGGAAGGTGTCCAAGCACTGTCTTCAAGACAGATTCCGCTGCTCTTAACACAAACTATTCTGTTAGTCTACCCTAAACATTCAATTAGAAGTAAAGAGAGCTCCGAAAAACATTGTCGGACTAAGAACAACAACAACAAAGTGAGAGAAGAAGGCAGTTGCAATGGAAGGAGGGAAGCAAATGCAAGTGGTTTTTCTCCATATTTTGAAAGATGATGGATGAATCCTTTTAAATAGAAGGAACATCCTAGAAGTGTCACGCGGTAATTGTTTGCACGTTGTACAATGCACGTCATCACAAGTGTAAGTCTTCTCCAAAAAACCAACATGTATCTTTAACATCATGTTAATGAGATACTTTAAAGAGTGATTAAGAATAGAAATAAATACTAGTGTTGGTGTACTTGCAACTATAATAATGAAATATATAAAATACCAAAAGTCTCTTTGTGGACAAAAAGAAATAAAATAGATTTCTAAAGGATAAATCACACACGCACATCGAATCGCACCAAACTAGTACTGGCCAGGTGTGGCATGACAAGGCAAGGTGTGTGTGTGTGTTTATTTTGATGAGTCCAAAGCACAAACAAGACAAATACTTTGTAAATTCCCAGGCCCAAAAGAGGCCTACAAGGACTTCGGGAGGCACTCCCTTTTATTAGAACATCTGTCACTTTCAAAGTAAGAAACATCAAATTTAACGTCAAGATCATCTACATTCGAGTTGAAGTTTTGAAGGAGAAGTCTTAGAGAGTATATAGTTTTGTGAATGAAAAATTCTAGATATAGTCTTCTAGAGACCTGTACGCCCACTCGGTTCTCGGGATTGAGAGTGGGTACTATATCCCGTACAACTGACAACTATAAAACAATTAAAGATGCGAAAAGTAGAAGAGAGAGAAAATTATTTTATCCATAACTTTCGGTTCAGAATGTATTTTTTGATCAAATAAAAATATTAGATTTCTTGTAAAAATACTCCCCAACAAGACTAGTGTTGACATACTTTAAAAAAGTAGTAATATGAGAAAAATATAGTATCTATATTTTGGTGTATCATACACATGTACTAGATACAATACCCGTGTTTTGAGTATAGTACTTCAGCAAGTAAACATTGGTATTGTACCTCAAAATGAGAATAATATTCCCCAAATCACGTGTATTGTATCCCCTTTATTTATCTACCCAAGTATATAATCAATGTTTTGCGGTATAATGCACATATTTTGGAGATACAATACTAATATTTTACTTATTTACATATTATACCCCAAAACACAAGTATTATACACAATTAGTGCGAGTGTTTACTATACCCACTTTAATTTTAATATTATACTTGATGATAAATATGAATATAGTACCAATCTTTGGGGTACATTTTCTATATTTGAGGTATATTATTGTTGTCTTGGAGGTACATACTAATGTTACTCCCGTTTTAAAGTACAATACATGGATTTTTTTGAGTACTGTACTTTTTTATACTTTTCTCCTTTCTTGTTATATTTTCTAAATTATTTTTTTCTCCTAAGAATGTCAATATTGGTCTTTTTGTGATAAACCTAAACTTTTTATTCGACGAAAAAATTCTTACGATTTATAAGTTATGCGCTAATTTTTTTTTCTTTTTCTCTCTTTGATAGTGGGAGGGTGTGGATAGTCTAACTCTTTATAAATCTATTGTATAACATGAGTGTTGACTATGATCCATCAGAGTTTGAGTCACTCAAGTTTAGCACATTTCCTCACATTACATAAACAATACCAAAGTTACAGTAAACAACGACAACAAGTCATTCTCCCCTCTCTTCTATGACAAACATAATTTCCCTGAAGACTGTTTACAAACCAATAGACAGAACAAAATGCAGGTTGAAATCAACAGTAAAGACCATTATTCCCTCTAAAGTTGCAGTAGGTGGAACCGACACAAATGTCAGGACTGGTACGTCAACAACAGTAAGCGCTCCAAGGTCCTGTTAGTTTTTTGAAGAACTCATTGTTCGTTTGGATAACATTCTGCATGCAATGCATACTCTCCTGTTGTTAAATAGTAGATAATGTATTCAATTATTGGAAAATAGTTGAAAATTTGTGGATACGTTTACCCAATCTTGATCTATAGATAAAGTAGCCTTCCCATAGTCACAACGACGCAAATCCCACACTATCCCAGCCTTCCATGCCATTAAGTACCTAGTTTTTAAACAAAACAATGGAGATTTACCCAACCTTAATGAATCTTGCGGCACACTCAGCCTAATCTCGTACAGTCCAAGATCCACAGATTATCAGCAGAGTGAGTGGTTGTATGTGTGGGTACCTCACGTTTCTCCATTGAGGCATCCGGTTTATCCAATATGTAGAAGTTGGGAATCCTAACATGAGCGCACCATGGTGACAGAGGTTCTCCGGGCCAGGGCCAATGTCGCCTACTAAGAGCCCGACCCTTCTTCCATCCTCCCTATCTCCTTCTCGAATCAGCACGCACTAACTCCTCACCCCATTAGCTAGCCCATCCCTTAAAGGGCCTGTTTACATGCCAACCACCACCACACTCACACCTCCCTTTCCCTCTTTTTTGTCTCATGTATGCCCAACTACTGCCCCCCGACGTTTATCTGTCAAAGCACCAAACAATCAAATTAAAATGGGTGTGTAATGTCTGTACATGTTGTTCCCTAAAGCAAAATATGTACACATTGCAACAACTGATTATACGGTAAGATACCCAGCCCTGTACCTTCCACGTCCCCAGACAGTGTTTCACCTCTTTGTCCTTGCATGTCTATGGGGGCCTGTGTCTGCGTCGGCAACGTGTGTCATATGGAATCTGTAAGGAGGAGAGCGCGCGGCAATGGAGAGTGGATACTAAGGTGGCTGGTAGATGCGTGTCGTGTTGGTGCTGGATATCCTTCTTCTAGGGTTTAACGTACTCCTGGGGTGCTATATATAAGACGCCTTGGCTGCTCATTAGCTCCCATCTCCTTATGCAGAGAGCAACTTAGTTGTTGCTTGACACATAAGAGGAGAAGTATTAGCCTTGGTATAGCTATAAGGTGATAGTCTTGGTAAAAGTATAGTAGGTACTCTAGATATAACCATATAGAGCTAGCCAGCCACCATGACACCTACTATGAGTGCATTCCTTCAGAAGATCAAGCCCTACATTGCCATGGTTTTCCTGCAGTTCGGCTTTGCTGGGATGTATGTGGTCTCTGTCGCTTCACTCAAACGAGGCATGAACCACTATGTCCTTGTGGTTTACCGCAACATTGCCGCCACTGTCTTCATGGCACCTTTCGCCTTCTGGTTTGAAAGGTCGATATTCTTGATTTCCTACTTCCCTTCTCACATTTTTCTTTGCCTAGCCAGAATGAACGTCTGTTTATATATTTTTTGCTTTTACAGTTTCTGTTCTTATTACTCACGTAATTAAGAGGTGGGTTTCCCTAACGATATATTTCCTACATACAACGTTTTTTTTTGTTACAGCTGATGATGTTAATATGTAAAGTTGGAAAAACCTCTCTAGCTAGGAGTGACGTTGATACGTGTGGCATCTGAGAGAAGTGTGTAACACGTCCACCTATAGGCAACACATACTAGATAAACCTTCTAATTAGCATGCACTTTTTTCCGACCCCATGTCCTCAAAGCTTGGCGCAAAATTTCAGTAGCAATATCAATGGTTCAATTGCAGATATATATTAGTTTTCCTTCTCCTTTGGATATAATAATTTCAGTAACTAACGGATAGGCATGCATGTCGCGCACTAGTCCACTTGTAGACCACGGCGGGAAGTGGGAGTTGTCATCATCGTTCAGTTGCTATATATACACAAGCTCCTTCGCTATAGTTTCATCATCCCAAGCCAAGAGCTAAGCATCTCAGTTTCCCTTCCAGCCTTTGAGTGGTGTGAGACAGTGTGTGTGTGTGTGATTACAAGCCTTAGTCTGTCTTGTGACCATGAAGACCGAGCTGATTGCCTTCTTCCACAAAATCAAACCCTACATTGCCATGATCTTCCTGCAGTTTGGTTATGCTGGGATGTTTGTTGTGTCCGTCGCTTCGCTCAAGGCTGGCATGAGTCACTATGTCCTTGTTGTATACCGCAACGTTGCCGCAACTGTTTTCATGGCACCCTTTGCTTTCTGGTTTGAAAGGTCTATCATTCTGTCCGGGTTATCTGTTTTTTGTTTAATCTCTGCAAGAAATGTTTGATTTGCAAGGTTATCTGTTTTTGTTTCTTGTATCCATTAGATAACAACATGCATGCTTAGTTAGTAACCTATAGAACCTAGGGAAATATTGTTTGATTACGAAAAATTTCATAGTTTCTTAATTGCTTCCATAAAAATGTTGCAGTTTTTTTTGCCAACAATATGATGTATTGTTCTAATTGCATGCTAAAAGGACAATCTTAACCTTAGACAATGAATTCCAGCCAAGTAATTGCATTACTTAGTGATCTCTTAAAGGTAGATCATGTTAATAATGCGGCTTTATAGAAAGATGCAAGATTCTTGTGTTTCCCCAAAAGCGGATTAAAAGCATCCCACTGCATCTAGAACACCAGCGTATCATCAATTGGCCAGTTGTTTTTTGTTCCATGAGGGTTCAGAATATATGACTCCACAGTCTCGGGTGATACACGTGGTTGAATTTTTTATAGGTAGAGAATCCATACCATGAAGTTGTAGCTTGATTTACTGTATGAGTTGTGTTAAGGCGAATATTTATAGATTGTCATTAGCCAAAATATGCCACTGCTGCATACTAGGAACGACGAAGGTGCACCTTGTTCGTTGTTCATGTTATATAGGCTGGTTGATTTTTCTATGTGCCCGTTTATGTATCTTAATAAAGATGAGCTTTTAATAACCTATAAACAACTAAGACCATACTTTCACAGTATACCGTTATTTAGACATAAAACCTTACATGTTTGTGTACATCTCATAGTTCTTAGTAATCAAATATTTGACGAATTTCCTTTCTAATGGTTTTATATTTATATTTATCGTCATAAATATACGACATCTGTATATAGGTATATGCATTAAATACATAAGCAAATTCTAATAGTAGAGTTAACGTCATATCGTTAAAATATATATGAATGATAGTATCTCTGCCTCATTGTATAAAACAACTTCTAGAACCGTCACAACGAGTTTTCCCTTTATATGCGAGCCATCACAACTAACATTTAAAAAATCCTTTTTCCGATGTTTCTCTTTCTTCTTTTGGCAACATGGGGATTATTATCTTTTAGGATAATGAAAACGGGAAAGCGATGATGGTATATCAGCTGAATGAAAACTCGACAAGTTGTAGCTAGGTAGTGAAAAAGGCAGGACATGACACAAAGTTGAGGGTTAATGGAAAAATATGAATTGGGGGAAGCAGCAGTGAGTCTTACGGATGTCCTTGCGGCTTAAATGGTGGCTGACTTAGTATCCACTGCATCTCCTCAGACTTTAGAAGTGCTTTCAAACAATTAGAATAACGAGGATTCCATGTGCAGCGACGCTTTTGATTCTATCTTATCATTCCTTGGGTAGATTAGGCATACCTCAGTTTCCACCAAACCCTAGCTCCTTCCATGGAATTCCTCAATCCAAAGTAATTAATATTCCCCTTGAGCTCTTTATTAGAGCTCTTCAATTGAGCAAACTGCATCTTTTGAATTGTAAGCATTCAAGAACTGAAACTTGGAGAATAAACATGCAGAGCTAAGAGATGTTTATTATCAGAAGAACATTATTGTATACTTCTTCTCCTTTGATCTTAAAGAAGATATGCTTTTCTGTCATGGATATTTATACTGTCATCTCTGTGATTGAGCAGAAAAGTGAGGCCGAAGATGACATTCAAGTGCTTCATGAAGATAATGCTGCTAGCACTACTGGAGTGAGTATTCATCCTAATCCTCTCTTTGGCTCACATATACACTTCCCTAACCTTTGGATGCATGCAACCGATACGATGAAATATATAGTAAAAAAAACTAATATGGATACATGATACGTATACAGACCCGTTCTGGACCAGAACTTCTACTACGTTGGTGCCAAGCTAACTTCCGCCAGCTTTTCTGCCGCCCTGTACAACATGCTTCCAGCAATGACATTCCTTCTTGCCGTTGTACTAAGGTAATCCAACTCCTTCAATTTATGGACATCAATGTGATCTAGATACACCTATAATTTCCAGTAGCTAATCTAGTCAGCTGATCAATGCCCAATTTCAGGGTTGAGAACATGAAGAAGCGGAGCTGGCACACGTGGGCAAAGGTGGTAGGGACCCTAATTACTGTTGCTGGCGCGCTGGTGATGATCTTGTACAAGGGTCCGGTTGTTGAGTTCTTCTGGACGAAAGGCCGCCCACACAGCGGCAGCGGTGGGGAGGAACAGCAGGCCGGCGGCGAGTTCCTGAAGGGCACTCTGATGCTCATCTTCAGTTGCTTCTGTTGGTCCGCCTTCTTCATCGTGCAGTCGAACACGCTGAAATCGTACCCAGCTGAGATGTCTCTGACGACGTGGATTTGCCTCATGGGCGCCATCCAGAGCGCCGCCGTGACGCTCACAGTCGAAAGGGGTATCAAGCCTTGGGTCATTGGGTGGGACATGAGGCTCGTCACTGCCGTCTACTCCGTAAGCATAATTGTTTTTGGTATACAGAAAATATATATCGATTTCTTAATCACTATATGACTGGCTTAATTAATCCTCTGTGCGTTTGTTTCAATTAGGGTGTCATGTGCTCCGGGGTGGCGTACTACGTCCAAGGGATAGTGATGAAGGAGAGAGGCCCCGTCTTCGTCACTGCTTTCAATCCACTGTGCATGATTATCGTCGCTGTGCTCGGTTCCATCCTTCTTGCTGAGGATATCAACTTGGGAAGGTAATTGATGCTCGTGGAGTGTGGCCTCTGTGGGCTCCCTAGCAACCAATAATAAGAACGTTATTGCTTAACCAGTCATCTTCCAGATTACTGAGCTTTATTACGATGGTATACATAATCGCACAGGGTGATCGGCGCCGTCATTATCGTGGTGGGTCTCTACTCCCTAATATGGGGCAAGAGCAAGGACACAATCGTTCAAACAGACCCCGCCGCCGCCGCGGCCAAGGCCAAAGCGTTGGAGCTGCCCATTTCTGCCCAGGACGTGGACAACAACAAGCACGTCGCTGGGGCTGATGACAGCTACGGCGTCATGCACTTCGTCCAAGCCCCAGCTAAAAATTGATTGGTGAGGCCGGGAGAACAGCAACACTGGTACTGGTCATTAGTTGCGCCAACCGGATAGGCGTACTTACCTTGCTAATTACATGTTATCCATGCACTACTGCACTGGATTTATATCGTAGAATGGACTCTAGAACTTCTTGGTGTCACTGCCTTGTTACTACCATAATAGCTTTGGCAAATCGGCAGGCTATATAAGCAAATGTACCCGGTGCCAGCTGGTTAGCTAACATGTTGGACCTCTCTTACTTTATTCGTCAAATTGTACCTCAAGAGGCATCAAACATCAGAAAAAGAAACGAGTATTATGCTGCCCTTTTGTACGATTGCCTACATCAGCTCGATCTTGTTGGTGATTTGTTGGTGGAAAACTGAAAATTGGATTGGCATTGATCAAAGAACCAATTTGTTAACACGCAAGCAATGCGGATAGAAAGAAGCCACATGGCAATTTGACCAGATTTCTGATTCATGCCATTCAAATTTATTCGCTCGTAATTTTTAGCAAGTCATGCTTCCCTGAAACCAGCTCAAGAATTCAGAACAAACTCAAACCTGTTTCCCTTCCATGTGTTCAGAATGTCAGGGAAGTACAAGGATGCATGTTAAGGATTTGAACAAGAGTATACGTGGAGTTTGTGCGGAAAAACAAAGCCGAGAATAAAGAGAACGATCACACAAAAACACAAATTTATATGGTTCAGTGAGTAGGGCTGTAAATGGGTACGGGTAGATCCGCGAACCCGCAAATCCAGACCCTTAAAAAACTCGCCACGGGTCTAATTTTTTATACCCGCATACCCTTGAACCCGTATACCCTTGAACCCGCATATAAGCGGGTCAAATAATGGATATGTTTGGACCCAAACCCGCTAGACCTGTGTACCCGCTATACATAAGTAACTACTAAAATAAGATGTTATATATATCATACTTTACTAGTCTAATTAATATAATTATTGAGATTATATCCTACTCTAAGGTTAAGACTAGTCATATAACTAAGAATTAATTATTCTAGTTACAATAACGAACATCATATGTAAACTTAAAATCAAAATGTCTACTAATCTACATTACTTTCTACATAAATTAAATGTTATGATCATGACTACAAATATGTAAACAATTACTCAATTAATTTTATTGTATAGAATATAGCATTGTCTAATATAACTATTACATGTTAATATACTATATGATAACAATATCTTGTTGTGTTAAATATATATAAAATAGTCATTTCTCTTACATAAACAATATGATATTTTATAGAACCGCTTACCCGCATACCCGCACCGCATACCCGCTATTATTGCGGGTACAGGTATGGTGCGGGTCTAGGTTTTGTATTATGTGGGTCTAGAACCGGAACCGGTCCCGCTAAATTAGATGGGTATGGGTATGGGTATGGCCAGACCCGCACCGTACCCGCACCTATCAGTGAGAGACGACCTACTCCTTGGGAGAGGGCGGGATTCTCACTATTTCAGAGAAGAGGGTACAAGAGGAGCCCTCTCGAAAGAGGTAAAATACACCTTGGAGTACGACGATGGCTGTCTCGATACATAATATAGGATGATGTTAAAACCCTAACTAGGGCACATATACTTATACATGTAGAATCATAATCATATTCTTATTCAGATCTAGAATGTCGACCATATCTTATCATAGGGGCTTCACCCCCTACACCCCTTGGCATTAGCGGGCTAAGACCCGCACAATGCCCATTAATTGGGTCGACAAAAATTCATTTAATTTTGGATCGAATCTATAATCAGATCAGCAACGAGACACACAACAATGCATAAATGGCTCAACTAAAGATAATTTAAGGTTTCTCTTGTTTTTAAACTAATCATTTGTCGACCTTTAAGAATCTTGACCACCATAACGAGAGATGAATTAGGGTTTTCTTTGGTATCAAATTTGATCACTATAAGAATTTAAGTAACAAAAGCATAACCAAGATGATAAACCTAATTCATAATTTTTGCAATTTTAATCCTCGATCATATTCACCATCTTTTAACCATTATTAATAATGTCAACACAAAGTCATTCGGTGGAATCAAAACCCGTCATTAGTATCTCAAGCATCGTTATATAACAACAAGAAAGAGATCTAGAAATATGCATAGGAAAATTCAATTCTTTGAGCTCACAATGATCAAAATATTAAGATTTTTCTGTAAACTGGTAGATAAATGTGCAATCATCGCAAAACATGTTAATTTCAGATATCATCTAAGTGAGAGATTATCATATTTTGATCACATCAGAAAGTTAATTTAAATAGTACCAAAATTTTGAAACAATATATATAGAATCCATCTAAAACCTCCTTTCTAGTTCATATGTATTATAGATTTATAACTTCCAAGTGATTTAGGTAGAAACTTCATTGCAAGGATATCTACAAAGAAGTTAGATTAGTTGCCTTATGCAACCACAATAACAATAGATCCTGCATACTAGCCTAAAAATACTCCAAAGAAGGTCTCTTTCACCAAATTCACATGCAAGAACTCAATCTTGGTCAAAGAATAGAAAAATAGGATTGAGATAAAGAACCATGGTTTAAACCAATAACTTTATATCAACTTGAATCTTTTGCAAACCTATAAACCATGTTCATGCACTTGATCTCAAGTAGGTTTAGCCTCCATAACTCTTGAAAGACGTGTAACATACTAAAACCTAACTTCATAACTCTGAAAACCCTTACAACATGAATTTAATGCATTTGGATCATCTCATAAGAAAAATCACAAACAAGTGCACGATATACCTTGTCTTGAACATATGGTGAATCTAGATGCTCTTAGCACCCTACCGAGACTTAGAGAGCATATTATCATTCATATAGGGAGGATATTGGTATGCCTTTCATTAGTATACCCTTGCCTTTAATACGATGATCATAATGTTGGGAAATATGGGCACATAATATAGCAAACGACACAAAATTTTTATCTATTCGTATTCCCATAACAACAAGATTGCATCAACTATTATGAAATAGGAAGGATGGCTTTAGTGAGTTATACCTGGTCCTGGGGTAAGTCCAGCAATAAAACTCACTTCTTTGGAACTGTTGATAACTTGCTCTTGGACGGTGGCTGTGCAGCTCCTGGTCTTCACCATGAACAGTTGTGTACACAACCTCTACATCGACTCTGGTGGTCTCGCCATAGACTATAGGTTGACTTTTCTCTCTAAGCAGCAAACAAATGACTCCTACCTCTAGAGTAGTCCACACAGACCTACTATAACTCCTGTCAGTCACCAAGAACAGATAAGGAGTTCTCCCTCCCGTTGGTGTACTAGTTACCAACTAGCTCTCCTACAATGATAACTTCTCAGTTGTTCTCTCCGTTGGCTATCCCTCCTTTTTAGGTAGGACTTGCTCAGGCTCTCTTGGTTACCAAAACCAGAGAGGAAAATAATTGTTAGAGGAACTGATTCTTAGTTGTCTGTGTTGTGTCTTGGGAGACCCCCAATACCCCTCCTTTTATAGTCGAGGTTAGGGTCATAGTTCCCAGTCTATAGGGGATCGTGTGGGAGTGGAAAAGTGTTGGTTGTTTACACTAACGAGTTTCAATCCAAGTAAAGGATAGTTTACTCAACTAGCTATTTCCCGCAAGTATACGAGAGTAGTTGTAGTCGAGGTCGAACACAAGGAACGTTGGTTAGTTAGGCATAAGAGTTATGATTTTCAATAATCTAGATCGTTGTACACAAGATGATTAGATTAGAAAAACTAAATTACAGATTTAAAACAAAACAGTAAATTATCACTTAAGAAAGGTTAAGATTCAGATTTAAGAGGATCTTAGACTTGGGATTTCACCATCACATCATAGCTTATATTAAAATACGAATTTAAACATGTTAATTAACTTGCAAAGGAGGTTTGTAGTCATCACTCACCTCCCGGTGAAGTGATGATGATTTTAACTCCATACATCACTCTTGTGTATGTATTTCATTTCAAATCACAAACCTTGCTCCTCAACATAATCCCAGCCACCCTCGCGGTCAAGGACAAGTTGCCAAAAGAGTAACTCCATACTCTCAAACACATCTTCTCAGATTATGAAAGAAAGCATAAAACATGCAAGTATGATGGCCAATCACACAAACAAGTATTTCAGATCTGAAACAACTCTTGGAACATGCAAGAAACTAACATTTAGTACGAAATTCATATGTTCTTACAAGCTATGACATGGGAGTTACTCTCCCATTCCCAAGAAAAAGAGTCTACTCGTCCATAATGATGTACATAAGAAAATGTGCAGAAATTTCGGAGTTTAGCATGGTTTAGAGAAGGAAAAGCTAAGCAATCCCAAGGTGTAACCAAAGGAAGGTAGAATTCCGACTTGAGGACGAAATCCCACTTCTACAGCTGCTCCAAACTGGACAAACTTCCCTCCTGAGAAGCTTTGTAGAGTGAAGAAGCTCTGCTGCACCTTGGAGAAGAAGCTTGGAGAAGAAGAGAGGAAGAATGAGGGTTCTTTGGCAAGAAACCACCTCCTTTCCCCTCCAAATCGCCCTCCTATGCTCTAGGCTTGCTCTAGGACGAGAGAACTTCCGCAAACGACCGGGCATAACCGCCCATTAAGTTCCCACTTCATTTTAAACAAAAACTCGTATTTTACAAAATGTTGAAACTGCCAGGCGCACGGCGTGCACTTTGGAAATGCACGCCGTGCAACTTTCCAGAAACTTTCAATTTTTTCCAGAATGCACTGTGCACGGCGTGCACTTTAGAAATACACGCCGTGTAACTTTCCAGAAACTTTTAGCTCCCAGGTGCACGCCGTACAACTTTCCAGAAACTTGTATCTTCCTGAAATTCCCAGGTGCACGACGTGCACTTTTGGTGCACGGCGTGCACTTCGCTGTTCTGGGCTGTTGTGTATTTTGCTCATAACTTTCAGTGTGTAGGTCCGATTTACATGACGTAAAAAGTGGTATTTGCGTAGTTTCGAACCCCAACACATGTAGATACTTGAGGAGTGATCAATAAGAGATAATATGATATATTCCTCATCATTTCATTACAAAATATAGTACCTACAATCCAAACCATGAGACAAGTAAGAATAGCTAAAAATATAGAATCTAGCATGAATGAGAGTGATAATTGAGTCAAAACAACATGAATATGCAACCAAACATGATCCAAAAGATGATATGATTTGTGCACATCAAATACCCCTAAGCTTAAACCATTGCTTGTCCTCAAGCAAAAAGAGCATAGAAACATGAATGAAGAAATTGTCAAGTTCATGAATAGATCAAATGAAATGAAAGATGTGTATAAGACCAAACCAACCATGATCAACATGTTTATACTCATAGCCATCAATTCAACTCAAACATCCAAGAAAGAGATTTTTAGTTCAGCAGGGGTGGCATCAATTAGTTGAATCAATCAATTAAACAACACTAGGTAGAATTTGGATGACCAAGCCAAGCAATTAGTGGATGTGCAACTCAAACTCTCAACTATTAAGGATACAAATGCTGAAATCTTAGTTAAAATTGACAATTTTAGTTGTACTCTCCTTCTTTCCCAAAAGTGATATGATAAAGGATTATGGGTTCCGACACTCGGCTGCTAATGTAGGCTTATGCACACATGGAGTGTCAGTTGGGGTATTTTACCCTCTTTTAAGACATACCACCTAACCATCGTGGCCAGATCGGACTTACACTAGGCTAGCATGATATGTGGGCGGTTTAGCCATCTTTTATAGGGTATAAAGGTGAGATAAGACAAAAGAAATTTTAAATTCTTTTCCAAAAGATAGGAGAGTCAACTAAATTGCAACATTAGCTAGATTTCATTCATTTGTTTTGAAAATTTTTCATTGAAAGAGTGGTTGAAAATGCACTAAGAGCTTGGCAAGGGCATCTCGTATTCCAAATGATGTTGTAAAGTTGATTTACTCAAAAAATTGAAACCATTACATGTTTTAAGCAATCAAGGATGTGAAAGATGAATGTTCAGGCTAGAAGCATAAACCAAGGTTAAGCACATGTTGATGGCCAAAATGTTTCATTTGATTAATGCATGCCTTTTACAATTTCTCCAAATGATATTTCTCATCAAAAGAGGACAATCTGTTAAGCATAGGAGTTCTATCCACATATAAAAGATAAACCTCATATCATACTAGATTTTCCACCAGAAGAGGAGAACTGAAAACAAAAGATTGAAATGTGAACACAAAATAAAAGCAAATGACAAGAAGCAAATAACATGAAAGGGAAAAGCTAAAAGAACTAGGTTACAATCCGGTTGCTCCCCCCTAAGCTTGAAATCTGCAGTGTCCTCACTGCATAAATCAAACTAAAAAGGTTGCAATCGGGTACCTCGTCATGGTGGAAACATCAAAGTCCATGGAGGACCGGTGCTCTGATTTGTAGTTGGAAATTGTTGTGCTAAAGATTGATGCCTCCTTGCAAATATGTCCTTTATTTGGGGCAAGCGAAAGCACCTATGAGCTGCAGCAAGAATAGTCTTTTGTATGCCAATACTATTTGTCTTTTCATTATCCTTTGTAGCATCATCAAAATATGAGTTGGGAAAAGTGTTCTCATTATAAAGCAATGTGTCATCTAGAGTGTGAGGAGGAAAGACATGTGGCTTGTTTGAAGAATCAACATGTAGAGCATGTGTTGTAGCTTTCTCCCCTTTAGTTGCAACTTCATAATCATCATGGATATCAACATCATCATACTTTGAAGGATATAACTCTATAACAACTCCATTCTTTAATGTCACCGGCCTAAAATATGTAGGATTTGTCTCTGGTGGGCTAGGCAAGAAAGGTGGAAATGCTTCTTTGCTAGGAAGAGCTTGTTGGGCAATTTGTTTTTCCAAGATATGTGCATGAGTGGCTATAGTCTCCACCTTAGAAGAGAGTTGGCAAATGGCACCCTTCATTGATTGTCTTTGTTGATGGAACTTCTCATTTTGTTGCATTTGAGTTGAATTAAATGTTACAAGCATGGACTCTAATCTAGAAGTTACTTGTGGTTGTTGTGGCTGAATGAAATTTGGGTTTGCATTGATGTAGAAGTCCGGTGGAGTGCAGCCCATTGGAGAATAAATAGAAGAAGAATAACATGTAGAATATGAGTGTCCAAGCAACCCACATGAATCACAAATAATATTGGTTGCTTGAAATGGCTGTGTGCTTAGCTTATCAAACCTTTGTGATAAAGTGTCTATCTTTGCTGCAATTATGTCTATAGCACCAACCGTGTGATCTTCCCTTTGCTTTCTGGAAGTAGTATGTGAAAAGGATGGGTGGTAGCTTGTAGCCGGACTCCATTGGCAATGATTTGCTGCCATATCTTCAATAATAGCATAGGCTTCTCTATAAGATTTGTTCATTAGAGCTCCATTTGCAGCTGCATCAATAGACATCCTTGTATTGTAGCACAAACCATTATAGAAAGATTGCAATAGAAGCCAATTGCTTAGACCATGATGTGGACAAAGATGTTGAATATCTTTGAACCTCTCCCATGTATCATACAAGGTCTCTCCATCCCTTTGAGAATAATTGATGAGTTGACTCCTTAGCTGCAAAGTTTTGCTAGGTGGAAAATATCTTGCCAAAAAGACCTTTAGAAGCTCCTCCCAAGTGCTGATTGACTTCTTTGGCAAAGTATAGAGCCATGTCTTGGCTCTATCTTTAAGAGAGAATGGAAAAAGAATTAGGCATATCCCATCAGTAGGAACACCATATATCTTTATGGTGCTTAGCAACTGTAGAAATTCAGCAATGTGGAGGTTTGGATCCTCCATTAGTGTCCCTCCAAATGCATTCAGCTGTAGCAATTGTATGATGGATGGGCTGATAGAAAACTCCTCTGCCTCAAATTTTGAAATATTAATAGGCCCACTCATGTGCATTGCAGCTGTACCAAAGTAGTCCTTAAGAGGAAGGTCATCCTCCTTGACTAGTTCTTCATGTGAATCCAGAGGATTAGGTAGATGTGGCATAGATCGTGGTGGTGTATGTTGTATGGATGTTGGTGGTGTATATGAGGGTGTGGAAGAATGTGGTATGGTTGTTGGTGGTATATATGATGGCGGTGAATTAAGTGTGATTGATGATGGTGTGGATGAAGGATGTGTGGATGAGGGTGGTACATATGAAGGTGATGTGGATGAAGGCGGCATGGGTGAATGTCGTTTGGATGATGGTGACATGGATGATGGTTGTGCGGGTTGTGATTCCTCCATACATGTTTGGGTTTCACTCCTTCTTGCTCCATGAGGGTTGTAAATGATGTGTTCATTTTCTGAATGTAGAGATATGCACGGTTCAAGGATCTTTTTATGAACACCCCATATGCTCCTGCAAATAAACAAGGTGAGTGAGATACAAAAACAAACATGGAAGATACAACAAATTATGATGATCATGATGAATTATGATTTATGGATATGATGATGGATATGAAGGTTGTGATCTAGTCTCATTTACTTATCAAAAACTCTTACTCGAACAGGAATACCGATGCTCCTCGGCAACGGCGCCAAAAACTTGTTGGTTGTTTACACTAACGAGTTTCAATCCAAGTAAAGGATAGTTTACTCAACTAGCTATTTCCCGCAAGTACACGAGAGTAGTTGTAGTCGAGGTCGAACACAAGGAGCGTTGGTTAGTTAGGCACAAAAGTTATGATTTTCAATAATCTAGATCGTTGTACACAAGATGATTGGATTAGAAAAAGTAAATTACAGATTTAAAACAAAACAGTAAATTATCACTTAAGAAAGGTTAAGATTCAGATTTAAGAGGATCTTAGACTTGGGATTTCACCATCACATCATAACTTATATTAAAATACAAATTTAAACATGTTAATTAACTTGCAAAGGAGGTTTGTAGTCATCACTCACCTCCCGGTGAAGTGATGATGATTTTAACTCCATACATCACTCTTGTGTATGTATTTCATTTCAAATCACAAACCTTGCTCCTCAACATAATCCCAGCCACCCTCGCGGTCAAGGACAAGTTGCCAAAAGAGTAACTCCATACTCTCAAACACATCTTCTCAGATTATGAAAGAAAGCATAAAACATGCAAGTATGATGGCCAATCACACAAACAAGTATTTCAGATCTGAAACAACTCTTGGAACATGCAAGAAACTAACATTTAGTACGAAATTCATATGTTCTTACAAGCTATGACATGGGAGTTACTCTCCCATTCCCAAGAAAAAGAGTCTACTCGTCCATAATGATGTACATCAGAAAATGTGCAGAAATTTCGGAGTTTAGCATGGTTTAGAGAAGGAAAAGCTAAGCAATCCCAAGGTGTAACCAAAGGAAGGTAGAATTCCGACTTGAGGACAAAATCCCACTTCTACAGCTGCTCCAAACTGGACAAACTTCCCTCCTGAGAAGCTTTGTGGAGTGAAGAAGCTCTGCTGCACCTTGGAGAAGAAGCTTGGAGAAGAAGAGAGGAAGAATGAGGGTTCTTTGGCAAGAAACCACCTCCTTTCCCCTCCAAATCGCCCTCCTATGCTCTAGGCTTTCTCTAGGACGAGAGAACTTCCGCAAACGACCGGGCATAACCGCCCATTAAGTTCCCACTTCGTTTTAAACAAAAACTCGTATTTTACAAAATGTTGAAACTGCCAGGTGCACGACGTGCACTTTGGAAATGCACGCCGTGCAACTTTCCAGAAACTTTCAATTTTTTCCAGAATGCACTGTGCACGGAGTGCACTTTAGAAATACACGCCGTGCAACTTTCCAGAAACTTTTGGCTCCCAGGTGCACGCCGTACAACTTTCCAGAAACTTGTATCTGCCTGAAATTCCCAGGTGCACGGCGTGCACTTCGCTGTTCTGGGCTATTGTGTATTTTGCTCATAACTTTCAGTGTGTAGGTCCGATTTACATGCCGTAAAAAGTGGTATTTGCGTAGTTTCGAACCCCAACACATGTAGATACTTGAGGAGTGATACAATAAGAGATAATATGATATATTCCTCATCATTTCATTGCAAAATATAGTACCTACAATCCAAACCATGAGACAAGTAAGAATAGCTAAAAATATAGAATCTAGCATGAATGAGAGTGATAATTGAGTCAAAACAACATGAATATGCAACCAAACATGATCCAAAAGATGATATGATTTGTGCACATCAAAAAGACTGGAAAAACTTGAACTTCACAACCTGCATCATCCAAAATGACTTTTTTCATACCCAGGCGGTCGTTTGGTGTGCGAGACGCTCGTCTTGCACTGCCAAACATCTATTTGGCATTTTCCCAATTGCACACGAATTTGGTAATTTTGATTCCAATTAATATCATACTAATTTTACATGCTCTCCAAGTATATACAATCAAAACTATTTGAGAAATATCCTGAACCATCGTTCGGCCCCAAACTGACCGTCTTTGTAAGGCTCCTAAACTTGCTTAATATGTTGAACAAGATTAATTACCATAATTTAATGTTTATAACCTTAATATAACCTTGTGATATGATTTTAAATCATAAGACAAGCTTAAGTTTCAAATTTAGTCCAATTTGAACACTGTTTGAGCAAGTTATGCAATTTTATGTACATTTCAGACTTTTCTGCAATTTACCCAATTGAGGGGTTTTCCTTGCAAATTGTTCCGTCAATTATGTTCCTTATATGTTTTCTCATCATTCTTGATCTTCTTAACCCATGGGTGCTCAATTGTACATTGAATTGGAGGAGATTTCATTCTATGTTGAATTAGGGTTTACCCCCCCCCCCCAATGGATGAGCCACCTTCAAGGCTACCAATCGATGGCTCCACTTGCTTGGTCATCATACAGTGGCCAACATCTAGTGGAACAGTCAGTGGTCATCACTAGTAGGCCCAAGGTAGATGGTTCAAGTTGGTTTGGTTCACTTGAACCCATGGTTCACTTATGGACATGATCAACCGATGGTTCACCCATCTTTAGACCTAAACCATGATCAAACGAAGGTTAACTTCAACCAACAGCCGGTGGTTGACTTGGGAGACCATAAACCAATGTCCCAGTAGTCCCCAACAACCGTTGGACCTACTACTTGCTCATCCATGCAAGCTTTAATCCATGGACACATGGAGAGCTGCTTGTACACCTCATGCTTAATCTCAACCTTATCCTCCAAACTTTATATACTTATCCTTAGCCTAAAAATGAATTTTTTTCTCTCTACTACTTCCATCCTACTAAGAGCTTCATTCTCTCTCTGTTCTACTATAGAAAACCTGTCCAAGGTAGAAGAAGAAGGAGATATTTGTGGAAGAAGCATCTAGGGTTACGATTTGCTTCCTTCTAGGGTTTCTAAAGCTTCTTCCTGATGAACTTTGTGAGAACCTATTATACTAAATGAGATTACTCAAAACATAAAACACAATCAATCGCCAATCAATCAGATACCCAAAAATATGGGTAAAATAAAATTGATTTCAACATCAACACCCGCTCAAAAACATTTGCATAAGAGCCCAACATCTTTCTTGTATCCATACTATGCCAAGAATTTGATACAAATTGGTCTATCACCTTAGCCAGAACATATATACACAGAAGAAAAATATTTTTATATGTCACACAAACAAGCATTTACATGCTAACAAAAGTTCAATTTGTTTGAAAAACCATATACAAACTTTTCCTGCCCAGACTTGAGAGTACATGGATGACTCTAGGACACACTAGACATCTAATCAACTTTCTCAAAGATTCATTACTATAGCTCCTATTTGCTTCCACATGTTTGTTTCTGTCACTTCAGATTACCTAAAAAAATGTGGTGAGCCACAAGGGTGAGACCCATGTCTGAGCAAGAGATAAAACCTCCAACAATGTTTATTGATTACAACATTTTAAACAGTAGATAACTAAGCAGCTGGAGTATTTAATAATCAATTGAACAAATTGAGCAGTTCAAGTATGCTAAACAGATTAAGCAATTAATCTTAGCAACAAGTATGATCATCAATGCATATATTGATAACAAATAAATCCATTTCTTTGGATATATATATCTACTCAAATATCATCAAATTGCATCTAATAACAATCATTATCATTAATCTAACTATCATCATATTCCTTGCTAACAACACAGACAATCTAGTAGCATAAGCATCCCTGACATCATGAATATGTCTAGTAACATAACATGGCTATCAATATTGGCATCTCAAATAAAGGGAACAAATATATATCATAAGTAGAACTAACATCATAGCACAATTAACTGCATAGGAATTTTAGTAGTTTAAGCATCTAAATTACATAGGCATGACTAGCAATATTATACATAGCTAGCAATATCATCTTAACCATCTGTGTCAGTATATTTGACAAAATAAGCATGTTTACAACATGAGCATAACTACAACATAAGCATATATATTATCTCTTATTGTAGTATACATGATCTCAATGAAAAGAAAGCAAACAAGGGTTACCATCCAATATGAAGCGTTGTATAAAACCCTAAATAGATATGATACACGGCTGTCTTACATCTTTTATTATGCTCTGGGGAATTTCAATCATACCATTCAAAGTCCAACCGACCCCTGCGAAGGGATATTCAGTTCTTTACAAGATCTAGGCCAGTATCCTAAGATCTCTTCCCCTCGGTCAATACGAATAAAGAGGCAGTGACATTTCAGTCAAAATACAAAACAACGACATATAGTCCTGTAACTAGCCCACCTTGGTACAGGTCATGACACTAGCATGTAGGGTATTCAAAACCATCTAATCTGAGGTACAACCATAGTTGTCCTCAATAACATCCGATGTATGAGGCATGACCATAGCCATCCTCCACAACATGCATTGTGGATGACAAGGATATATCCTCAACTTGCCACCCTACATACTCAACAGTATGCACTCCGAGTTTCCCTTAGGAATACTAGTTTCACCATCCAGCAAATTCTGACAATGAAGATGGCTCTATGGCATAGGGCACTACATGATTAGAGCTGCATTTGATTAGTTATGCCAATTGGGTGAATTAAGGCTACATCAAACAAGTGGACATACAAACCCTAATTCACTTCTAGCAAGCATATAAATATTATAACTTTTAAAAGATATAAAATGTGTAAAACATAATTTCTCATCTCATCATCACATGGTACTATTCACTTGCCATTCATGAGACCACATTAGTCATCATACTATCACAAGATATAAATCCTTTTCATAATATCACAGGGTATCAACCCTTATCAACATAAGAGGATTACACCTCATTAAGGGCTCAACCATGCCCAAAGGTCATCAAGACCATCATACTATCACAAGATATAAATCCTTTCCACAATATCACAGGGTAGAAACCCTTATCAACACAAGAGGATTACACCTAATTCAGGGCTCAACCATGCCCAAAGGTCATTAAGACCATCATACTATTCCCTACAAGATCATCATTATCTTTCCATGCCTTTTAACAAAGATCAACAACATCACTTACATATAATACATCAGATCAACACAACATTGCATTAATGAGCTAGGAGATATTCATAAACATTCATAGTAGGGTTATATTAACATTAAGAACATTCCTTTATTACATCAACATGCAATGAATCTAGATATGATTAACCCTTATCATATTCATAATGCACAAGTTTAGCATAAAAAAAGTATCAACCATGTGGCTGAGATAACAACCAATTAACACATTAAGATTATGATCATATTAAGGAGGTTATTTCACCATCATGCCATCATATAAGAAGCTTAAAAAAATACTCATCTTTATCTATTTGCATTAGAGTTAGGTTCACCAAGATAAGTTATATTAATTTTACTAATCAACAATCATAACCAAACCCTAACTCACGACATCCCCACTGGATCATGGATACATAAGGTAAAGCATCACCATCACATTCCATACTATTCCCAAGTATGAACCCACACATAAATCAAGGTGTAACCATCGGGTTATAACATACTAGGGTTTCAACAAGAGTAACACAATACTCCATGATTGTATTAGTCATTCAAGGACTATTCATACCTAATGACCATCATTTAGTTATATTAAAGCTAGGTATAGCAAGCTATACCTCATTAGGGTTACATATCAACACAATATGATTATCATCCCTTCTATTCATATGAGTGAATAGGTAAGATTACATTATTAAGGGAAACCCTCCATTTGTTCCATCATCATTCAACCCATATCACCATACCACAATGTCACCCAGAACCATTGGATGTTTAAAAGGTAAGACCATTGGTGGTTTACATAAGTAAACACCTTGGATAAAACACTTATGAAGTCCTTCATTTGTTCTCTACAAAGAGTCACCATTTAACCCTATATATCCCTTGATTAACAACACAAAAAGTTCCTTTGAGAGTAGGGTAAAACCCAAAATTGACTGTTCATCTAAAACAAGCCATCCATTGTCAACAAGTAAGCTCCTTAAGTTGATCATATAAAGGAAACCATCTAAATCACATTATTAGGACCAACATATTACATTATCCATCATTCCACTTTATTGGAGGAATAAACATTAGATCTTAACCATTGGATCAAGTTCATATGTTAAAACCATCAATTACAATATAGGTCCGACCATTGCATCAAGTGACCCAAGAAACCATTGGTCTAAGGCTTAATTGATGCTACAACTACAATTCTTAACTCACCATAGGTTGTGGAGACCTGATCCACCATCATGAGTGACCATTAAGTTACCATAGGTTGTTAGATCAATAATATACTCATTGATCAACATCAAATATTAAGCTAATGTTATCATTGATTGATAACATCAATAGGGTACTTAATCGTTGATCATTAAACTTCTATTTGATATATATATATATATATATATATATATATATATATATATATATATGTGTGTGTGTGTGTGTGTGTGTGTGTGTGTGTGTGTTTGTATGTATATATTAGTTTGGGTTTATGTGGTCTTTGATCAGATACACATATGAGAGTAGTTTAAATATTCACATAGTACACATTAAATAAATGATAAAACTAAAATCAGATCATATCGATTATCCTAAAACATAGTAAATTAACCTCACTTTGATACCACTATTGGGAAATACGTGCACTGAGTATAGAAGTGGAAACAAATTTTTTATCTATCTGTATTCCTATAACAGCAAGATGATGTCAACTAGTATGAAATGGGAAGGATGGTTTTAGTGATTTATACTTGGTCTTGAAGCAAGTTCAATGACAAAACTCACTTCTTTGCAACTACTGATAAGTTGCTCTTGGATGGTGGTTGTGCAGCTCCTGGTCTTCACCATGAACAACTATCTGTGTGATCTCCACACTGACTCTGGTGGTCTCGCCACGAACTGCAGGTTGACTTTGCTCTCTGAGCAGCAACCAAAGGACTACTGCCTCTAGAGTAGTCCACACTGACCAAATAGAAATCTTGTCGTTCACTAAGAACAGATAGAAAGGAGTTGTCTCTCCTGTTGGTGTACTAGTCACCAATGTGCTCTCCCACAACAACAACTTCATAGTCGTTCTCTCCTGTTGGGTATCCCTCCTTTTCAGATAGGACTTACCCAATCTCTCTTGGTTACCACTACCGGAGTGGACACCAATTGTCAGAGGAATTGATTCTTAGTTGTTTGTGTTATGTCTTGGGAAGTCCCCAGTACTCCTCCTTTAACATGAGTGGTTAGGGCTAGGGTTCCCAGTCTTTATGGGATTGTGTGGGAGTGAAAAACACCAGAAGAACTTGAACTTTTGCAACTTACATAAGCTAAAATGGCCATTTCGCACACCCAGACGGTCGTCTGGTGTGTGAGATGGTTGTCTCACACTACCAAACGATCATTTGGTAGTTTCCCAATCACACAGAAATTTTGCAATTTTGATTCCAATTAGTATACATTTTAATTTGACTTGCTCTCCAAGTATATGCAATCGAAACTATTTAAGAAACATCTCGAACCTTTGTTTGGCCCCAACTGGGCCGTCTCACCCAAGTGAGATGCTAGTCTCACTCACTGAGACGGCCGTCTGGTGAGTTGAGCTGAGTCGATCAGTACAATCATGCTAATCTGGTCAATTCAAGCACATAACTTAGCCAAATCGATCTATGATCAACCTCAAACCCCAAACGACCATCTCAACTTCTTGAGACGCCCGTCTGGCTGCCCAAACGTCCATCTCACTCAGTAAGATGGTTGTTTGGCAGACTTGGTCAGCCAATCGAGTGATCAGTTGTGTGAATTGAATACATAAACACTTTAGCAATTAATATAATTATTGTTCAAGATAAAACTCTTCTTCTAGATAAGTTCCTATGTGTGTGACCCTATAGGTCCCATATCACATTGGCAGTGAATGTCCATAACTAGCTTATGACATCACAAGCAAAGAGTGGTTCCTAGTCGCACATAAGTGCTACCCAAGTGAAATGGAAAGTTAGAGAACAACTTCAACCTACAATCTGTGTAAGGTGTTGTAGTGATTGTATAATTCCTTTATATCTGATGTGCAGAATGAACTCGAGGCATGGTTGGTCATCCTCTCAATGTTCAATACATGTTTCTTGAACCAAGAGCAGACTGTCAGAGATAATGTGACCTCAATATCATATATTGATTCACATGTGCATGCACATGCATTTCTCAGACTCGCTTATCAAGTGGCCATGATATCATACTCTAGTAGGAGGGACAAATCCCATATCTATCACTCATAGTCTATTCCCATGTGTTAAAGTCACCCAATCATCACCGTTATAACAACCCATGTTTAAGGACTAGGTTTGATGATGTCAAAGCGTGCCCAACGACATGTGACGAGTGTAGCGATTTCAGGTCTACGAATCACAATCACCGCCTTCACTACGAGAGATGATTATTACCACAAAGCCATGTGTCACTCTCAAGGTGGATTTGTTCAATATACTATTCCTAACATGTATCTGTGTGCTTGGTTTGAGATTTCCATATCATGACTAATGAGATTTAGTCATCAACCAACTCACACTCTGATCTTATGTATTATTGTTGTCTATCAACCTTCCATAATAACAACCGATCAGAGACATAATGAGAATATATATATGTACTCCTAACATCTGTATGATCTCATCCACAAGGTTAGTAACTTGACAACATCGTCATTGAGTAATATAATTCTCTAGACATTCGCTATGTATCCTCATTATCTCATAATCGGGTGAAATAGACGAACCAAGCTTGCATTTTATGTATTTTTATTAATAAAATCCTTTTATGTAATTATTCCATGTTAATCATCACATGATTGGCTCTACGGGCATACCTTACCAACAAATAAGAGTCAAGTAGTATTTGTATGGCTAATATTAATCGAAAAATAATAATGAGATATTTTTTAGATTAAATCCTAATTTATATAATGTAAAATGAATAGATTGAAGCTAATAATTGAAATAATAAAGTGCAAGATATATCTTGAAAACCCACATTATAGTATATGGTATGTTATGCAACTATAGATTTCATATAATGTCTGCTACATGCAAGTAGATATTGATATGTTAACCTAAAAAATGTCTATTATTCAACTAACAAGATTGGTAATGACAAAAATAGAACATATCAAAACTTGACATAGTGAAGGAAAATGTCATGATAGGAACAAAAATGAATAATTATATTAATAGAGAATTTTTTTATTCTTAGTTATATGTTAATAGTATAAATGACTTTACAAAAGAAAACTTGAATAATATGATGATGATGATTGGACATAGGTGTTAGAGAAAACTTACCACGATAGAATAATCCTAAATCACCCATACCAAACTATTAGTGATAGATATTAATTAGGATAACTGTTATGTGCTGGTATCTCTTAACACTAATATCAAGTGTTATAATAAATAACATTATAGGTGGAATTATAATATAAAATTTAGTTTTTTGTAGTTTATGCAGTGGTTTTGTCAAATATAACTTAATTCAGACTTTGTTTGCTAGATTTAGTGGACAAAAGAAGAAAATATTATAAAAAATAACTAAAGATGGTCAAATTGATTTATATCACAATTTACCATAAAATATGCACTTATTGTTCTTTCACGCACATGTTGCACATAATTTCCCATTGTGGATGATTAATTTGAGAGTCCCATGTGATTCTAAGTTTTGTTTGTTGCTCCCAAAATAATCATAAGGTCACCCTTCATCTTCTTTACATGCTTTCCTCCCTTCCCCTAATGCAACTATATCCCTATTTCCTCTACACATTTTTCTATGTCCATTCTCCCTCTCACATCAGATTTCCTTGAATCCTTCAACTTCTTACAATCCCAAAGTTTATGGGGGTTTCATGCACTATGTCACTCAAATGAACCCTATCTATTATTTTTACCAATTTTCTGTCTCAATTGGTCACAATTATTGTCACAGACTCGCCATATAAATATAACACATTGAGGACAAGACTTAATCTATTAAAAACCTAATCCTATTTATATGACTCTAACTAGTCCAAACACCTCTTGGAACTCCATATACTTCTTCTTTGGGTTAGGTATAGGTTTCCTACCTTAGGAAAACCCATGAAAGCTGAATAACTTCTTCAACAGCTATGCAATGATTTTCCACCCCTCAATGGGCATGCCTAACCATGAATTCCTATTTTACATTCCTCCTCTTATTGTATTATGAATGTCACCTCTTGAGCATAATTTGTCTTCTCAGTTAGTTATACAACAATGAGCTCTGTCTTGTATCTGTGATTTAATTTATCGATTTAGGTTTCCATATAGTTTATTGTTTCATGGCCTTAGATATATTATTCCATGGAAGATAATAAATGATGTGGTTTCTTGATCATTAGATCACCTCTCATCCTAATGTTTGGGGCATCTGAGTCTAAGAAGGGGAGAGGATGCTGAAGGGAGTAACTCCCATCTTTAGAAAGTCAGGAATTCGGGCTTTAATTAGTGCATGTGGACTTCATAGTTTTAGTTTTGATATAAAAAAGAATAAAAATTCTTCCTAATATTTCCTGAGTGTGTCCCTTGGTTAATTCATTTGTGTCATCCTGTATATGGGTATGGTGGTCCTTCCAACATCATGTTTTATTATTTTTTATGTTGATTCTTAAGTAAGTGCCCAATTGAATTTTACAGTCCTACAACTCAACAATCTTTTGATGTGTGATGCATTTCTAATGTGATTTGTTTATGAAATTTTTGGTTTTAATATTACAATGAATCAAGTTCTCTTCAAGTATTGATATAAATCAATCTACATGTCTAAAAAATAATTTAAATTATGTTTAAGATTGTTGAGTTTTTTCTCTATTGGCTAGAGTGGGTTTTATAACCTATATTAATACAAACAAGAATGATGATATCAAGGTTTTTCTAAAAGGTCGAATTCATCTATTATTTTGTTCATGAACACCCTAGACCATTCATGAGTTCGGACTAGTTAATCTCGGTCAACTTTAGTATTGTATGTTACAACCCTTTTTGCTTCAAACTCTATCTCTTCAAACCACTTGAGGCCTATTGAGTTTGTATATCCCCTTTTTGTATCAATTTGAACTAATTGGCGTCAATCTCTTGAAATTGATGTCATGTTTTTTAGATTGTCAATTGAGTTGTATTTATAGTATTTTGGTTCATCTTCTTCAACTCACATCAAAATTGTATGTGTGATGCATTTGTATGATAAAATACACGATAGGTTTGCTTCTATTGTGGAAAACTCTAGTTGTTCCGTTTTTTGATGAAAATTTTAGTTTTTTCATAATATGGCCGGACTTAAACTTTCCTCTGTATTATGCACGACATTGATGCTGCTATTCTAGGGTTTTATAGTTGTATTGATTTTTTGTACACCTGTTGGATGGAGGCTACATGTGCCATACATGGTCATATTCCCACCATGACACAATTTAAGGATGGAGATTATGTACCACATATCATGGTTATGTGCCCACCATGTCATATTTTTGGAATGGATGTTATTTTCCCATATTGTTAGTTTCCCAACTTTTTATATGTTATGTAGGTGCTTATGTTCCATATTATAGTGAGTCTGGTTATGTAGCATTCTCTAAAAGTGTTAGGGTTATGTGTTGAATTGTCTATATTTAGATGCAAGAGCTTATGTGACATACTATGGGGAGGTTAGCTATGTGTCATTCTCTACTAATTTCATAGTTACATGCCTAAACCACCATCGCTCTTATATGTAGACTAATATTGCATTCATATCACTGCATGATTGGACTATTTATTGAGGCCGTCTTCCCTAATTACATTGTGTGTGCTTTAGTGGAAAAATTTGAAATTGTGAAATGGCAACTATATCTTTATTCATTGTAATCTCTCTTTTGATGAATATGCAAAGAATGTTTTTCTAGGAATGGTGCCTTTTTTCATTAATATTCCCAGTTTACAATCTATATGAAAAAAAGTTTGATGATTTTTGTATATCTCTTATTTTGTGGGATCTTTCTCACTTAGGTGAAAGAATATTTGAAGAAGTTGACCCTATCGGACCAGCACATGGACGATCATAGCTTGCCTTCTCTAGAGATAAGGTTGAAATGGCCATGTTTCCATCGACAACCATTCACATATAGTCTACTAGTAAATAGTTAGATAATTTTATTCCGTTGATATAGTTAGTTTTAATGAGAACAATAATGATTTATTAATCATAATGCATTTTATACCTTAAACAAAGACTACATAATTGGAATGTAGATGTTTACTATCATCTGATTGAGTTGTGAGTAGGCTCCCTCTCATGTTTCACTCATAACAAGGCCAATAGGAGCATATATATAGGTAATAAACAATCCTAAAAGTGTAATTAAGCATATATACAAGATTAAGCATTTATATAGTTAATCCATGTTGACTTTAGTATGGTCTGTCATAGTACTTTTTGCTTCAAAATCTATCTATTCGACCCACTTGAGACCTATTGACTTTGTATATCCTCTTTTTGTATCAATTTGACCCAATTGGCATCAATCTTCTGAAATTGATACCATGTTTGTTAGAATTTGCCAATTGATCTGTATCTATAGTATTTTGGTTGATCTTATTCAACTCACATCAAAATTATATGTGTGATACATTTGTATAGTAAATTTCTTGATATGTTTGCTTCTGTTGTGGTAAACTCTATTGTGGGAAACACTAGTTGTTCCAATTTTGGTGAAAATCTTAGTTTTTTGCATATTATGACTGAACTTAAACTTGCCTCTATATTGTGCGTGATATTGATGATGCTATTCTAGATTTATATATTTGTATTGGTTTTTTGTTCACCTGTTGGATGGAGGCTACATGTGCCATACGCAGGTTATGTTTCCATCATGTCATAATTTTAGGATGGAGATTATGTACCTCATATCATGGTAATGTGCCCTCCATGTCATATTTTTGGAATGGATGTTATTATCCCATATTGTAATTTTCCCAACTTGCTGTATGTTATGTAGGTGCTTATGTTCCATATTGTAGTGAGTATGGTTATGTGGCATTCTCTAATAGTGTTAGGGTTATGTGTTGAACTGTCTATATTTAAATGTAGGAGGTTATGTGACATACTATGGGGAGGTTATCTATGAATCATTCTCTGCTAAGTTCATAATTACGTGCCTAAACCACCATTGTTCTTATATGTAGACTACTATTGCATTTATATCCTTGCATGATTTGACTATTTATTGAGGCCGTATTCCCTAATTACATTGTGTGTGCTTTAGAGACAAACTTTGAAATTTTGAAATGTCAAGTATATATTTGTTCATTGTAATCTCTATTTTTATGAATATGCAAAGAGTTTATTCTAGGAAAATTGTCCTTTTTTCATTAAGATTCCCAATTTAAATTCTATATGCAAAAAAGTTTGATGATTTTTGTATATCTCTTATTTAATGGGATTTTTATCACTTAGGTGAAATAATATTTGAAGAAGTTGACCCTGTCAGACCAGCACCTAGACAAGCATAGCTTGCCTTCTCTAGAGATAATGTTGAAATGGCCATGTTTCCATCAACAACCATTGTGACAAAGTGCATTTTTTCATAAGTATGATTTAATTCCAATTTTACCCTCATTTTGTTCACTCTTGACCCCAATATATTTGTATTTGCTACTTGATCACTATTGACACTCAAATTTGAAATATGGCGATCAATGCGAATTTCATACACAACACCACAAATTATGTTGAATCATCACTCTACTCAAAGAAATATATTTGCCCATTTAACTTCATCTTTTCGTTCTAAAACTTTTTCTAAATGTTATATACATTTTTTTGAACCTATGGTCCAAATTTCATCCCATTTGGACTCCCCTACTATTTTCTACAATTTATTGAAGTCAATGCATTAAAAATCCCTTTATTTGCACTTTGTTTGGCCTTTTCCATGTCACTAATCTATTGCAAGGGGAGGGGGGAAACCCCAGCCCTTAGATCTGATCTCTATGGATTCATTCCTGATCAGATGGCCACTACCTTGTCTCGTACCTCCCATTTATTGGTGGGAGGAGTTATTGAGATCAAAATAGCAATCAGCTCCATACAACCACCATTCAAATTTTGGATCACATAGAATCTCTCCTCTCATGATTTTGTGCCCAATGAGCCCAACTTTGACCACCTTTAATGTTCTATTACTCCATCATGAAGAGATTCTCACTTTCCCATCTCACTCAGGCGGCCATGGCTGCAACCAAGGACCCATTCTAGCCTAAACCTAACCCTCAGTCCTATATAAAGGTCTCCCAACACTTGCAGCCACATTACCTTACTCGAGACCTCACTCTTGCTCACTCCCTCGACCTCAATCACCCCAATTTCCTCACCATTCATCTATTATTTGTGTGATGCCTCCACACAGCCCAAATTGGGTGTTCCTCCTCGCATGCTCTCCCCAATTTGGGATCTCCATCCCACTCACAACCCCTCGACGAACTCCAACAACACCTCACTACCTTCTCTAGCTCCTCCTTTTCCTAAAACCCTGACTCTCTGGTGAGCCCCCTAAGCCTTTCTTCTTGGCTCACATAGAATCTAGAATGAATAAGGAACGCAACTGAGAAGCACTGGTCCAAGGAAGGTCGACCCGACCCAAGGGGTCCAACAAACCACCGATTGAACAAGTAAACCAAGTCTGAACCAGACAAATTGAGATTTGAACCAATCTAGATATAAGTGAGCCGCCTCGAACATGTGGCTCAAACTAGACCATTCTTTTGACATTAGAAGGTCCTCATTTTTCCATATTAAGGTATTTTACCTCCTCTCTGCTAAGAAAATTAATAAAATGATCAAATCGTGCAAAAATTAATAAAATTTATGAATAAACAGTCAATTTTGATAAAAAATCCAACGAATCATTTAAAAATACTTGTGAATCCTCATTCCTTATTGATTTCACTAATATTCCTAGATTTTGATCTCTTGCTAATATAAATTGTCAAATGACTCAATAATCATGTTTGATCCTTGGAAACATTAATATTTGACTCTGATGATGATTTGGAAACACTAAAGTCATGACTTGATTGATGAATGGTCTAGATCTAATCTTATTGACCTATTCAAATCTTGAATATGATTGCCTTCCATAAAGTAATGACTAATCTTGATTCTAACCCTAGTATGTCACATAACCTCCCCATAGTATGTCACATAACCTCCTACATTTAAATATAGATAGTTCAACACATAACCCTAACACTATTAGAGAATGCCACATAACCATACTCACTACAATATGGAACATAAGCACCTGCATAACATACAGCAAGTTGGGAAAATTACAATATGGGATAATAACATCCATTCCAAAAATATGACATGGAGGGCACATTACCATGATATGAGGTACATAATCTCCATCCTAAAATTATGACATGATGGAAACATAACCTACGTATGGCACATGTAGCCTCCATCCAACAGGTGAACAAAAAACCAATACAAATATATAAATCTAGAATAGCATCATCAATATCACGCACAATATAGAGGCAAGTTTAAGTTCAGTCATAATATGCAAAAAACTAAGATTTTCACCAAAATTGGAACAACTAGTGTTTCCCACAATAGAGTTTACCACAACAGAAGCAAACATATCATGAAATTTACTATACAAATGTATTTTACCTCATATCATGGTAAAATTATGACATGATGGAAACATAACCTATGTATGGTGAATATAAGTGTATGAAATCTTGTGAAATACCTGATATAGACCCTTGAAATTCTTCCTTGGTGATGATATAAGATCTCTATGATGACTTGAATAATGATAATAAAATTAGGGTTAACACATAAATTCATAAAAGTACCTAGGTAGGTCATTCAAACTCAAAAATATACTTGACACTCAAATAATGTCAGACATCTTGAAATTGTTGACCATAAGTGGATGAACCAACCCTAAGGTTAATAGGATGAGTAACCCTAATCTTGAGAACTAAAACATGATATTCAAATATCATGATCTTGACACTTGATCCAAATATTATTTATTTAGGATCTGACTCACATGGTTGACCTATTATTTGTTTAGATATGTACTCTAAATCTTCAGTGAAAAGTACACTTTTATATATAAATCCTCCTTGAATATACTAGTGGTATTGAATGATACTTGTATGTACCTCTTAAAAATCTTGGCTATGTATTTATTTGAGCTATTGTTCCCTATTGATTAATCTTCTATTTTTCTATATTATAGTTTGCAACAAACTTGGAACATAAATGATATTTCCCATTATGATTGCCAATAATACTCATTGATATTGAGTACAAGTGACCTCCTCATTCAGAGGGTGGCACTTGTACATTTTAAATAATCACGAATCTTGTGCATGTCAGTTTACCTTCTACCTCATATGGAGAGAAGGATCCTGGTGACCTCCCCTGTCTCGTTGGGGTGATTGAACCACATAAAATATATAAGCATGCTTCTCGATATCAACACAATGAGAACTTGTAATAAAATTGAATTGTTCAAAATAAACATCTTGTTGGATAAATGTTGTTTTGGAAAATTTCTTGTTATAGATTTGGAATATAAATCCTGCCAAGTACTATATTTTTCTATTACTATTTTCAATCGTTCAATATTTGTTCTTTTCAAAGTGTATCGATGCATTTGCATTGATTGCATCTCAATTTACTTGATTTTAGGAAAACAAAATGGATCTTTGACTAGATTGCTTATGCACTTATAAACTCTGATGACAAGGATAAATATGTAAAATCTCCTATTTGGGTTAGTTTGTTCTTTAAATCTCCTATTTTATGAGTTATTATTTCTTATATATTCCAGTGTGTGAGATCCTTTTGGGCCACCCAGAGACATTGCTTCAATCCTTTTACCATTGTCTGGGTAGTGGGATTGTGATCGGGGTAAGAACGGTTCTGTGACAACCATTCACATCTAGTATAATAGTAACTAGTAAGATAATTTTATTCCATTGATGTAGTTACTTTATTATGAGACACACATGATATATTGAATCATAATGCATTTCATACCTTCCAAAAAGTAGTCACTTCATGAGATGTAAATTACTTAAGCATGGAAATGATCTTCTTTCCAGAATATATTTGAGCCAATAGGTTCCAGACTTCTTTGTAATTTCATGGACATGGCATATAATTGACAATTCACTGCTCCATGCTAACGTGGAGCGGCCTTTGGCATTAGTATATTCTTTTTCCCACTACTTCCAAACCACAAGTTGCCATATGTTCTAGGTCTGTGGTAGGAGAGATGTGTCAGATAATCGAGATATGTCGTATGCGACCTATGTGACCATGGGAATTTACATGGCTCTTATAAGAGGATTGGATAACATAGTTACTACTATCAAGCTTCACATACGTCACTTCACATGTGGAATTATATGTTTAATGGCAAAGCCAGTAGGGAGTTCCGTAAACGATTGTGTGGTGTCTTCTTTGACAAACCTTGAAGCTATGGTAGATAGAGGAAAAATGAAACAACTAGAGAAAAGGAGACATGTACATGTTGCACTACCTTGCTAAGAAAACATAGATTATGGCATAGGCAGGTAGGTGTACTTGTGGACTAAGAAGCATGGACATGGCCACAGACACAAATGCAGACAAGGACACATACACCGTGTTGGTCACAACAATATATATATATATATATATATATATATATATATATATATGCATATATACATACATATATAGATATACATATATATATGTATATATATGTATATATATATATATATATATATTGTGACATCCATCTTGTGAAAACAAGATTAACTAATGCGGAAGCGAATACTTAGCAGCGGAATTACTAAAAATCACTAAAAATTAAAACTTTTTATAAAGAGATCCAGAAACTATAAAACTCTTTCATAAAGAACCAAAGTAAGTTATTTATATTCTGATACACCAGTACATCTCTGTATCATCTCATCTCGAGAGTCACAAACATTAGCTGCCCTATTAAACTGTACATGAGCAGTATACAAAAATCTCGAGGCATCAAGCCAAAAATCTCAGATCTATATCAAACCATCTACTGACTCCTAGGACCTCAGAGTACAGAGACGACACATAGGACTCTCTATAAACAAGACCTATCAGATAGACAGTGTCTCCACCTATGGATCACTATTGTCCTTATTGTTGCTGCTGCTGTGGTTGCTGTTGCTTCTCACCCACTGAAGGGTTTCTTCTTCCTCGGAGTCTACCTAAGAAGTTGAATTCCACGAGGGTGAGACAATTGATAATTGTCCCAGAGAGAGATATAACTCTTCGCCAAAAACATTGTTATTGCAAATAATAGAATAACCTTGAATAGTAGGATTATAAATATTCAACAGTAGGTAATTCATTGAATAACTAAATAAAGCAGTATTATTTATGCAATCATTTCAATTATAACTTGATTGAATAGCAAGTCATTTAATCAATAAGGAATATAAAGAACACGTATGTCATTTATCTAACTAGGACATAATAAACAACATATCATCAATCATTGTTTCTTGTAGTTCAACCTAAGCAATTATGCTACACGACTGATTACATTTTACAAACATACTTATGCCCCGAGGAGATGAGGTATACCGCTCATACTCCAACCCTCCATTGCAAAATTGAAATCGGTACCATACATAGGTCATCAAAAGAGCCGGATTTCTATGACCTCATCTTCCTCAGTCAGTGTGAGGAACAACATGCAGGACATCTCATGTCTCTGCTAAAATAGCTTTCCAGGGTATTCTGGCAACTTCACTATTAGAGTTACAGTGGCATGCTGTACTCTCTTCGCAATCGAGGGATTTCTTATTTATCTCACATCGATGCAGCATTAACAATGTCATCGGGAGATTAGTGATACATCATCCCGACATATACATATAATGAAGGATTGAGAGATTTAATGTTTATCTCACATCAATTCCTCCATTAGGACGTAAGGATATTCACATCCATAACCACATACTCAAAGTATGCTCTCCAGGAATTCCCTTAGGAAAACCTATTTCACCATCATCCAACTTCTGACGATGATGGATCTATGGTCAAGGCTCTACATGATATCATAATACTTGATTATTTAAGTACATTACATCATTCTTTTAACAACAGGCATGTATTCAAACATAAACCTTTATAACCATTACTATAAAGAATGAGTACCATTTCTATCAAGTTCATTTCATAGCTTTACTAGCACTGGGAACTCAATCCCTTATCATCTCATCATTATGATTCAAGAACATGGGTATTCAAACCCTTACATCATCAATATACTTGTTACCACTCTAACAGGTAACATAATGTCATCAAGTCATGTAACAATGTAAACATGATAATTGCAATGCAGGTATTTCACATGACTCTTACAGCCTATTAATCTCTTTTGTTACCTTTTCTAGGCAACAAAGCATATCATTGCTTACAAAGCTCATAAAGTACTTTCAATAAACAGAACATCATAGCTCTTACATGGCTATGCTCAATATTTGATAAAACCTGCATGGTTAGTACAGATGATAACATTTATATCCATTTCATATCAACACAATGCAAAATAATGATAATATCACCTTTCCAAGGGTTTCACCACCATGCCCTTACCAGGGTTAGGGTTTTCCCTTTTCAACTCAATTAGGGTTAATCAACCCCTTTAACTCAATTAGGATTAATGACTTATCCTTTCATTATCAGCCTTAGAGCTTCATGTTATAAGGTACAACCCAGAATTAGGGTTTCACACTTCCATTTACCTTATTTGGAAATAGGGTTTACTACTCACATCACATCACCCTAGATTAGGGTTTATATTCAATAACCCATAATTAGGGTTTACTATTCACATCACATCACCCTAGATTAGGGTTTATATTTAATAACCCATAATTAGGGTTTACTATTCACATCACATCACCCTAGATTAGGGTTTATATTTAATAACCCATAATTAGGGTTTACTATTCACCCCAAGTAGGAGTGAACATCAACGTACCTTGAATTAAGGTTTATCATGTCATCACTATAAATTAAGATCATACCATCATCATGTATTAGGATTACTTCCAATGATACCCTCAATTAGGGTTACAATTCATTATCCTTCATAATTAGGGTTTCTTGATCTCACTATCATGGATCATACCCTAATTAGACATTCATTCATAATAAGAGTCCATTACATAATTAACATTTATGTAGGTGATCCTTTCTCTCTCATCCTTTATAGGATGATGTTTACTTCAGCCTTGATTAGGCTAAGTCAACTCAACATGAAAAAGAATTGACATCATGGGTTATGTCATTATCATTATGATCATTAAGGCTTATTTATTTAAGGGTACTAATCCCCTTACCCCATTAAGATATAATTACCATAATCATCTTTGATTACATCATGTATTAGTTAACTAATCACTTTGTCCTTTAACCACTTTAAGTACCCATGCAGTTTTGGTTAATCATCCACCAAACGATCTTGGCCACTAAGACCCCAAACGATCTTGTGACCAAATCATACCTCAAACGGTCTTGCACACTTAACCTCCAAATGGCCTAAGACCGTTTGGACCTCCATGCGGTCTTGGACTACCTTTGAAACCGTTTAGAGAAATAGGTAGTGAAGACCGTTTGCCCATAGTTGACTTTTGAAACCGCATGAACTCAACCGGTTTTGAAACCGCATGACCTCAAACGGTTTGGGATCATTTGGTCCCTGGTCCAAACCTCCTCAAAGCCGCAAGGACCAATTATGGTCTCAACCCATCAAATCAAATTAGTGTTTCCAATGTTGTTTCCCTCAACAG
Source organism: Alisma plantago-aquatica (assembly GCA_963693085.1). Taxonomy (NCBI): domain Eukaryota; kingdom Viridiplantae; phylum Streptophyta; class Magnoliopsida; order Alismatales; family Alismataceae; genus Alisma; species Alisma plantago-aquatica. The sequence continues at coordinate 992,188,089 of OY856409.1, read as the reverse complement.
TCATGAACATGTAACCGATCATCAATTGGACCTATCACCATCATTCAATTGAGTTAATTAGGTCAATCTTCAACTGATTTGAACCTCAATTTCCCCTCAATTGGTCATCAATTAGGGTTTGGATCAACTGGATTAGGGTTTGGAATCGATGACCCTTCATCATTCATCAATGTGAGTCTAATTGATTTGAAACCATCGAACCATCCTCCAAGTTGGACATGACCTGACCCCAAACGGTCTTGGGATCATTTGGATGACCTCCAAATGGTCTTGAGACCGTTTTCCCAAGTCAGCATCAAAAATCAAGTCAACCAATTAGGGTTTAACTCATCGGATTGATCACTAAATCAACAATTAGTTGCTCTTCAACTTAGTACCTTCTGATATTCAAACACTTAACCATAGTCAACCCTAGACCTCCAAACTGTCTTGGGTTACCCACAAACAGTCTTGGAATCATTTGGATATTCTCTAAACGGTCTTGAGACCATTTTCCCATCATATTATCATTAACTATGTCATTCATTTAGGGTTTGGATCCTAGGATTACTCACCAGATCAGCAATTGATTATACATCAACTTGATACCTTTAGATCTTCAATTGGTCAACCATGCTTAACCATAGACATCCAAACAGTCTTGGGTGATCACCAAATGGTCTTGAGACCATTTGGGTGATCCCCAAATGGTCTTGAGACCGTTTGGGTCAATCAAACCAAGTTTCAAACTCAATCAATTATCAAATCAACAACCCGATTAGGGTTTTGATGATTATAGGACCTCCAACTAGTGAACCACTTGAAGTTAATTAATAATTATTGATGGAGAATTGACCTACATTATTCCCAAAAGTTCCCCAAATGGTCAAATCTTGGTCAATGCCACCAAACGGTCTTGGACCGTTTGCTTCTATGTGGTTTAGTGAAACCGTTTGCATTCAAACGGTTTGAAACCGTTTGCTCCCAAACGGTTTGGGAAACCATTTGAGCAACAAAAGCAAACCGTTTGGTAAATTAACTTTTTGGATATTTATCTAGGATGATGTCACCTTCGTATTCCTTTGTTCTACCAAGAACTGCTACTGTTCTTCATGCAAGTTATAGCAAGAACTCAAAAGAGTATCAAAGGAAGAAAAGTAACCAACGATTCTTATAGAAAAGAGTGCAATACTAATGCTTAAGGGTTAGGGTTATAAAACCTACGTCTAGAATTGATCTCAAGCTCCAAGCTCCATGGCTTTAATGTTGGATTGAGCTCCAGTAGTTGTCCAAGGTCCGTCCTTCAACTTTTGGATGAACAAACTTGCTAGAAATGGAAACTAAGTGAAGAAAACCATGAATCAAGCCTTGTTTTAGGGTTTCCACCATGGATCTGAGGTAGATGATGATCCAAACTTACCAACAGATTTTTTCATCCTTCCTCTGCTCCAGATCTCTCCTTTTGTCGACCAAATCAAGGTGAGAAGAGAAAGAAACTAAGGAAACGGTTCTCATGTGTATTGCAAAAGATATACATAAGAGATATGCATATGGGTTTTTAAGGAAATAGAAAAAGAGAGTGATCTATTTTAATTCCAACTAATTTCCACCAAAGCTTCCTCCATTCCTTGGACACGTAGCCACCTTCTATATCCTTGCAAAACTTTCTCCATTATCCAAGAAATAATGGAAAAAGAACTAAGCACCTTAAAGAGATGTATATTACTATCCATCTTTCTATTGGATATTGTTTTATATTATATTAATGTGAATGGCTTCCACTCAACCAAGATCTTTTTGTGCCCAAGCATGGAACAAGCTCGTAAAAACTATTGCAAACACATCCCTCAACTTTTAGTTGAAGGGCTCCTTAATTAATATATTTCTTTTTGCACTAAATTATATTAAAGAGCCTTTTATGCTTAAATCTTGATTACTTTTATGTCAAGATTCTCTCTCTTCCAAGATAATTCAAATGAGGTTCCCTTCTCATTTTCTATGCTCTACTTGATGACAAGAAACATAAGAGACCCTCTAGAGGTGGTATTTTGCATATTGAACCCTAGGTTTTGGGTAAATTACATATTACACCAAAACTAGGTTTTAATGCACAAGGTTTGCTCTACAAGCTTTATCTTGATGCCCAAGCTTGTGGAAACCATACCACTACATCATATTCATTCATATGATATCTCAACATCAGAGGAACATTTTATCATGTGCATTTGGCAAGTTAACCCCTCAAGTTGGGTAATTTGCACTTTAATCCAAAATTAACAAAAAAATGTTTTAACATTATTCAAAAAGGACTGAAATTGCAATATAAGTTCCTCAAAAGCCTTAATTACATTTCAAAATATAAGAGCAAGCATCTAATCAACTTAATTAGGCAAAAAAACTAGGGTTAGTACATAACCCAGGACAGGGATGTTACAAATTATCCACCCCTTACAAGGATTTCGTCCCCAAAATAAAAAACAAAACATTTTAAGAGAAAAGAGTAGGGTATTTCCTTCTCATCTCTTCCTCTAGTTCCCATGTAGCTTCTTCAACTCCACAATGATTCCAGAGGACTTTTACAAGACTAATGTCTTTCCTCTTCAGCTTCTTGATTCTTCTATCGAGAATCAACACAAGTCCTTCTATATAAGATATATCATCATTTAACTCTACTTCCATAGGTTGCAGAACTGATTCTGTATCAGGATGACATTTCCTTAACATGGAAATGTGGAACACTGGGTGCAACTTTTGCAGCTCAGGTGGTAACTCCAGCTTATAAGCTACCTTTCCAATCCGTTCAATGATTGGATAAGGCCCCATAAACCTAGGAGCTAACTTTCCTTTCCTTCCAAATCTAAGAACTCCCTTCCAAGGTGAGACCTTGAGGTACACTCTGTCTCCAACCTAGTATTCTAAAGGTCTACGACGTTTATCAACATATGATTTCTGTCTATCCTGTGCAGTCTTTAACTGTTGTTGTATTATTTTAATCTTCTCGGTGGTCTGCTGCACAAGATCGAGACCTAGAAGTTGATATTCACCAGATTCATACCAACGTAAGGGAGATCTACAATGTCTACCATAAAAGGCTTCATAAGGTGCCATGTCAATGCTGTGTTGATAGCTATTGTTGTAGGCAAACTCTATCAAACTTAGATGTAGATCCCAACTTCCTGTAAACTGGAGAACACATGCTCTAAGCAAGTCCTCCAAGGTTTGTATAGTCCTTTCTGATTGTCCATCTGTCTAAGGGTGAAAGGCTGTACTAAACCTTAACTGCGTGCCTAAGGCTTTATGGAGTTGCTCCCAAAAATGACTCATAAACTGGGGACCTCTGTCAGAAACAATGGTAATTGGGACCCCATGCAGCCGCACTATCTCATCCACATATAACTGTGCCGGTCTCTCTACAGAATAGGTTGTTTTGACAGGAAAGAAATGTGCTGTCTTTGTCGACCTATCAACTATTACCCAGATGGAATCATGCCCTTTGGCTGTTCTGGGCAAACCAACCACAAAATCCATGGTCACATGATCCCACTTCCATTGTGGTATGGGTAAAGGTTGCAGTGTTCCTGCAGGTTTCTGGTGTTCGGCCTTAACCTGCTGACACACCGGACACCGCATAACGAACTCAACAACGTCCTTCTTCAAACCAGGCCACCAATACATATCTTTCAAGTTATGATACATCTTGGTGCTTTCTGGATGCATAGCATACATTGAAGAATGAGCTTCTTCCAGGACTAACTTCCTTAAGTTGTCCACAACTGGTACTATCATCCTACCATGATAACAAGCTACCTGATCATTTGAGTCATGGAAACCGTCTTGTTTCTCACTACCATACTCTGACCTAATCTGCTGAACTACAGCATCAGCTTGTTGTGCCTCCTTAATCTGTTGTCTCAGAGTAGGTTTTATGTGCATCTCAGCTAACAACCCAGATAACAATGATACTTTTAAGTGTACATTGCCTTGCCTTAAGGAGATAAGCATATCCCTCCTAGAGCACACCAGAGACTTCAACTATGCTCTATCTAAGGCTGGTGTTGCTGATTTCCTACTCAAAGCATCAACAACCACATTGGCCTTCCCTGGATGATAATCAATTGTACAATCGTAGTCCTTGATTAACTCCATCCAGTGGCATTGCCTCATGTTAAGCTCATGCTGAGAAAAGATATACTTTAGGTTCTTATGGTCTGTGAAAATCTGGAATGTTTCTCATAGAGATAATGTCTCCAGATCTTCAAGGCATGAACTATAATAGATAATTCTAAATCATGTGTCAGATAATTCTCCTCGCGTTTCTTAAGTTGTCGAGAAGCAAAAGAAATCACTTGTTTATCCTACATTAACACACATCCTAGTCCATTCTTAGAGGCATCACAGAAAACTATATATCCTTTCCCTTGCTCAGGTAATACCATCACTGGTGCACTTGTCAACCTCTCCTTCAACAATTGGAAAGATGGCTGACACTTATCTCTCCAGGAAAAAGAAACATCTTTCCTGGTCAACTTAGTCAAGGGTAAAGCTATAGAACTGAAGTTCTTAATGAACCTCCGGTAATAGCCTGCCAACCCTAAGAAACTGCGGATTTCCATTGGTGTCTTCAGTTGCTCCCATTACAGGACAGATTCTATCTTTTTAGGGTCAACACGTATACCTGAAGCCGATATTACGTGTCCAAGAAAAGAAACTTCTGGTAACCAAAAATCACACTTGCTAAACTTAGCATATAACTCATGCTCTCTTAGCAAAGTTAGAGCATGACGAAGATGGTGTTCATGCTGCTGAGCATCTCTACTATAGATCAGAATGTCATCTATGAAGACGACAACACATAGATCAAGAAAAGGTCGAAAGATTCTATTCATGAGTTCCATAAATGCAGCTGGTGCATTAGTTAGTCCAAACGACATAAATGTGAACTCATAGTGACCATACCTTGTCCTAAAGGCAGACTTAGGTATGCCACCCTCCTTAATACGCATCTGATGATATCCCGACCTCAAATCTATCTTTAAGAAGACTGTTGCACCACACAACTGATCAAAGAGATCATCAATCTTCGGCAAAGGATATTTATTCTTTATTGTTACTTTATTTAATTGTCTGTAATCGATGCAAAACCGCATCGATCCATCCTTCTTTTTAACAAAGAGGACCGAAGCACCCCAAGGTGAAGTACTCGGTCAGATGAAACCCTTCTCAAGCAACTCTTGTAGTTGTTTCTTGAGTTCTTCCATCTCAGTAGGCGCCATTCTATACGGTGTTTGTGCTATGGCCTGCGTGTCCAGGATTAGATTAATCTTAAAATCAATCTCTCGGGGTGGAGGTACACCTAGAAGTTCTTCAAGAAATACATCTGCAAATTCCCTGACTATAGGAACTTCAGTAGTATTAGAACTCTCCATGGTGGTATCTACCACATGGGCCAAGAATGCGTAACATACTTGCCTCATCAGCTTCTCTGCAACCATAGCCGATACAAGACAGATTGGAAGAATCTTTCTATCTCCTTGAAAGATCCATGTGTCACTATCATCAGTGAACACATTTTGCTTGGACTCATAGTCCAAGACAACCTTATACCTTTCCAAGGTAACCATCCCCAAGATTACATTGAATCCGTGCATCTCAAGTGGTATAAGATCCAATTGAATGTGATGTTCAGAAAAGAAAAGAATGCAGGGAGAACACACCTCCCACAAAACAGCAGATTCCATCAAAGGGGTTTCTAACAACAGACTGTCTGCTCTATGACTTATAGTCATATTGCAGTTAAGAATCACTCTTCGAGTGATAAAGGAATGCATAGCACCCAGATCAATTAAAATAGATACGATGCAGGATGTAGACATATCAGGAAAAAATAGTTTCATCTGACATGTCACAACCCGAGGGTTGATCACTGCATCAGGTGGATTCATCGCATAGAATCCACCTAAGCAATTATGCTACACAGCTAATTACATTTTACAAACATACTTGAATCAATCATTGCTTCTCATAGTTCAACCTAAGCAATTATGCTACACGGCTAATTACATTTTACAAACATACTTATGCCCTGAGGAGATGAGGTATACCGTTCATACTCCAACCGACCATTGTGAAATCAAATCGGTACCATACATAGGTCATCAGAAGAGTCGGATTTCTATGACCTCATCTTCCTCAGTCAGTGTGAGGAACAACATGCAGGACATCTCGTGTCTCTGCTAAAATAGCTTTCCAGGGTATTCTGGCAACTTTGCTATTAGAGTTACAGTAGCATGTTGTACTCTCTTCGCAATCGAGGGATTTCTTATTTATCTCACATCAATGCGACATTAACAACATCATTGGGAGATTAGTGATACATCATCCCGACATATACATATAATGAATGATTGAGAGATTTAATGTTTATCTCACATCAATTCCTCCATTAGGACGTAAGGATATTCGCGTCCATAACCCCCACATACTCAAAAGTATGCTCTCCAGGAATTCCCTTAGGAAAACCTGTTTCACCATCATCCAACTTCTGACGATGATGGATCTATGGCCAGGTCTCTACATGATATCATAATACTTGATTATTTAAGTACATTACAACATTCTTTTAACAATAGGCATGTATTCAAACATAAACCTTTATAACCATTACTATAAAGAATGAGTACCATTTCTATCAAGTTCATTTCATAGCTTTACTAGCATTGGGAACTCAATCCCTTATCATCTCATCATTATGATTCAAGAACATGGGTATCCAAACCCTTAGATGATCAATATACTTGTTACCACTCTAACAAGTAACATAATGCCATCAAGTCATGTAACAATGTAAACATGATAATTGAAATGCAGGTATTTCACATGGCTCTTACAGCCTATCAATCTCTTTTGTTACCTTTTTCTAGGGAACAAAGCATATCATTGCTTACAAAGCTCATAAAGTACTTTCAATAAACAGAGCATCATAGCTCTTACCTGTCTATGCTCAATATTTGATAAAACCTGCATGGTTAGTACAAATGATAACAGTTATATCCATTTCATATCAACACAATGCAAAACAATGATAATATCACCTTTCTAAGGGTTTCACCACTATGCCCTTACCAGGGTTAGGGTTTTCCCTTTTCAACTCAATTAGGGTTAATCGACCCCTTTAACTCAATTAGGATTAATGACTTATCCTTTCATTATCAGCCTTAGAGCTTCATGTTATAAGGTATAACCCAGAATTAGGGTTTCACACTACCATTTACCTTATTTGGAAATAGGGTTTACTACTCACATCACATCACCCTAGATTAGGGTTTATATTCAATAACCCATAATTAGGGTTTAATATTCACATCACATCACGCTAGATTAGGGTTTATATTTAATAACCCATAATTAGGGTTTACTGTTCACATCACATCACCCTAGATTAGGGTTTATATTTAATAAACCATAATTAGGGTTTACTATTCACCCCAAGTAAGAGTGAACATCAACGTACCTTGAATTAAGGTTTATCATGTCATCACTATAAATTAAGATCATACCATCATCATGTATTAGGATAACTTCCAATAATACCCTCAATTAGGGTTACAATTCATTATCCTTCATAATTAGGGTTTCTTGATCTCACTATCATGGATCATACCCTAATTAGACATTCATTCATAATAAGAGTCCATTACATAATTAACATTTATGTAGGTGATCCTTTCTCTCTCATCCTTTATAGGATGATGTTTACTTCAGCCTTGATTAGGCTAAGTCAACTCAACATGAAAAAGAATTGACATCATGGGTTATGTCATTATCATTATGATCATTAAGGCTTATTTATTTAAGGGTACTAATCACCTTACCCCCATTAAGATATAATTACCATAATCGTCTTTGATTACATCATGTATTAGTTAACTAATCACTTTGTCCTTTAACCACTTTAAGTACCCATGTGGTTTTGGTTAATCATCCACCAAACGATCTTGGCCACTAAGACCCCAAACGATCTTGAACAAATCAGACCTCAAACGGTCTTGCACACTTAACCTCCACACGGTCTAAGACCGTTTGGACCTCCATGCGGTCTTGGACTACCTTTGAAACCGTTTAGAGAAATAGGTAGTGAAGACCGTTTGCCCATAGTTGACTTTTGAAACCGCATGAACTCAACCGGTTTTGAAACCGCATGAACTCAAATGGTTTGGGATCGTTTGGACCCAAACGGTCTTGAGACCATTTGGTCTAAACCTCCTTAAAACCACAAGGACCAATTATGGTCTCAACCCATCAAATCGAATTAGGGTTTCCAATGTTGTTTCCCTCAACAGTCGTGTACATGTAACCAATCATCAATTGGACCGATCACCATCATTCAATTGAGTTAATTAGGTCAACCTTGAACTGATTTGACCCTCAATTTCCCCTCAATTGGTCATCAATTAGGGTTTGGATCAATTGGATTAGGGTTTGGAATCGATGACCCTTCATCATTAATCAATGTGAGTCTAATTGATTTGAAACCATTGAACCATCCTCCAAGTTGGACATGACCTGACCCCAAACGGTCTTGGGATCATTTGGATGACCTCCAAATGGTCTTGAGACCGTTTTCCAAAGTCAACATCAAAAATCAAGTCAACCAATTAGGGTTTAACTCATTGGATTGATCACTAAATCAACAATTAGTTGCTTTTCAACTTAGTACCTTCTGATATTCAAACACTTAACCATAGTCAACCCTACACCTCCAAACGGTCTTGGGTTACCCCCAAACGGTATTGGGATCATTTGGATATTCTCCAAATGGTCTTGAGACCGTTTTCCCATCATATTATCATTAACTATGTCATTCCTTTAGGGTTTGGATCCTAGGATTAGTCACAAAATCAGCAATGGATTATACGTCAACTTGATACCTTTAGATCTTCAATTGGTCAACCATGCTTAACCCTAGACCTCCAAACGGTCTTGGGTGATCACAAAATGGTCTTGAAACCGTTTGGATGATCCCCAAATGGTCTTGAGACCTTTTGGGTCAATCAACCCAAGTTTCAAACTCAATCAATTATCAAATCAGCAATTAACCCGATTAGGGTTTTGATGATTATAGGGCCTTCAACTAGTGAACCACTTGAAGTTAAATAATAATTATTGATGGAGAATTGACCTACATTATTCCCAACAGGTCCCCAAATGGTCAAAACTTGGTCAACGCCACCAAACGGTCTTGGACCATTTGCTTCTATGCGGTTTAGTGAAACCGTTTGCATTCAAACAGTTTGAAACCGTTTGCTCCCAAACGGTTTGGGAAACCGTTTGAGCAACAAAAGCAAACCGTTTGGTAAAGTAACTTTTTGGATATTTATCTAGGATGATGTCACCTTTGTCTTCCTCTATTCTACCAAGAACTGCTACTGTTCTTCACGCAAGTTATAGCAAGAACTCAAAAGAGTATCAAAGGAAGAAAAGTAACCAATGATTCTTATAGAAAAGAGTGCAATACTAATGCTTAAGGGTTAGGGTTATAAAACCTGCCTCTAGAACTAATATCAAGCTCCAAGCTCCACGGATTTAATTGTGGATTGAGCTCCAGTAGTTGTCCAAGGTCCGTCCTTCAACTTTTGGATGAACAAACTTGCTAGAAATGGAAACTAAGTGAAGAAAACCATGAATCAAGCCTTGTTTTAGGGTTTCCACCATGGATCCGAGGTAGATGATGATCCAAACTTACCAACAGGTTTGGTCATCCTTCATTTGCTCTAGAGATCTCCTTTGGTCGGCCAAAGCAAGGTGAGAAGAGAAAGAAACTAAGGAAACAGTTCCCATGTGTATTGCAAAAGATATACATAAGAGATATGTATATGGGTTTTTAAGGAAAGAGAAAAAGAGAGTTATCTTCTTTAATTCCAACTAATTTCCACCAAAGCTTCCTCCATTCCTTGGCCACGTAGAAACCTTCTATATGCTTGCAAAACTTTCTCCATTATCCAAGAAATAATGGAATAAGAACTAAGCACCTTAAAGAGATGTATATTACTATCCATCTTTTTATTGGATATTGTTTTATATTATATTAATGTGAATGGCTTCCACTCAACCAAGATATTTTTGTGCCCAAGCATGGAACAAGCTCGTCCAAACTATTGCAAACACATACCTCAACTTTTATTTTAAGGGCTCCTTAATTAATATATTTCTTTTTGCACTAAATTATATTAAAGAGCCTTTTATGCTTAAATCTTGATTACTTTAATGTCAAGATTCTCTCTCTTCCTAGATAATTCAAATGAGGCGACCTTCTCATTTTCTATGCTCTACTTGATGCCAAGAAACATGAGAGACCCTCTAGAGGTGGTGTTTTGCATATTTAACCCTAGGTTTTGGGTAAATTACATATTACACCAAAACTAGGTTTTAATGCACAAGGTTTGCTCTACAAGCTTTATCTTAATGCCCAAGCTTGTGGAAACCATACCACTATATCATATTAATTCATATGATATCTCAACATCAGAGGACCATTTTATCATGTGCATTTTGCAAGTTAACCCCTCAACTTGGGTAATTTGCACTTTAGTCCAAAATTAACAAAACAATGTTTTAACATTATTCAAAAAGGACTGAAATTGCAATATAAGTTCCTCAAAAGACTTAATTACATTTCAAAGTATAAGAGCAAGCATCTAATCAACTTAATTAGGCAAAACACCAAGGTTAGTACATAATCCAGGCCAGGGATGTTACACACACACACACACACACACATATATATATATATATATATATATATATATATATATATATATATAAAGAGAGAGAGAGAGAGAGAGATAAGAATACATTACTTATATGAATATATTTATTAAGATACCCAATGAAAATGAGTTAAATTTTGAGTAAAACTACCCAATGAATATATTTATTAAGACACGATGATTTTACCTAGAGTGTAATAGTTTTATTCATCAATCACACATGTAAGATGTTTATGTTACCTAGGATGATGTGGTGTGATTGGAAGCAAAAAATTATAAATACATATCACAAACTATAAATACAAGACAAAAAGTATGTATACATCACAAAAGAAATATTTGAGATTTATTGAGCCAGACCACCTATGCTACTTCTAGCCAATGGTGTCAAGCAACTTTTGGTCAAGCCACTTTTTATTGATTTGATTAAAGAATGCACATGTCTCTATATTACTTGTTCATCCTTTGGTATTTTGTACCCTGATTCCTATTTGAGGCACTTGTATCAATGTTCCTACTATAATATAATGTGCTTACAAAGCTTGACCCTAGAATACTAGTAGAATTTTGAGAAAATATCATGTTAGTTTGACCAACTGATGTAGGTCTCAAGAAATTTTTCACCATGCTATTCTTAAATAAATTGATTGTAAATTGAAATAATACAATGGCTCCATATTATGTGTTCATCCTTGGTTATCATGTTTCTAGATTCCTATTTGAGGCATATTTTTTAGATATTTCCCAAATAATAGTTTGTTTCCTTTTCTTGGTATAAAATACTATATGAGGGTTCTATAATTTTATACTGATTAAAATTTCATTTCATCATCAGTATCATGGCATAATCAATAAATTGAAACCTTACTAAACATAGGAGATTCAACGAACTCAAGGATAAATATCAATTATCCAACAATCCAAATACAACAACAATTTCTCATGTAAATATCAAGATTATGTAAAACACTCGCTAATACAATTCACATGTATAAATGTGGTGTTGTAACCAAAAATGCTAAAATTGCAACACTTTCATGGAAGGATGTCACATTTTATTGAAGTATAGTATAGGTAGTTTCAATTTATAAATTTATTTTATTCAAATAGTTGTATTCCAGTAATAATCAAATGATATATTATCTTAATAATTTCATATTAAAAAAATATTCAAAAATTTTCACGACGAACACATGAAGATTATGAAATGAAATAAAAAATGTAAAACATATGAATGAAACATACAACCAAAATCCATCATAAATGATCATTGATATAAGTTTCATCTACAATGAATAGAAGACAAGTGGTAAGGGAGAGAGAAAGGGGATCCTATAGTCATTTTAGGGGTAGAGGAGAAAAGGTCAAAAGTGTAAATAGTCATTAGCTAGTTGGATAAATATACACAAAGAAGTAATAACCCCTATTTAAAATAAAATCTAAACACAAATAGTATCTAAGATAAGAATAACAAAAGGCATGTAAATGACTAGTTTCTTCTCACAAGAGAGATATTAAAGAAAAAAATTAGATAAATCAAAATTTGGACCAGAACAAGGCCATCATCATCATCATCATCTAAGCCTCAATCCCAACTATGTTGGGGTCGGCTACATGGATCCTTCGTTTCCATTCAGCTCTATCATGGGTCATATTCTGATTGAGATGTAGAGATTCAAAATCTCTCTTTATAAGCTCATCCCATGTTAATTTAGGCCTTCCTCTTCTTCTATTTATAGTGTTTGGCTCAATAGCATTGCTTCGTATAGGCGCACTAGTAGGTCTGCGTTGCACATGTCCGTACCATCTGAGTCGGCCCTCACGCAACTTGTCCTCAATGCTCGCCACCCCCACTTTATTCCTGATATAGTCATTTCTCAAACGATCTTTTCTTGTCTTCCCACACATCCATCTCAGCATACGCATTTCGGCCACGTTCATCTTGTTGAGACCTTGTTTCTTCACCGCCCAACATTCACTCCCATAGAGCATGGCTGGTCGTATAGCTGTTCTATAAAACTTACTTTTTAACCTGAGAGGGATCTTCTGATCGCATAAAACTCCAGTTGCACTCCTCCATTTCAACCATCCTGCAGTGATCCGGTGACAAACATCATTTTGGACCTCCCCGTCTATTTGAATAATAGAACCTAAGTAACGAAATTTGTCACATTTTGGTATATCTACTCCGTCCAACTTGGCTCCATCATTCACACTGCGAGATTGGCTGAAATTGCAATGCATATACTCAGTTTTGCTCCTGCTAATCATCAATCCATTTGATTCTAATGCCTTTCTCCAACATTCAATTTTATCATTCAATCCATCTTTTGTTTCGTCAATCAAAACAATATCATCAGCAAATAACATACACCAAGGAATATCATCCTGAACATTCTTTGTTAACTCATCCATAACCAGAACGAATAGATATGGGCTGAGTGTGGATCCTTGGTGTACCCCAACTGTAATAGGAAAAGTTGGTGTCTCTCCTCCAGGAGTCTTCACACTTGCAGTAGAGCTATCATACATGTCTTTGATCAAGTCAATGTATTGGATAGGCACACCCTTTTTCTTCAAAACCATCCATAACACTTCTCTGGGTACTCGATCATAAGCCTTCTCTAGATCGATAAACACCATATGAAGATCTCTTTTGCTTTGTCTATACTTCTCCATAAGCCTCCTTATCAGAAAAATAGCCTCTGTTGTTGATCTTCCAGGCATGAAACCAAATTGGTTGTTTGATACCTGTGTTATAGATCTTAACCTCTGCTCAATACATATGAAATGAACGGTTCCTCTCGTACTAGGTTGAATTACTATCGCGGCACGATCATCAGTAGGGTAGAACAAGGCCATCGCCAAAAAATTACTTTTTGCTAAAAAATGACATGTTATAAAAGAAGTTAAAGGAGCACCAGAGGCTACCAATAATTGTTGGATTTAGTAAAAGGAAGGACCTTTTGGAAAAAAGGAACTACATGGACCAAGAAAATTCTTAAATTTAGAACCATTCTTGATATATGAAGCATCTACAAGTGAACAATTAAAATGGGAAACACACATGGAACAAGATAAACACTCTAAGATAGTAAGACCTAATTATTTAACTTTTTTTCTTCTTCTAAAATTACATCATTTCTTTGTTTTCAATGGTCAATAGTTAACATAGAGCTTGGGAGACTTTGGGGATAGGATACATATGATTGTGAATGATGGATTACTTTTTTGCAAATGATATTTAGAGCTTTTGTGCAAGAGTTAAGGGATTTATATAATGAAGATCATAAGTTCTCTGAGAAGTCACATAGAAAATATAGGTCATTGATGGATTCCTTGTTCTACCCACAAAGAAAGAAGACGAATGGCCCCCAAAAAATTTCTTTCATTAGGTGTTAATCCTTCAACATATTACAATGTTTGAGTAACCAAACAAATGTTTTTATTATTGATGGAAATATAATATTCCAAAATCCCCAACAGGAGGGGAAATGATAGTTAAATCTACTTGAAAACATGTATCCCCTAATCCAAGATATGTTATGTTTTTGATTGGGTCGAATAAGTTTTTGAAGGATGTATGATTGCATGTCGTGGTTGGTGATCAAGATATGAAGAAATCTTTTAAATGAATTGTGTCTTTGAGATATGAGGTATTTTATAGACAAATATAAGTTGATGTTCAAAAGAATTGAGTAATGAAAAGCAGAATAATCATGTTTTAAATAGTCGAGAAGAAGCAAACTATCTTCCCATAAAAAGGAGGGAAAATCTAGAGAAAAGGTAATGATATTTTTTAAGATATGTATGGCCTTAGTTATTTTTTCACACTAGTGTTAGCATCCAAATGGTATGCTTCTAATTCAAGAAAGGTTGTCATTAACATTTTTTTGTTGAATATGTTTATCCATTTAGTTTCCATCTAAAACAAAGAGAAGAAAACATATTTAGTTTGGGTCATGTGGCATGTATCTTGAGGAATAAGGCACCCCAAGCATCATCATATTGGTTTCTAATCAGTTTGTTTCAAGAAACTTAATGAATTTTCATGAATTTATGTGTAACGCTACAACCTAGATTTATAGATGTTTGTTTATAATAATGAGAACTTCATCTAGAAGGTGAATAACACTAAGTACATAGGTGACATGAGGGTATGCAAGAATTCAATAAGGTAAGTCTATTATCTATATAAGTTATTATGTTTTTCAAGCATTCATGCATGACTGCCTTATTTTAGTTATAATGTTACAATATCATGGTGAAATATTTATTTTTGAGAAACAAATTCCAAGAAAATTTCATTTAGAAAATTAAAGTTGGTATTGAAGGATTTGACTAAAAATTTAGTACATGGTCACATAGGTTTATAGGTAATAAGTATAATATGAAAAGATTCAATCTTAGGTTGAGAAACATTGGTAATGCCAAAATATGTCTCATTAAATATATTTTTAAGAAAAATGATGTGTCAGGTTCAAATTGAGAGGCAGTTGAAAGAGGAAAGGAGTGCACAAAAATCCATGAAGGAAGTTCTTTGAGTAAGGTTGATTGATCATATCTTGAATAAGTTACATATATGAAAAATTAGAAAGTTGATAATGGTGGTCTTGATGAAAACCATTAAAAGAGGAAAATTTTCCAAAGGAGGAGTCATTTATATAACATAATATATCGACACGGATGTAGACTTGATTACAATTGAATGAGAGTATGGGGGATATCCAAACTGCATAAACAATTAAGGAAGAATCAATATCATGGTCAAAGACTTTCTAAAGTGTAGTTTTTGACAAATAAGATTGGGTTTTTTAAGAATGTAAGAAATGGGTGATATCATTGGATGCAGGAAAGAAGTGCAGAATTGTTGGCCATTGAATGGGGATGAGCATCGGGTTGGGTGATACCATGATTTGAAGGCCCATGCCAGAATTCATATCATTAAATGGGTTGTGAATCGAGTTTATGCCTAAATAATATTTGGAATTCTCACCCATACCTAAGTTGATTTACCGAACTGGGTTTTGGGTTGGGTTCAAGGTGGATCACATAACATACTAGATTGAAAAGTTAACAAAACATTTATTTATAAACATATATCTAGTTAATTTGGAAATGTGTAATGGCATGTACAAGTAATCGTTATGTATAAATCATAAAAACTATGACATTTATCACTTGCTAACTACATCCAAAGGATGAAGACAATACTTTCTAGATTATACATGTTTGAGAAAATCAGTCACATATATATATATATATGTGTATGAATAATAATAGATAATCATCCATCCATTAATGAAACTTATGCAACCTCAATTGATTAGAAAATTCCCATTTTTTAATGAATGATTATAAAATGTCCAAATCAAATGATTAACAAAAAACATCAAATGAAAGAACTATACATCTAATATATATGGTATATCATGTTAAAAACTATTACAAATATGCAATCTAAAATGGGTGCATGTAACTTATATGTAGTCTAGTACATTGTAATTTCAAGTCTCATTAATATGAGCACTAAACATATCTTAGATAATGTAATTTAGAAACTTCAAAATATTTTAGATAGAAATGTTGCTATATGTACATATGCATGTAATCAATATTAACATCTAGAGTTTCATGCCTGGGCATACCTTGTCCCTGACCCATGCGGTAATAAAATATATCTCAACATTTTAGTCCTTCCATTCCCATGCAAATTAAAATATGATGTTTCAGATTAGGTTGTAGGGGTCGGGACATGGGTTTAATTGGGTCATCCTAGTCTGAAGATCCTCCATATATTTTAAAAAGGAAGACAATGAAAGATGTATAAGATAGTCTACATGTTTTTGAGTTGTGAGATTTAGGGTTTTTGTTATAGTTCTTATAAGAAATTATAAGGTTATTAGGTTCGATATATAAAAAAAAGGAAGGGAATGATTTGTGGATGAGGGAGAGATGATTTTTTTTAATGTTATATATAGAAAAGAGATGATTTTTGAATGAGAGGGATTGAAAAGGTTAAAAATTTCTATTGATATGGAATCCTCATGGATTGATTAAAGGACTGATAAATAAATGCACATTTATCCATTTTATTTGCATCTTTTGGATTTCTCTTTAGGAGCATTTTGTTGATTTATTCCCTAGTTTGAAGTTCATGTATTAGTTCAATGTTTTTCTCTTTATTGGAGTTTTTATTATATTTTCTTGGATTTTACAAGAAAATGACCCAATCACTCCAAAGCCCAAAAAGACCCAATAAATAGAGGCTTCAATTGCACATTCAACCTCTCAGTCAGTCAACTGACACATGCAGTCGGTCAAATCACATGCACAAATTCTTGGCTCCTAGAACTCTAATTGATTGACTGGCAACCCAATTGATCGACTTGCCAACAAGACCTAGTCAAACTCAGAATCGAGAAAGCTAATTAGTGCACAATAATTAGTCAATCCCATAAAATCCTACAAAACTCGGTCAAAGTTAGAATCAAGAAGGTTCGTTATTGCAAAAGAATTGGTCAAGACTTAAAACTCCAACTGATCGAATGGATTCCCAATTGATTGGCTCACTAACAAGATCCAATCAAACTCACAATTGGGAAGGCTCGTTACTTTAGAAGAAACAACTGGATCAATGTTAACATTTAAAGCCAACCAATTGACTAGACTCCTAGTCAAGTGACTTTCCAACAAGTCCCAGTCAGACGAATAATCAGGAAGGCTTATTATTATAGAAAAAATGAACGATCAACCACCAACCGGTCTACTGAATTGCTTTAGGACAAATCATACATTTAAGCCAATCAATCAATTGGACTCCTAGTCAAGGACTGGCACCAAGGACCAAGATTACCCAACCACCAACTATAATTGTTTTTAGGGTTTTAACCCCCTTTACCCTCTATAAAATGAAATGGATTCCAAGCACAAAGACCATTTGATATTCTTGGACCTAGAGCCTTGTCTAGGCCTATTCCCTTGTGTTTGTGCTTATCATGTTTGAATTGTTTACCAATTGGGGCATAGTGACTAGTCCCACATCCCATTCTTTACCTTGATTATATATAACTCCAATAGTTTATTGATTAAATATTTTCCATCTAATTTTGTACCTATTTTGTAGTTAAATAGATTATATTCTTTGTGGGTTGACGAGATTCCTCATCCCAACAAGAATGAATCTATAATCTCTTGATGAGACCCTCTGATGAAGTTTATTCTCTTTTGACCCAGTTTATCTTATTTCTTATAATTTGTGGTGACAAGACCACTTGATACATAAGTTTGAAAACTAGATTGAAAATCACATATTCTTGATGAGACCCCTGATAGAATTTTGTTAGATAGTTAGACAAGGATCCTCAAATTTCTAGACTAAGGGTTTGATAGAAGTTTGGCCCTTGTGAGATTTGTGCTCCTCAAAGACCAAATCTACATGGTCCTGATTTAACAATTAAAATTAAGGAGTTGAATCGGTTAAGTAAAAATGTGGTCTATGGCGGTCATTGCCCATACTCCGTGTATCTTTTAATATCATCAACTAGTATTATATCAACACTTTTAATATCCGCCTTAGTATAATCACTATGCTAAAACTGATCTTAAATATTATTCATTGCTACTGGTTCAATTTAATATCCTTAAAATGTTATTCTTAAGGACTGATACCCTACTATACTAAGAATTTACTTGCTTGTTTACAAGTGAGTTGTTTTATGTTGAAAGGTTAAACTCAAGGATTCCCTCCTAGTGATTTTTTTGTGTAAGCAACGTCACATCAAATTTTAGCAATGTTTCTAGGGACAATAGAGTTTCTTTTGAACCCTCATTGCTTGAATATTTAGGATTTCTTCTTCTTAGTTGTTTTTGTATTTTGTAGTTTGTTTTTATAATTTTAATTTCGTTCTATATTTTTTTCCTTTTTTTTGTTCAATTGATAATCACTCTTATCTTCTTGCACTCATCTTTTCTCAAAAAAAATTTATCCCCCTTTGAAGTGCTAGTAGTGTATGCGACATTCTCAAAGTGTCGACTCTACACTACTCAACTCAGAGATCGACAGAACCTTTCATTGCCTAAACTAATCCCATCGACACATGATGGATCAAGAGGAGGTCAACCGTTAGATACAACATGCCATTGTGACACAAAGAGTGTCCATCTTGTCTGAATCAAAGGTTTCCACAATTTCCAAATTCAAAGCCCAAACCGCCACGACACAAAAAGCAAAATGACATAAGCTACTTAAGGACTTCTCACTTCCTACAACTGTTGACACTCTACATTCCATCTTGCATCCTGGTATTGTTGCTCCACAATGCAAGATTCACAAAAATGGATCACCATGCTATAGAGCAATCCCTTTGTTGGTTGAATAGGCGAGAGTCACCAAAATCATCTTCAATGCTTCATGACCTCTGTGATTTGTTTAAAATGTTAGGTGTTTATGAGGATGCTTTCAATATGTGGCTATTTCAATACTCCCTAGAAGGGGACTACATCACCTCATGGAAATATCTCTAGGACAAGTTTCTTAAAAAATATTATCCCCATCCCTACCTATCGACCCAGGAGGAAGATTACCTAGTTTACCATGATTCCTGTTGAGACTTTGGTTGAAGCTTGGGAGTGATTCAAAGAACATTGTCCACTTCACAACATCTCCCAAGTTCAATTGATCAAAAGTTTCTACTGGGATGTTGAAGATAACACCAATGTTTTCCTTGACACCTCATATGGAGGCAATTTCTGTTTGAAAATTATGACAGTGCCTGGGAAGTCATAAAAAGAAGTGGCGAGACCCAAGCCCAATCTAATCGCGGGAAAGGGGGAGTTCTCAAAGTAGACAAGGATGAATACAACTCTAAAATCAAGTCTATTTTTGAAAGCCTTAAGATGCTCTCCTTGAAGCAATATCTACTGGAGTCCTCTTTCAATTCCTATAAAAGAAAAGGGCAACCACAACTTCAATATCTACAACAACATGTGAAATATGTAGAATTTCTTTAAGGGATTTGTCAATGCCATGATCCCTCCACACAGTAGTGCCAACTCCTCTACAACACTACCATGCATCCTAAATATGGGAAGTAGATGACGGATCTCAACTCAATTCATAACATTCCCTAGCAATTTTATTAAAGTTTGAATCGAACCAAGAATCATCATGGTTTCCAATATGAGAACCCCTCCGATGTAGAAAATTCAGCACAACTATGGCCCCCTCAAATGAAATACCAAGTTCATTTATGTGCATATTATATCATCTTTTGGACCACTTTTGGATGCATTTCTAAATCAATTTCAACGAATAATAACTCATAATCATACTAGATTTTCCACTTTACTGTTATATTTACTTGCTCTATGGTTTTTATTGTAGGTACAACGTTTTGGCATCAAAATGGAGAGAGAAACACCATCATATCATCCGTCAACACATTCCCCAATAATCTAAACATCATAAAATCAATGTTGCTGAAGCTGTCAGTGACATGCCATGTCTAGACAGCAACACACCATGTCCAGACATTAGACACGCTGTGTTGAGATTTTGACACATTGTGTTTTAGTACAGAATTTGGACCCAAAACTCCCTGACTTGAATTGACACAATGTGTTGGCCAATCAACACATTGTGTCATCATCAATCGAGGAAATTCCAATTCTGAAACTACAAGTAACACACAGTCTTAACATTTCAACATGTCGTGTCACCTATAATTTCTTTTCAAATTAGAAGATAAACCATCCTACACTTTTAAATATGAGCAAGATGGACTTAGATAGTTTATTATGGGCTATTTGAACATTTTGGAGAGAAACTCAAGTATGGTAAAGCTAGGAGGAGTTGGAGGCATTTCAAGGGAGAAAAGGTAGTTTCTCAAAAGAGAAACTTCTTCTTCTTCCTTCTTTTTCGACATTTGCAACAAGAAACTCCTTCGTTCTCCTCTCCACTGAATTAAAGTTTTCTTTAGAGTTTCTAGCAACAAGGATGGAGTTTGACTCTTTGACCATAGATCCTACTTCTTCCATGATCATTCAAGTTTACTTTCTTCTTTTATGATGTCTAGTATTGTTTTCTACAACTTGTATCTACTTTTTACAACCATGGATGTGTAGATGTTCTTATCTTGGCATGGGGGAGTACTCCCATGTGATGCTTTGTAGAATAACGAATTTTCTTGCTTAATGTTGGTGTAATCATTATTCTATGAATACATCAATGTTTGTTTTACATATATGCTTGACTAAACATCTTGTATATATGTCTTACGATTTTTGTACATACTGGGAAGGTGTACGTTGAAGTTAGGAGATGTCATCTGTAGCTTTGTTTCCTTAACCATGGAAACATTTTGGAAGTGAGGGGGACTCCAAGGTTTCTGATGGTTCTATTCCAAGTATATGAACAATAGTTCTATATAAAGGTAGAATCATATATACTACTGAAAAGGGTGCATAACTCAAATTTTCCTTTGTGATTTTAGTGCTTGTGATTTTTTTGTTATTTCATGGCATGATATGATATTGAAACCCTATCCTAAAGAATTCCTAATCCAATTTGATCCTTAATACAAGTTATTTCTATTTTAATTCATTTTCTTTTAATTTCTTAGTTAAGATAATAAAACCTCTCTAATTAAAAAGATATAAATTGTTGAAGTTCATAATTTTATGCCTAAAAATACTTTGCTCCTTTGACAACCTCTATAATACTACATGCACCTGTATACTTGTGGGGTAGAGTTCGATTTTATAATTTTAAGACTTGCACACACGGTTAACAAGTTTTTGGCATCATTGTCGGGGAGCATTGAATTTTTTTTAAGAGTAAGAAGTGTTGTAGTAAGCGAGAATAGATCACACCATCACCATGTCATACCCTCCATCAATTTTTTCATCATGATCATCATCATTATCATATTTTTGTATCTGCCATTATCATTTTTGTACTTCACTAGCCTTCTTTACTTATAGGATTGTACGAGGTGAAATGAAAGGGGTCTTCAAACTTCCACATTTCTAGACTATAAAAATGAGTACAATGTTAGAAGTATTCAAAATGCAAGGAGGAGTGAACCTCAATCAGATTTGGAGGAATCACAACATCTATTACCTTCACCCAAACATCCAACTCAATAAGAGAAACGATCATGGAAGGTGATCATCTCCTTAGGGACTTCATTATTCCAACTCCTATGAACATCAATGGGGCTATCCATAGCCCAAAAATTGAGCCAAATGCTTTTTCTATCAACCCTACAATTATACATATTATACAACAAAATCAGTTTGTAGGGACACCCATGAAAGATCTCGATCTTTGCATTGCTAAATTGTTGTAGTATCTCATCACTTTCAAGATAAATGATGTTCCTACTTATGGGATTCACCTTCATCTTTTCCCATTCAATTTGAAAGAAAGTGCCAAGTTGTGGATCTATTCTTTGCTAAGAAATTCCATCATCAGTTGGGAAGAACTCCTGAAGGTTTTCTTATCCAAATATTTTCCACCAAGCAAGACTGCACAATTGCAAAGACTACTTACCATTTTTTTGAAAGGGATGGAAAAATCTTGTATGACAGATGGGAAGGGTTCAAAGACTTTCAACGTCTTTGTTCAGACGATAATTTAACCAACTGACTTCTATTGCAAACTTTCTATAATGGCTTATTATACAATACAAGGATGTCTACTAATCTTGTAACAAATGGTGCTTTAATGGAGAAATCATATAGGGATGCTTATGACAAGTAATTTCAATTCACACTAAGATGTTGGAGAATTAAATTACTCAACAAGATCTTGCTAATCAAAAGGCTCCTTCCAACCCAGCCTGTGTAGCATGGATGGTTGAGCATGGTAGGTCCTCCCCGGTGGACCCGGGTTCAAACCTCCCGTTGCACATAGTATTTACCACCCTTGCAGTCATCCAGGCTCTGACATGCTCTTTGAGGGAGGGGGAGACTAATGTCTCATCTAACTCAAAAGGCTCCTTCCAGTTCATATTCTAGTCAACTGGAGATGAATCCTAAACAAGCATAAAAGTCGGCGACTTTAGGAGTGGAGCTATTATAGGAGAATCTTCTTCATCATCAAAGAGAATATGTTGTTGGGTCCAATGAAAATAATGAAACTGAAACTCAAAGGAAGAAATATGCACATGCTCTAAAGGATGATTTTTCAAACAAGCCACATGCCCCATTGCAACACATTTTTGATACAATATTTGGTGATGGGAAAATTCTCTTTGAATCTGATTTTGATTATTTTGAAGAAGAGAATGAATGGACAAACAACATTGAAGTCTAGAATACTATTTATACTACAAATTATAAGTGTAGATCTTTATCTCAAATTGAAGATATATTAACAAGGAGACACAAATCCTTAGCACAGTAATTTCCAATCTCAAATCAGAGCACATGCCCTCCACCATGACAATTCTGCCATGATGAGGTACCCGATTGGTATTCTCTTTGTTTGATTTCTATAGTGAGGACAACCTATAGATTTCAAAATGGGGGGGGGGTCAACCAGTTGGTAGTTGTAGTTTTCTATTTGTTTTTCTTTTCCATTTCTATTTTTCTTTCCTAGTTAAGTGAAAATTTAAGTATGACTCTTAAGACTTGCTTTTGTTTGGGTAAAAATTGACTCCCTTTTAACTAAACCATTATTCTCATTGAGATAATAGTCGAAGAACCCTAGCATGCACATCCAACAATTTAATAAAAACAATTAGCCAATCACTCATTTTGCCATTGTATTTTTGTTCTAACATGCTTTTCATTTTTCTCACTCTCGTATCAATCCATGTAATGATTCAAATGCTTTAGATTAATCAACTTTACAATCTTATGTAGCATTTTTGGTGAATCTACCAAATATGTAGTGCGTTTTCTACCACCCCTATGATGAACTTTTTATAAGTAAAAAATACTGGTTTTGAATTGCCTATATGCATGAATCTTATGCTTTTTGATATTTTGACTAGCCTAAAACTGTGAGGTTCCAGAGAGGGACCCAAATCATGTTCAAAAGGGGTATTTGTTTGCTAAAAAAGTTATAGACCCCTACAAAAAGGCACCCACATAGTCTCCCAACCCAATGAAGGTCAGGAATTACATTATAAAGAGGGTAAATAAAACCCAAATGGCATTCCACATGCATGTAAGAGTGCATTACTAGTCGAGTTCCATAACCAAAGATCTTAATTTAATTTATTAACACTTACAAAGGGGTCATTGCATATATGTTGATGTCAAGCTGAAATTTCAATATTGCTCATCCTTACAATCATAAGGGTTTGGTTTATTATTTACTACATTTTTGGCTTGTCATCACAACTCTATTCCTTGCGATCTTGTTGATTTTCCCAAAGCAATTTGACCATTTTTTAACTTAACTTTCAATTTTAAGTAATTTAAATAAATTCATGTCTACTTGCATTATCTTGACAATGATTGGAATGCTATGAATAAAGTATTTCATCTCATCACATAGATTATGTGCCATGCTATTTCTTCAACTACATATATCTATGTTTCTTTTTTCTTGAGGATAGGCAATGGTTTAAGCTTAGGGGATTTTATGTGCATATTTTATATCATCTATTGGACCACTTTTAGTTGCATTTGTAAATCAATTTCACCCAATAATAACTCTTAATCATGCTAGATTTTCCACTTTATTATTATCTTTACTTGATCTATGGTATTGATTGTAGGTACAACATTTTGGCATCAAAATGGGGAGAGAAACACCATTATATCATCCATTAACACATTACCTAATCATATAAACATTAGAAAATCAATGTTATTGAACTGTTAATAATACGGTGTGTCCAGATAGCATCACAACGTGTTCAGACATCAGACATGTCGGGTTGAGATTTTGACGTGCCAAGTTTTAGTGCAGAACTTGGATCCAGAATGCCGTGACTTGCTGAAACACACCATGTTGGCCAACCAGCACACTGTGTCATCATCGAACAAGGCAGTTCTAGTTCAAAAACTACAAGTAACATATCATGTTAGCATTCCAACACGCCATGATGTTACCTACATTTTCTTCTCAAATCATAAGATAAATCGTCCCATACTTTTAAAAATGAACATAACTGACTTGAGATAGTTTATCACAAACTATTTTGGAAATTTAGGAAAGGGACTCGAGCAAGGCAAAGCCAGGTGGAGTTGGAGGTGTTTCAAGGGAGAAAATGTGGTTTCCCAATAGAGAAACTTCTTCTTTTTCCTTCTTGTCTAGCAATTACACTAGGGATCTCAACCATTCCCTTGTCTCCACTTCACAATGAAGTTTTCTGAGGAGATTCCAACAACAAGGACAAAGTTTTGACTCCTTGACCATAGTTCCAACTCTTTTCTACTTCTTACATGGACATTGAAGTTTACTTTCTTTGTTTATGATGTCTAGCATTATTCTTGACTGCTTGTATCAATTTTCTACAGTCATGGATGAGTAACTCTTCTTTTCCTGGGCATGGGGGAATAACTATCATGTCATGCTTTGTAGAACAACCACTAGTACAGAAATGACCTATGTTGTTGGTTATTTTTGGCATATCTCACTGGTTATAAATTGATGACTAAGTGAGAGACGCTAAAATCAGGATGTACGTCATTGGTTCTTTTGGCAAACAAAAATTGAAGACATACATATATATCTTTGGTTCCACATTGCAGCCAAACTGATGAAATAACACAGTGTGCAATGAAATGTGGTTTCCCTTGGCAGTTCCTCTTCAGTTATTCCAAGTAGAATTGATAAGGTAATGCTCAATTTGTCGTCAATTTACAACAAGGTAGTGCTCAATTTGAAGTCAGTTTCTTATGTAATAACATACAAGGTTTTAGTGAATAAATTGTGAAAGTAAGGGAT
The DNA here is from genome assembly GCA_963693085.1 of Alisma plantago-aquatica. NCBI lineage: Eukaryota > Viridiplantae > Streptophyta > Magnoliopsida > Alismatales > Alismataceae > Alisma > Alisma plantago-aquatica. Next base: position 992,162,436 of record OY856409.1, on the reverse strand, counting down.
CTTTCGTCAGATTTATCCACATTTATCCACAAAACTGATAATGTATGTATGTGCAGTCTGTTTTTTATAAAATAACCAAATACATGTGTGTGTATTTTTTTGATATAGCAGGTCTGTAGACCTACTGTCTGGCTACTAGCATTTCTAGAACCTACACTTCAGTAGAATTGTAGCATTTTAGTATAACGACAATAGTTCATTCAAACTGTAGGCTTTGCAAGCATTGTAGCTTAACAATAATCCAACAAACATGTAAGAAGATATATATATATATATTTATTATAAAATAACCAAAAACATATGTGTGTGTATTTTTTTGATATAGCATGTTTGTAGACCTACTATCTAGCTACTAGCATTTCTAGAACCTATAGTTCAGTAGAATTTTAGCATTTTAGTATAACTACAATAGTTCATTCAAACTGTAGGCTTTGCAAGCATTGTAGCTTAACAACAAACCAACAAACATGCAAGAATATATATATATATATATATGTGTATGTGTGTGTGTGTATAATATACAATCTCTATTGATTCAACACAAAATTCTATCCATTTTCACTTCAATGCACACATATATGCATGAACTCACAACTCAATTGGTTCAGTTCTTAGCCACACATTCATTTTTATACATATGCACAAATACTCATCAGAAAGTGGACTCAATAACATCCACTCCTCCTCATGCACTTAACATTTAATTCACACACACATATGGATGAACACATACACATTAGCTGGCACATAGTTTATGTCCACATGTATAATATAAAAAAAAATATTGACATCAAACCTTGGATACAATATCAATCAACCTTTCCAATTAGCTGACAGGTCCACATGCTTGATGAAGCAGATTGCCTACTCTCTACGTAGGTCATTTAACAACTCTAACATATAGGTTTCAGTAGTGTCAAAAATTTGGAAAGATAATGAGGCATAATTTTGATTAGATATGACTTTTTCTATTATCAAATGAGACTACTTGATCAATTATGATCCAAGACTAGTAAAAATACTTTCGCTATACATTTGATATCTAGTAACATGTGCCAGACAATGTTGTCCATGTACAACAACATGTAATATCCACATTTTCAATCATTGTCTTGTACATGGCACTATAAATTTACAATTACGCTAATAAATGTAATTAGGCAGATTTGATAATACATATGAATTGGAGTGAGAAGACTATATACAATAAGATACCTTCAAGCTATTGATTTCATTTTTCTATCTACTTTTCCCCCGCTTCTATGGAATGTTTTAATACCCCTATAAGTTAAATTAACAAATATGTTGAATTATTAAATTGTCATATAATGCAAACATTAATAAATATGTTGAGAATGAAAAAATATGCTTATGAGTGAATCGTGTTAGTTTTATAATAAAAGGATCAAGGAAATGCATAGTATACATATTGGGACCAAGCTTAGGAAGGATAAATCAAATGGCCACAAATAATATAAGTTGAGATACCTTCAAGCTATTGATTTCATTTTTCTATCTACTTTTCCCCCGCTTCTATGGAATGTTTTAATACCCCTATAAGTTAAATTAACAAATATGTTGAATTATTAAATTGTCATATAATGCAAACATTAATAAATATGTTGAGAATGAAAAAATATGCTTATGAGTGAATCGTGTTAGTTTTATAATAAAAGGATCAAGGAAATGCATAGTATACATATTGGGACCAAGCTTAGGAAGGATAAATCAAATGGCCACAAATAATATAAGTTGCATTAGAGTGTGACAATCATGAGATTTAAGACCTATCAACTTTAAATCCTTCATTGATACCAATTTGTAGATACTGACTTAGTATCCATATGGTACCTTAATATTAAGCAAGCACTCGTGAGAAGTTCTCTTCTCCTATGTAGACAAGGTGTAACGAATAGGAAGTAAATATGTGTGGTGACGCTTTCTAACTTCTATTCTTAATTCTTTCCTTATACTTATTTCGCATAGGTCCATTCTAAATTTGATGCCATCTTTAGTCTTGAACTTTATATACAACAAAGTACCAATGATGTTATCATAAACATTTTTCTCAACATGCATGCAACGTCACAACATCGAACTATCCAAGAACTCCAATAAGGAAGATCCCAGAATATCAACCTCTTTTTAAATAAAGACTTTTCGGTTATAGGATTAGTAAATGTCTCTTACCAAAATAATTTACAATGTTGTTTACTCTTGCATATACATCCTCCATTGACATAGGTTTAGGGCACTTTGTTCAAATGTTTTGTACAACTTTCAGTAAGGATGCACCTTTGGCAGAAACCTTCGATGACCAAGATATATAGTCTTACCATCATGGTTTACTCAGATTGAATTAGTATTGTCCTCACATATGGGAAACACTTTGGTTCATTTTACATTGTATCCAGACAAGTTCCCAAAAGACACAATGTCATTAATAGTGCAAAAAAAACATATCACATAAATCAAACATCTCTCCATGTAAAGAATAATAAGTCATCACACATTCTCCCCAGAGTTTCTTTAGGTTATCAATTAGAGTTTCAAGGCAAACATCTATCATTGCCAGGTTGTTTGGGGCCCGATATCTACAAGGACAACATGATGTATTTATTCTTCATACACAACCACATAGGAAGATTATATATAACAATCATGACAAGCCAAGTGCTATGTTGACTTATTATTGTAACTTATGGATTCATCCCATCGATACAAAGTCCAAGTCTTAAATTCTTGGCTTCTTTGCCAAGTTTAGGGTACAATAAATCAATCTTTCTTCCATTGCGGGGAATCAGGCCCATGTAATAGCATACCATCATTATTTTTCTTTACCTATACATGCCAAGATAATTTTTTTTGCATCTAGAATGTTAGCAAACCAGTATTGAAACTGTGGTATTATAGGCAGATACCACATCACCATGGTAGGAGACTCGATTTTGGTCTTACCTGATGTCATCCATTTGTACCTAGACACCCCACAATTTGAACATTCTTTCATATCAATGTAGTCTTTTTGAAATTGGAAAAAGTCATTTGGGATGCATGTATCTTCTTAGCCTCCATTCTGATTTGGCACAACATCTTTTTTGTTTTGTGTGTTAATATTAGAAGCTCGTTGCCTTTAGGGAGAATTTATTTCAACAAATACAACATGGAAGTGAAGCTTTTGCCGCTCCATCTATTGTTAGCCTTCATAGTATACAATCTCAACAAAATGCTCAACTTTGTAAACATAACACAATCTAAGTATAATGATTTCTCATCATCATGCACAATGTTTCTAAATAAGGGAGGTGGATCTATAACATTTACCCCACAACTATCTACCATCCTATCAACCATGTCTATTGTAATTCAATCGTTCACATCAACATTGTCATCCATTTATTCTTCAACACAACTACCACTACCAACATCAACTGATCTCATACTTTGAATCTCTCTTATAGCCTTGTACAATCCCATTTCACATCACATGATTTTGATCATGGGAACAACTTCAACTTTCAAGTTGTTACTACAATTCCTACAGGGGTAATAAAACCTATCTCTAGGTTGTTGCTATGTTCCTCTAAAAATCTTACAAACTGACCAAGACCATTAATAAACTCCAGACTGTAGCATTTGGATTAGACATTCATGATCAATCCATTCTATGGTTAGATGGGACATGAGTAGCTCATCAGGTGTTAGCTAATAAGTTAATTTTAGAATAAAATATGTTTTAATTGATCCCTAATCATCTATTATCATTCACATTGATGAATGTGTTTCAACTATTCCATTCTTGAGAACTTCATCTCACTAGTATGTGTATAATGCATGTTCTCCACATTTTTCTAAGTTCTCCAAGTACACCGATGTGGATGGGAAAATACACCTACATATGTACCCACATAACAAAAGGGGAAATGTTTTTTAGATTTATAAAAGTCGAACATTTATTATACACTTGCATCCTAAGTGAGATGAAATGCTCAAGAACAATCCCAAATCGAGAACTATACAAGGTTTGCTCCTAATGAGTAAATATCAGACAGGTTTTTAGGCCAACAACATGCTTTAGAAATTAGGGATTAGAATCCAGGATTTATAGATTAGAGTTTATAGATTAGAATTTACATATTAGGGTATAGAAATAATTTTCAATTCTAACTAACTACATAAGTACAAGTTAGAGAGCTAACAAATCCAAATAATCAATAACAAGCATGTAATAATCCATTATATATGCATTTTCATCACAATTTCCATAAAATTCATCACAATCTCCATACAATTCATCACAATTTCCACATAATTCATACAATTTCTTCTCAATTTCATCACAAATTCACTACAGTTGAAAGCATCAAAACATTTGTTCAATTTACATCCAATTTGATTTCTTCCCCCTCTCCTCCTTCCTCTACCATGCACGATTTCTTCTCAATATTGAGAAGAAATTGTAACAAGGTAGGGGAAGGAGGACAGAGGAGGAAGGAGGAGAGGGGGAAGGGATATGAAGATAACTAAAGGATGATAGAGGAGGAAGGAGGATATAACATACATGTATAAATGAGGGCAATGGTGGAGGCGGCGTCTGGTGAAGGTGACAACAATTTCAAATGGCGGTAGAGGTGTCTGAAGGAGGCAACATTGGAGGAGCTAGGGTAGGGGAGGATGACAATGTTGAAGTGACGATGGGGGATATTGAGAAGTAGTAGAGGAGCTCAACTTGTCGAAAATGGTGGAATCTCATACAGGTCAGAAAGGCTAGAGGGGTTTATTACATGTAGGTGAAAGATGGGTTTCTTGTGGGGTTAATTAAGACATTTGTTGTTGGTTATCACAAAACAACTGACTACTACCTTATATCTTCAGTTCTTTGAAAAATAGCATGTATCCGTGAAAACCTATATCATTGGTCCACTATGAAAAAACTCACGAAAAATGAAGTGTCCCAGTGACACCTCCGTCATCAGTTTCTATGACAAAAACTGAAGAGATATTCCAATTTGGGTGAAAAAGAGTTTCGCAAGAGGTTTGGCACGTAACCTTTCTTGTTAGTTACTGTCTGCAAAACCAATGATGTAGATTCTAAGGGTTATGTTTCTATCACATCAGTTAGTTTACTAGAAACCAACGAGATAATGTTTTTGTAGGGAAGTGGAATATCTCTCAATATTTTACATGATATTGTATTTTTGTGCGTGATCTATGTCGTCAGTTTCTTTATGAATCAACTGGCGTGATAAATAAAGCACATCCCATGTTTTCTCATTCATCCAACCGTGGGAGTTTTTTTTAACAAATCGATGAGGATATTATGGCATCAGTTTCCCTTAAAAAACAGACAACATACATCATATCTGTAGTAGTGAACAATTTTTTTTGCTTAATGTTGGTGTGGTCACTATTCTATGGATACATCGATGTTTATCTTACATATATTCTTGACTGGCCATATTGTATGTATGTCTTATGCTTCTTGTGCATACCAGGAAGGTGTACATTGAAGTAAGGATATGTGTTCTATAGATTGGTCTCCTTGACCATGGGAGTGACTTGTAAGTGTAGGGGATTCTAAGGTTTCTAATGGTTCTATTGTGAATATATGTGTGATGGTGCTTTATAAAGGTAGAATCGTTCTATACTAGCGGGAGGGGTGTAGAACTCGAGACTCCCTTTGTGTTTTTACTACTTGTACATTTGTTGTTGTTCCATAGCATGATATGATAGTGAAACCCTATCCACAAAAATTCCTAATTAAATTTGATCATTAATAGAAGTGATTTCTATTTTAGTTCATTTTCTTTTAATTTCTTAGTTAACATAAAAAAAACCTCTCTTGTTAAAATTTTTTAGATTGTTGAAGTTCATCATTCTTGTGCCTAATAATACCTTTCTCCTTGGACAACCTTGATAATACTAAACACACCCGTATCCTTGTAGGGTAGTAATCGTTTCTTTTTAACCGTTAATTCTTCGTCAAAAGCAATGAAAGGTATTGGATTATCACTATGGTGATCAAGCACAATGATATAATAGAGAAAACAATAACACACGAATTTTAGAGACAAATTATGATAAACTATGTTGAAATTGTCATACAACGATCACCCAGACTACTCCCGGTCCTAAAGACAAAGGGGATTAGCCCCGCATGTTCATCTCAGTAGAAAACATGGTGAAGGAAAGAGGAAACATGGAGAAAATGTGGATAGATGTGAAGTAACCCCTGAACAAAGAAGATCTGGGCGTTCCTTGGCGTGGGATGAGCATTCTACAACCTTCCAGTGGTGGAAAACTCCTTCTACAGCCTCCAGAACAATCAGTGTGTAGCTCTGGCTCCGTTCTTTCTCCTCTCTTCTCCTCGAGACTTATGCAACGGCTAATGACATGATAGATGGCTTAGAGCTGCCATTTTTAGGTATAAGCACCACTTTTAGCCGCCAAAACATCACCACCGTATAATTAGACTCGAGTTGTAGATTAACTTGATCTGACAATGTTGATACCATCGAGGCGGGTCGATGGTATCGACCCACCCGGATACCAGCGGTCCTCTACTTTTCTAGGTTTGCTCTAACATGATCTCGATACCATCAACTTCTGGGTCGATGGTATCGACACCTTAGGCGTCACTTTTCTTGTGGAATCCTACGCTTAAGCTGATTCGACTGAGACGGAGTCGATAGTATTGACTATTTGGTCGATTATATCGACTTGTAGAAATCTGACTCGCTGAAGCTATCTTGCTACCATCAACTTCTGGGTCGATGGTATCAACTCATTCTACTCTTTTGCGGCTGCCTCTCTGTGGCCCTGTCGATACTATCGACAGCCGTCGATGGTATCGACATATGTATATATCTGTTTTACCTGAAAATCAAAGATAAACTCGAATCAACTTTGATAACTTTGATAAATATGATCATTCATACCAAATGAGATAAAACAAGATAAATTTGATGCATAATGAGATTATAGGCTGAAGGAATTGAATCATGCAATATTAACCATGAAAATGACCAATATTCGCATAAAAACATATGAAACTAGCCTATAAAAGCGACTCAAAATCCTCACATCATTTGCTTAAGGAGAGAAACTTTTTTTATTATTTGTCTTTTTAAAATATTCTCTATGGTATCCATTTGGATGTTCTTTTTCCCTCTTGATATGGTAAGTCCTGATAAAGTTTATTGATGTCCTTTTTCCTAATATTACTCGATCCACATTTTTATGCACATACTGATATTATTATGCTGACAACTTCCATTTTGTCTTCTTTTATATGGTATGCTTCAAACCCCTTAGGTGAAGAACATGGAAGGCTTGACATGATGACCTGGACTTATTGGTTTAATAGAGATCTAACTCTTGGGAGATAGACTTGAAATGGCTTGGACCCCTATGCTTAATGAAGAATTTTTTTCTTTCATATAAATCCCAAGTGGGAGATAAATATGTAATATTGTAAATTAAAATAGTCATGATACTTTATTCCGATGTTATTTATTGTATACCATTCATTTGAGCAATGAAAAACACCTACTCAACATACTTGTTAGTGCATCTGGATTAGATGGTTATATTCCTCAATTAAGTAAGAAGTGGATCCTCTAACGGCTCCCACTCTTGGGAGATATACTTGAAATGGCTTGGACATCCCTCTGCTTAATGAAGAAGTTGTTTTTTTCATATAAACCCTAAGTGGGAGATAATTATGTAATCTTGTAAATTAAAATAATCATGATATTTTATTTGGATGTTATTCTTGTATACCATTCATTTGAGAAATGGAAAAACACCTACTCAGCATACTTGTTAGTTCGTATGGATTATATGGTTTTATTCCTCAATTAAGTAAAGAGTGGATCCTCTCATGAGTCCCACTCCTTATAGAAATATCATAGACCAAAAAATCTGATCGACTCTATCATAAAAAAAAATTTCTTGTTAATTCTTAACATCAAATTATGATCCACATCACTTACATCAATGTCATTCTTCAATTCATAGGATAGTATAATATAGTGTATGATATCCTTACCTTTGACGAATGGTCCTTGCTCCTGAGATACAACTCTAACTAGCTTGTCTTCCATCATGGTATTGACTATTCTGGCTAGCTATCACAAATACATGTTTCCTTTTGAGATTGATCTAAAGTGGGTCTCTAAAGACTTGGGGTCATAATGAAAAGGGATTACGATCAGTTTACCAACCAAAGAAACTCTATGAAGTTTGTCATTTTTGAAGATCCATTAAGTCTTTCTTTATAATGTCCCAAGAAAAAACATAAAACTTGTTGTGAAGTGATCATCCCCTGGCATATAATGTTTATCCATATGGACAAGGGTCTTCCAAATCTCCTCTATAGTTGGGTTCACATTCTCAAACAACTTATCTTTAGTTTAAGGCATAGATCTAGGAAGAAACATGCAAACCAACAATAGACAACACACAAACATACAATAATGTATCATTAATTTGTTTGGGCAAGTGGACCAAAAAAAATCATGGAGAAAGTAATGTATATATTAACATGTAAAAAGTTCCAACATTTCCCCTTGAGATAATTATTCACACTTTCAAGATGCATAACAAGATTTGTACGAACATGACCACATGTAAGCCATTGGAAGATGAAATCTATATACCAAGAAGTTTGGAGCTAATAGAAGATAAATTGCTATGAAGATAGGAGTGGATAACTTGAGAAACTATATATATATATATATAAAGAGAACAGTTAGCCATAACTATGGTCTCTATGGTTTTATGTAACTATCAAACATGCATAGATTTTAAATCTAAAAAAGTGTAGGAAATGTGGAATTTATTTTTCTCAATTCGATGAAAGTAGTCAATAAAATAGAATCACTACATCAAATGAAATTACTTGAATGGATCGAAATAACATGAATTTGTATTCATGTCAATTTTACTTTATAATACTATATGCAAAGTATAAAAAACATGTAGAAAACAATTTGTGTGTTACTTCATTCTCAAAAATAAGGCAAAAACATAGGCCAAATCTTGATCGAGATCGAATCCTAGCTTGCCTTGGCATGTGCCCATGAGTTTTTGGTCACCATCCTATCCTCTAGTTCTTACGAAATATTTTCCACTTGTCCTCCCATATAAAAGGGAAAACCATATTTGGAGGTGAGTATTGTGGAATATAGTGTCGCTTTTTCACCATGACAATAACAATACCACACCTTTTCCCTTTATGGATGTTACTTTTCAATAAATTATATGGCTTTAATTTTCAATATCTTGCAAAGTTTTATAGTATAAAAATGCGTACATATACCTATATCATATATTTTTAATAAGTGGTTCTTTTTTGATAAGATCTTTTCCTCAATTGCCAATATTACCCTAAAAAGAACTACATGAACATACACATTGAATCTAAAACTTGGGTGTGAAGATTATCAGTCCCAAATAATACTCAACCACGTACCTATAGTTTACATGGATAATTGTTTTCTTCTTCACCTTGAACTTTTATTTAACATAATTTATGAAATATAGCTTTAGTATATGTGTTGAATTTTTTTAAAGCACAAAAGAAATACTTATAAATTTTGTAACAATTCTAATGAGTGACCCCTTCTACCTTAAGAACTACACAAATTAGGGATATGTTGTTTGGATACAAAACATTCAAAATGGGCTTTCAATGTAACACCCTAAAAATTACAATCATCTTCAGAATGCCTTAACAAAAGCACAAGCAACAAACTGAGCTTCCAGTCCTTTCTGAGTGGCGAAACCTATGGATCTAAAAAACTTGTTGTAGTTGAAGTTGGTTAGGGCTTGGGCAAGATGAAATTGAAGATTGTGTAAAATTTGGGTTTAGGGGATTTAGTTGAGTTGGTTGAGTATTTGGTGCCAAAGTATATTTTATTATTTAATTGGCTTAAATAGGTTTACATGTTGTTGTCATGTTTAATTTTCTTTTTATTGGTTGATTTCTGATTCTAGATTTCAGTCAAGTAACAGATGGAAACATTGGATGACAAGTTCTAGTACAAAACCATCCTGCTATTTAGTTTCAATACATCATTTTCTTCATCTAAACATCATAATACCAAGTAAATTGAATGGTAGTTCATTTTTAACAAAATATATACATCTATACAATTGGTTTGGGCCAGAAAGGGTTTTTAGCTAGAATTATCCTAAGGAAATCCAGTCAGCCAAACATAAAATTAATATAATAACCATTTTTAGGGATTTTTTTAAATAGTTATGACCTTTATATACCAAAACCTCAAAGCACATCTCTACCACTTTTTCCCCTATAAGATTTTATACTACACAAAATAGTAGGAAAGAAGCTTGGGTTCTTGCTGGCTCTTGACCTCTTGTTATATTAGGTGATGAATTCAAAATAAAAATCAATGGATCCTTGTAGGTTTCTTTCTCAATTCCATTTCCTATGTACGCATTTGGACTTGTTTCACTTCATATATCTAGACCATTCTCCTTTTTTCTTTACTCCTCAGAGTATTTGTCTCAGTGCAATTGAAAAAGGAAGAATATGATGACTCTCTAGAGAATCATTGTAGTTCCTAGATCTACGATAATAGGAAGAAGTTAAAATCTTCCATGGTATTGATATGAGTGGTCTACTACCATGTAAAGAGATTTTGACATTCTTGAAGAAAAATCTACCAATTCTATGACAAATATGAATTTGATTAATCATAATACTTATTTGGTAATGGACTTCAAGTAAATGAAATTGTTGAATAAATTATTAAGATCTAGAAGAACTCTAAAATCTTTGTTATTTATATTTGTTAAGTTGAACCTTTTGGTAATTCTTATGTGGAAATTTTTTTGTTACTTTATATCATAAGAGTATGTTGATTGAAACATGAAACGAAATTTATTGCTATATAATAATGATTACAATAAATATTCAATGTTATTAAACTCAATTTTATTAATAAGCATCTTGACATGTGGAATATTGAAGGCATCACAATTTAGTTAGAATGATGTATTATAGTTGGAATATATAATAAAAAAGATGTACTTAATTTAAAACTATTTTACTTTATTTTATGACAAACTTCAGTGATACAATGATGATAATGATAAAATTAACAATATTAGAAATATGGAAACCCAATTCCATATAGTTATGCTCCAACTATTCCTATCAATAGAAGAGAGATGGGAAACATAGAATACATGATTGAACTATTAGAATAAATCATAGAACATTCCCTTTTATTCTAAAAGTATGAAAAGGCTTGATTAGAAAAAATATAAGTTCCCCAAAATAGATTATGTAATCTGAACTAAATGTAAACTTCTTGGTAACTAAAAGTAAAATTATTTATAAAAGTGAAATGACTTATAAATCTATATTCATCAAGATTTATGGATTGTGTTTTATAAATGATTTTATTTCCCTTTGATCTGGGTTGTCACCTTGTCCTCAAAATGATGAGCTAAAGGTTGTCAACACAAGAAGTGTCTTGGTATGTGAAACATAAAATATAATAACATAACTAGAATAATAATTCTATAGGAATTGATAACAAAAACTATGTATCAATAGATTACTTCAAAAATATTCCCTGACTACAATCACCACTTAGTGAATTGGTTTTAAATTTTTATTTAGATATGAATACTCACAATACAATCGGAATATATCTCAATTTTTGCATGAAAGAAGGAATATCCTACCCTTAGAGCAATTTTTAGACTTGCATGTCAATTATGTTATTTCTACTAAGTTTAGAGTGAACTTTTCTGATGTGGGTGTAAAGTAAAATTATATTTCCAAACACCTCATGGTGAAATATAGTCATGGTTTATACTCTTCATGTCTGAGTGTTAATCATAATCATATATTTGCAAAATGAGACTATCAAATAATGAACTCAATTTTGATATCCCAAGAGTCACTCATGCAAAATATAGAAACTCAATTAGTTTTACACCTTTTTAGGTGAATTCTATATTCAAATAGGATTATCTAAAATATATACAAAATACACGATTAAGTCCTTACTATTCATAAAATTGTATAACATAAGGTTGAGGCCTTAAATTTCAACTCTAGGAAAAAATTGAACCTTCATTATATCCATGATTACAATTTAGGGTTACTGGGATTTCTTGTTTACAAAAAATCCATGTGCAAGGAAAACCCATAAATATACCAGCTAAAGAACTAATATAGGTAAATTAATATCAAAACATTCCTTAAGGAAACAAGGTATATAATACTATCCAAAACAAGGCTTATATTAGCGTTGTTAAAACCCCAATTTTTGGGCTTATATGGTTTGAAATGCAATTTCTCCAATAAGATGTATGATTATGAAATTGTATGATTTATGTGTAATGAGTGGATTTCTTTGATAACATTTCCTTTAAATGTATGATTTCATGGACCCTAATAAGTTAGTGAGTCCAATGTGATAAAAAGGGGAGAAAAGACAAAAGAAATCTCATAATATTAAAAAGGGTAAAAGAAATAAGGATAATGATGAGAATTAAGTAGAATTCTCTAGAAAGATGTATAAAAGACCATTATGGATTAGGTTTCGTATCCACATGGTTTCTAATGATAAAAGGAATTCAACTAAAGAAAATAGAAGAGAAAGAGAGAGAAAATATGAAAAACATATGCCTTATTAAGTGATAATTTGCATATGAAGAAAGGTCTCTCATATTTTCGAATTTTAGTCCCAAACTTGGCACACAAGTATATAAAGTCATTATGGACTTTCCTTTAAAATATGGGATAAAAAAGATAAGTGGTTTAGGAGATATGATTTTTGGACGATTTCCTAAAGTGGAAAGAAAAAGAAGAAATACATTAAATGTCACAATAATTTTGCTTTTGGAAACCAATTTTCAGTCCTTTAAATGTCATGCCTAATGTGGAACCTTGTATCATGCATCCAACGGATGAGAACTTGTCACACTCACTAACTTTCTGTCTCTGTGGATCATGTCCTCCTCAAAAGAGGAATCCCATTGAATTGGGGATGCGAAACTGAACTACCCCATCCCAAATTTGCGTCGTTTTCATGTGGGAATGGGATTTGCCCAATTTCCCTGTGGAGTCTGAACTCCATTGAAAGCAGTGGTCACCCCTCCACTAACCCTTGCCTATAAAAGGACTATAGTGCCATTGCCAAGTGTGGATTGCCTTGAGAAGGCTCAGCGCACTGGAAGGACCCCTCATGACTAGTTCTTCTCCCGTAGACTCTCTAGGGATGATGGGCGGCGACCGTACTGTGGTGGGTAACCAGACCACTATGGTAGGAGTACAGTTCTAGTTTCCACTTGTAGTGCTAGTAGGGAGGGAGGCGAACTCCCAACCATGTTCTTCTCGCTCCGCAAGCCGCCAGGTAGGAGAGGGTCGTCGCCGCTAGCGGAAGCCCTATTTTCCCAATGAAAAAGGGGAGCGAACTCCCTGTCTGTGTGGGAGAAGTGTGAGGAAGGGGGAGGACCGATCAAATCTGGGCTCCATTTTTAATGGATCCAAACAAGGGATCCATGAGCCAGGGGATTGCGGGAGATAATGAAGGGTTAAAGGCTAACGTGGCATCGTTCAATTGGCTCAAAGGTATATATTTTGGAATAATCGTAATAAATTATTGGTAACTCATATCAAGGCATGTTATATATGATTTTTGACAAGAAAGTTGCTTAGATTTAAATACAAATATAATCAGGATCAAAATATGCTTCTAGTTTGAAAAGTATATAAAGAGATATCCTTAATGGTTTTAATGAATTTAAAACCCTAAGTTTTGATGATGATCAGATCTAATGATGTTCTTTGGATATTATGAGTAAATATTAACATGTTGATAATATTAGGAAGAATTAGATCTAAAAAGGATGATCTTTATGCATAATTAGCTTTACTTAGGGTTCCATGTATATGAAAGTACAATAATGGGCTTAGAAACCCTAATTTTGGTAATTATGACTTTTAATGGTTTTAATTGTGAAAGTCCATGTTTAAGATAGAGATATTATGTTCTAAGGCCAATTTTAGAATAAAGACTCTTAATGTGGATATGTATGTAATTAGGGCTTTATGATGTAGAATCCATTTTAGGGTTTGTTGACCTAAATAGGTAAAGGATGACTAATCTAAGAAACCCTAACACATCCTAATGATACTTAGAAACCTTAGAAAGGTGTCCCAAGTCAATAAGAAGTTATTTGGAGATATGATGGTAACATTTATACTTTATACATGTTTCCAGGATCTGTTTGATTGGTTGCTTAACTTGCTTAGTTGGAAATCTTGATTTAAATTGGATATCTTGTTTATATTTGAGACTGCAATTAGGTATGTGGTTATTTATGATTACTCGCTTTAGTTTCCTGGCATTTTTTGATGTTTCATCGATTGCATGGAAATAACTGTTTTGATGACTTTATTTCTACAATCTTTAAAGTGAATATGATTATCACAATTTAAGTATACATATGACTTGCCTGAACCAACATACCATCTCTGCATGTAAGATTTGAGAAGACCAAGCCCTAGAGGGAAGGTCAGAGGTGGTCAATCCCTAGAGGGAAGACCACAGGGAACCCAGAGAGGTGACCCATAAGGTAGCAAGCTCAGGATGGAGAAGGTAGCCTAAAGTCCCTTGCAAGGACTAAACCCTAAGAGAGGGTATCCCAGAGGATGAGTAAAAGTGGTTGGGAAGTTGTATTAAAAATGTAATCTTGGACTGTTAATGACTATTTGATGTAATTAGGTTGTTATGAATTATGTACATGTTATTTGTTGTCACCACATACCAGTATATTCTTTATACTGACCGAAATTTTGTTTGTCGGCATTTTAGGAATAATTGAAAGAGGACAAATAGTAAAGTGATATTTGAAGAATAGAGCTAATTAAAGAAAGGAGGATTTAGTTAGATAGAACTCTACATTGGGTAAAGTTCCAATCCTATTTTTGTAAGGTATGAGAAAAGTAGATTTTTATCCTGCTTTAAGCTTAGACTTTGGTAGAATTTATTAATTATTTTTTATTATTTGCAAAAACATGGATCATGTTTTGGAATAACAACACCAGCTTCTTAGCCTTCCTTAAATGGGGGTTTCTGAGGGGTGGGGTCATTACAATTGGTATCAGAGAATGGTTTTCCATTTAATCTCTAATAATTATTAAATTTACAAACTCTTTAGAACCCAAGGGAGTTATTAGAGGATTTTCCAATAATGGAGGTGTCTAGAAAAGGATCACAATCCAGGGACTGGCAAGATTTTCCTCCGCCCCACTAGTCAGTCTACAAGGACTCCCAGATTTCGTGTGACTGCCTGGCCAAAATTGGAGGATTTGACTCAAAATAAGATACCTCTAGGTCTTCCCTCATCTATCTTCATCCCTTCTCTACCCCATTCATTAAATAAACTTTAAGAGATTAGGGTTTCTCTCTCTCCTCCACCCTCCAAAGTTTTGGGGTTAAGAGTAATAAGGATTAAGGAATCATCCACCAAATAATAAAAAGCATGTAAGAAAGATGTCATGGGCATAAGTTTTGATAATTAGAAACTCAGACTGAGTTTAATTACATGCTTAGGTTGCATGGCCAATGTTGTTGTGCCATCGGGAGAACACTGAGGTTAAACCATCCCATAAGATGAGGAGGAGAGTGATAGCCTTGGAGGAAGAAGCCTCCAGGAAGAGGAAGAGACTTGACGCGTCCTCTAAGGATGATGCTCAACCTAAAAACCTTAAGTGGTGGATAGCAGAAGAGAATACATGATGAGTTGGATATCATAGTTGATCTTGCATGCATGTACGTGGGTTTGACATGCATGATTTATGTAGAGGCTTTGAGTATGCTTGAGAAACAAAGATTGCATGTGGTTGTTGGACCCATGGTGCCTTGTAGTGACCTGACCTTGGGTGGTCATGCCTGTTGAGGGTGAGAGATTGCTCCCTCATTGAGAAGGTTAGAGGAGACCATATAGGAACCCTAACGGACATATATGAGTAGAAAAGAGGCATGCACCTATGTAAAAGTGCATGGAAGCAAGGCTGGTAGCAGGTTTTAGACCTGACTCTGAGGGGTTATACCTGATAGTTTGTTAGATAGGCATGCATAGCTTTGGATGATTATGGCCGAACATAAGTTTTGATAGTATGTTTCACCCAGATAGGATAGACATGTATCTTTAAAAGCTTGACCCATCTTCTAGGAGAGAACCTCTAGTGGTAGGACTAGTTATGGGGTTATCTCTAGAGAGAGGGCGAGACCCTGTTGAAGAAGGTTGGAAACCTAGCTTGCGTTTGGCACGGGACTGGGATTCTGGAAGCTGGACTGGGTTAGTCGGGGTTAGTCTGATGATCTGGGTTGGGGTAGTCATGATGCAGTTTGATTTTGTTTGGCAACCCAGTATGATTCTGGTCAGCTGGTCAGATTTGAGTCTGGTTTCAGTCCAATTCTGTTTGGCTACCAATCAGGATTCAATCTAATTATGTTTGGCAACCAGGTCAGGATTTGAACTATTTATTTTTTATGAACTGATTTCAATACAAATATGTTTGCATTAGAAAAATTGATTATATGATATTAGTTACACAATAAAAATTAACTTCAATATTATAAAACTTAGGCTTACATAGGTCGTGGTTAGTTTGTTTTCATAATACAAATGCAAAATATTGTAACCTCTCTACAAATACTACAGGGAATGAATGAAAATGACATATTTATGAACATGCAGCGTTGTTGATGTCCAAAACAGTAACTAAACAAGGGGCTTGGTGTACATCTAAACATGTGCATAATTAAAATAACTGGGAAGAGAGAGACACAACTAGTCTAGATGTACAACTTTAACAACAACAACAACATGGTCTTAAATCAAAAATTGTGAGGGCCATTTCATTGTGGTGGTCTTCTCCTGAAGTTTTAACAACAAAAAATAGCTATGAAGATTAATTATTATAAGACATAAAGTGGAAACACAAAATAAGATAGAAAAAAAATGTGTTTCTTGGACCTACCTTGGTTTTTTTGTTAATGTTGTTGTGTCGTGGAGCTCATCATTGTCTTTAGATTGATCTAAACTGATGGTGATAAGGAAATATACAGTGCCAAAAGGAATAAAAGGGACTTTGTAGCAATTTCAATATACCTCATCGGGTGTGTTCTCATCATCGAATTCGTCTAAATGTTCCCTATCCTCTATCGTGTACTCAAACTATTTGAGATGATCAGGCGTCTCGTTGTTGATGTTGGTTATCCAAACCTTGATGGTATTATGGTCAACCAGATGGAGAAAAAGCTTGTCGCTATAGCCTAATAGCATCTTCCTAACCCACTCTCACCAACCAGATGTGGATACAAGATTTCCGACAACATCATACTTAACCTCGATAACAGATGATGAATTTCCAAAATTTAGGTACACTTCACCAGCCTTGTAGGATCTTCCATTTAGATAATGACAATGTTTAGGTATAGTTAGTTGTGCTAAGGAACAATCTTCTAGGATGATGTCTAACTGTTCTTCATCAGGGAATAGTAACATTAGGGTAGAGGCCCAGGCCATGGTGACTGTTGAAGATCTAGGGTATTGTGGTTGGAGAGAGTCTAAACAATTTATATGTTATGCCTACAACAATGTACAATAATGTTGAGAAAAAGTAATATAAATGTAAGTACTGACAACAGACAACAACATGGGTTATTACAACAACATGTTCGACGTTTGAATAAAATTTAGATGTTATGCCTATAATAATGTAAAATAATGTTGAGAAAAAGTAATATAAATGTAAGTACTAACAACAGACAACAACATGGGTTATTTCATATTTATGAAAAAGTAATAATTGTTTCATACGAATACATAACATATTGTCTGCGTAGTTAAATGTAAACTAAGGAAACATAGTCAATCAAATACAAATTGGCATTCATTACACTAAGTTGTTCAATTTCTACCAACATCCTCGGGTACTCTACATGTATCTTCTATCTATATTGTGCAAGTATGAGATGTGTCTTGTTGGTGAACTGGATCTCATTGTAGTCCTGGTGGATAAGTTCATGGGTTAGTCTAGAAAATCTTTGGAACTGCATCTACAAAATTTAAAATTTTCCATCTCACCTTAAACACACCCATACTAATATCAGTTTACCAGTTATCTCATGGAACTCAGTTATGGCATCACGCCAACCCTGCCATGCAGAAGGGCCACGTAGTTTGCACAAGTAATATTGTTGACCTAACAGTTTTCCTAGGGTTGCATCACATTCTACATCCCATACAAATTGATTCATTGTATCTGTTAAACTGAAAAAATCCATGTGTAGTCGGTAAAGAAACATTCATGATGGAGATAATCTAGAATGAGAAATTATATAGCTAAATGGTATTTAAAATTAAGTACTATGTGAATAATCATAGTACATGCCCAACATTCAAGATGGTAGTAGGAATCATATCTTCCAATTATACATTAGTTCGTACTAAGTGTAGTACGTAGTTGACCGGCCTAAATCGTGCGTCCAAAAGGAGCAAATTTGAAGTAGTCGGACTTTTAAAATACCTGACTCTTAGGCCCCCACAATGATGACGGGGTCCAAAGTAGCAATCGGGGTCAAACCACAGGGACAAGGGTGGTAGTGTTAAGAACTCGGAATCAACACATTACACTCTGGTAAGGGTAAGATGAGGAAGGGTTCCCAAAGGGAACAACATGTTAAGATTGATAAAATAAGAGAAAACTATCTCCAACTGGAGTTACAAGGAGAAATTAAGGTTTTAAGCGTTTATCGGTTTTTAGGGGTTTTGCGCAATAGAACCAGAGGAGATAACACTGTGGCTTCGGTAAGGAACGAAGGAGAAAACTTCGGTAAAACAAGCGGTAGTAGGAACATCCTATACCACTTCTCTCAAAGATGGTACCTCTAACTAAGCAGCAACACCTCTCTCAAGGTTTCTGGACTTGGGTTAGAGTGGAGAGATAACTGAAGCAACTCCGATCCTGGGCACTCTCGTACTCCCTGATCGGACCAAACACTAGAGCCACAACACCTCTCTCGAGGGAGTTGCAGTAGGAAACACGATTCGATAGCTAGTCAAAACATGATCCAAGCATACAGGCTAGAGTTCAGATGCTAAACAAAGTAATCATCCAACAAAAAGAAACCAAACATAAAGCAAAAAATATTTAAAACTTCTCTAATTCCATTAGCATAAGCATTATATAAAGGGGTTTGGTTACAATGCGTAAATAAAGAAAGTAAATGACTGAAAGAGGTAAAGATAAGTATCACCTCCTTGATTTAGGAGGGCTACGAGCATCAAAAGATCCTTAAGGTTTCTCTAGCTTGATATCAGGCGGAAGCCTCACTCGATACGTCTGTGTCGGGCGGCATCCCCTATCGGGCGACACGCCATGACGGGATGACGTATCGTTCAAGGCACTCATGCCCGGTACGGCCGTGTCGGGATGCCACCCTCTCAGGCGACACATCATAATGGTTGATTCATATCGGATATGATATCGTGTCAGGCTAGAGACCACTCAGAGTATCAGGTTCCTCGTATCAGGTGGCCGTTCTGGTCGATATCGGTCTGCTGCGATGACCGGGGCGGATTCTAAGTGAACCATTCCCGCCCTCTCGGGTCGGGGAAGTGCTCACCTAGTATCGCCCGGTACACCTCTGGGTAGCTTTCCCAAGCTAGCTTTCGTGAGATTCCGACCCGTCCCATCGAGGTCCTATAGCTGCTATTTATAGGCAGCAGTTGGAAGAGGTTGGAGTCCTCCACGTGCCACGTGTCCTCTATTGGCCCTATCAGCTCAGCTACCGGGTAGCTTGACGTGCGTGTCGCCTGGAACCACGAGTGTCATTCAGAAAACATATCAGTCATCGTGTCGGGTGGGTGCCCACCAGTGGGTGGCTTGTATCGCGTGACACGCTTCGGTAGTCGTGGCGAGTATAGCTCCCTATCGGGTAAATGGTGTGTCGCTCGTCAGAGCCTTCTAGCGCGACACACCCGTGTCGTGCAACATCTGTATCGGGCTGCTATATGTTGGGCAGTGGGTGTGTCGGCCGACTGGTAGGTGGGCCGATGCAGGTAGAACGCGTTCATGGGCCGGGACGGGCCTTTTTGCTGATAAATGAGTCGAAAAATGAGGAAAACTCTGCAAAAGATGATAAAATTGAGTTAAGAGTGTAGCGCGGCCTGTTTATTCAAAAACATGACAAAAAGGAGAGGAAAACAGTTTAAAAGGGCAAATTTGACAATGAAATAAGGGCCAAAAACATCACAAAATTTGGTGTTATCAACTCCCCCAAACATAGCATTTTGATTGTCCTCAATCAATCTTGTAAAACTTTGTTTTGTGATACTTCTTCTTAACCGGTATGGTTTTCAGACCATGAGTTTGAACGGGCATTGAGATGTATTGCAGAGAACACTACCCAACCACGAACAACAAACTTTACTTTTCCTGCCTTATTTAAGCAAAATTTTTCTCCACAGCTTCGGCGAGACTTGGGTGCATGATTTCAAAGTTAGCTTTCACACCAAACAGCTTTGGGAACAGAAAGTTGTGTGTTGGGGTAGGCTTAAGGCTTTTTGGGTTTTTCTTGTTTCCCATAAGTCCATCCAGGTACGGGTCTTAATGGGTGAGTGGTCCCTGCAGTCCAAGCCAGTTGGCTTTAGAGCAGTGATTTCACATCCTACATACCATTGCCCCAGATCTACCATGCCTAAAGATGGGTACTTCTGGAAAACAAGTGTGTATATACATTTTTTTTTCATTTGGCACAACTCTCATGCTTTTATTCACTCTCATAAGGCTATTCTCTCTTTTTGGGATTTTGTTGGGTTAAGGGAAAATAAGAGAATTTTTTGCTGTTTGGGCAGCTTTTTCCTTCTGCATACACATCTCTTAGCTGTCGCGATATTATTTTTTCAAAAATTTTGGCGTGGAAAGTCGTAGTCTTTTGTTGTTTGAGGCTGTGTTTTCAAAAAGACATAACAAAACCTGCATCTCTTTGGACACATTGAAAACAAACTAGCAAGAAGTCGTATCATGTCTACTATAAAGTGTCTTTGTACATATGTATGGAGACAAAATAAGCAAATTTTTTGTATTTTGTATGAGGTATGTATATATATATATATGTACACATGTTATAGAAAAATAACAGAAAGAACAAAAGGGGTGAAGTTTGAAGTTCTTTTAGTACCTCCCTCATTGGTACATAGAATCCCCCCCAACCTTACTCCACACTCTGTCCTAGAGTTGTGAAGTAGATAAGGTAGGGTAATGTTAACTCAGTGAGAGTTAGCTGGTGAGCGCGCCTTTTTCAGATAGAAGCTCCCACACATATTCTCCTCATTTTCTATGGTAGTTGATGTGGTGGAGCTGGTCAGGCGTCTCTTCATTTGATATCCATTCCAGCACAAAGATGCTGCAATTGTTGGATAAAGGAATTTGTTGCGGACTGTGGTGGCAGAACTGAAGCTCGTATCATTTGCTAGATGTTGTCTCCAGGAATGGTTGTATCAAAGCCGCCACCTCCTCGTAGTATTTTCGTACTAAGCGCTCGAGGGGTGTCAAGACTGTCGATGTACACTACATCGAATGATCTTTGTTTCTATCTGAGCTATTGTAAAAGATTCCTGCTCGTTGGCGAGTGTACATTGTCAGGAGTGTCCAGTGGTTGTAGTGCAGGATGGGAAGGAAGATGGTGCACGAGACTCTGCACTGCAACTCTGCCAGAAAGGATTGCTTTGCTCCTGATTCATCGGCTAGGCATATGTCATTGAACAACATTGGATGAGCTATGTATGCGTGTTCAAACTTCTTCTGTAGTGTCTGGATGTAGGCGGCCGCCACAGATATCGCCAAACATCCTCCTTTTACCATGTCCCTCAAGTCGCCAACTGAGACTATGACATTGCCTTCCTCGTAGATTACGTCTGCCGGGGTAGAGTCAGCTAACTTCAGAAGAACTTCATTGACCTGCTCCTGCGTGAGTGTAGAGCATGAGAAACGGTCGAAGTTATTAATCATTTCTTCTAATGTTTCAGGTGAAGCGGGGTCTTCGATTCCGTGTACTTCCCGCAGGATTTCTAACCACTTTCTTGCCCCGTAGACGTGTGCTTCCATCTCAGATTCTTTCTCTGGAGTGCTGCTGGGTTGCGAAGATTCGTCTGCTTGATCATTGTCTAGCAGCCTCTCTGGTACCCCTACGTCTTGGAAGTAGCGCTTGTCTTTGATCAACAGCAGTGCATATATGCTTCTGAGCTGGTAGAAGTTTTGGCCCTGCAGATGCCTTATGGATCCGAATATGTTGAGCAGCTCCATGGCACGCAAGACGATAAAGGTGTTGTTTCCACTTCCCTCTTTTGCTTGGACGGGGAAGTCTCTGATAGAGAAGAAGTTCCAAATGCCACTATGACGTTGGACTCCTTGCTTGATGGATCAGAGAAGACACAACGGTAGGATCCTGAGATGTTTTTCCTATGGGCGACTGAAAATTAGTCCTGAGCGTGGCACCTCTTCATTACAGCAGCTGAGGAGCTGGACGTCATGGTTCCGGAGGTCTGCCACACACATGAACCACATGTTGTGGTGCTTGTACGGGGCCAACACCATGTTCGTGTTATGCTCTTCGATATGTCACAGCATGTTGGCCACCACGATGGAGTCTGGTACTCCCATCATCAATCTTCTTGCCAAGGTCGGGGTGGCATTGTATATTGTTTGTCGACCTGTCTGGGTGCTGATATTTTCTATTATTGCACCCTCTAGGACCCTGAACAACTTCTTTCCGACGACGATAGACGAGTGGAAAATGCTTCTGAGTGCTCCCCGTCGTACGGAGAAGTAGCCGTCACTCCAGACAACGTCTTCTTCATCTGCCTGCGACCTCAGGACCTTGTTCAGTAGTTTCTGGTCCCTGATCGATAGGTATCTGATGACTCTTCTGTCGAAGTCGGCCATCTCGAAAGAAGGTATCTCTGACGACGCAGAGAATTTATCTGCCATCGAGCTTCTTCTCTGGGGGGTGTCTTTCATTTGCAGCACAGATGTCCCCCCCTCTCCCTCAGATTCGTCAGAAGAGTCCTCCCCGACACTGACTGCTTCGTTGTCATCCTCAACTTCGTCTAGGGGACTGAGGGAGCTGCTTCTTCCAAACCGTGGGAGCTCGCTTGTCCTGCTGGAGCTCCGTTGACTGACCTTTGTGGCGTCCCTTCCTCGGGCGTTAGGGATGGCCCGCTGGAGGAGGAAGTGGGCAATGATATTGGTGAGGATGCTGACGAGGAGGGTTGAGAGCATGAGCCAGGAGGTGACGAAGACCTTCTCGGCTGCCTTGGGCGTGGATGGTCGTCCTCCATGTTTAGCCTCTCCTCAATCACATCAAGGCGCTGGAGGGCCTGCTGAAGTGTGGCGTTGAGTGCCTCTAGTTGGCCGGGAAGACCAACTAGAGTTAGCAGTTGCCGCTCCTGGCTGTTCAACCTCTGTTGGAAAATGGAAAACTTGCGGGTGAGCAAAAAAAAGTAGCAGAGTGGTTTTCTGTTACCTCCCACAAGTTATCGAGTTCATTTCCCAGCATCTGTCCGAGCGACAGAGGGGGTCCTGTAGATCTCCCTCGCGTCCTCGTGACACTTCTCCCGCGTGAAGATCTACCCGACGAGTGTGCCACCTCACTCGGGGTAGTGTCGATCTGCACTGTTCGCGAGGTGGATGCTTTGGGGTGAGGCGTCAGCACTTTTGTGGCTGTCTCTGCCTCACCCTCTTGTTGTGGTGGAGAAGGCCGCGATGTGGGTGGCTGCTGCTCCACCTCTGTGTTGTCGACGATCTCCTCTGCAGCTGCTATAGGGGACACCATCGGCGGTGTCGGCGTAAGGTGTGCAGCTCCGAGCTTCATCTCAGGGATCTTGGCGAACGCCCCATTACTGGAGTCCGGCTGTGCTTCTTCTTCTGGCACTAAGGGCACCACAGAAGTTTCGGGAGCTGCGGCTGTCTCTTCCGCGGCAGCTCCCGTCGGGGTTAGGGTGGTTGTCTCAGGCCCAGTTGCCTCAAAAACCTCCACGATCGCCGATACTTCTTCAGCCATGACAGATATTGTCGTGATCATGGCTGGGAAGGTAGGAGTGGCGACAACTCTATCAATGGCTGTCGTCGGTGGCTCTGGAGCAGTGGACGGTTCGGTAGGAATTGTGCAAGATTTGTCCTGCCGTGCGTCGAGAGGAATTAGTTCTCCTCTTGCAGCCACCCTCTCTTGTATACTGGTGGTGGCGGCATAAGCAACTTTGACTTCCACTGCTTCGATCTCTACGCTGGTGAAGACCAGCTTTTCTGCATCGTAGTTGGCACAGCTAGGAAGCGGAAGGAGGGTGCTTGTTCTCATGAATTTGTAGAAATAGGTTCACCCCTCCTTCTTGATGATGTTGGCTCTCATGAGGAACATGAGGTCGATCTTCTCGTCACCCCTTGTCTTTGAGAGACTGTGCGGCTCCCGTGGGTACCCTAACCCGACCACAATCAGATTGACGATGCCACCCATGCAGTACTCCTTGGTGGCATCCTTTATTGGGTGTAGCCTATTCAACAAGAAACGTCCCAGGTTGATCATATTGCCCTCCATCATGTGCTACATGAGATAGAGTTCTTCGGTGTAGATGTTGCTTGATTCGTTCTTGCTGAAGAGCAGGCACGCCACAAGCTTGTGCACTATTCTCCAGAAGCAGGAGTGCACGACCGCCACCTTGCTTCCTGGCTTGAACGATGACTCGCCAGTCATCTTCCTCCAGAGCTCCAAGGGTTAAACCCGTCTCCTTCAGTGATCCTTGCACCGTTGTTAAGTTGTTCCTTCTCCTCCTCACTGGAAGAGAAGATCTCGTTGAGTAGCTTCTCAGAGATGACGTGCTCGGAGTTGTATAGCTGCCCCTTCAGTCTGTCTGCTCCACCATATTCTTCGATTTCTTCAGGTCTATTCTGCACACGGCAGAGAGATGACATGAACTCCCTGTTGAGTTTAGTGTAGGAGGCGGAATGGCTGAAACAGATCTTCCTCAGCCCTGCTGCAACTAGGACATTTTCAAGCCTATCAAAAATGCCTAGTTGAAGGAAGGACGACTGGTGGCAGAATCTACTCGACTTGTAGAGTTTTGTTGCCAATTCTGGGTACCAGTGCCCATGCTCATTATCTGTGGGCACGAACCTCCCTAGTGTGTGATCCAGAGATTCTCCTGCCGCGTTTGAAACTGTTGTTGGGGCCATTACTTCTTCCGTCCTTGCTCTCTTCTCAGCCGTGGATGGCCCAGCTGCCTTAGGGTTTGGGAGTTTCTGCCCGACTATCGTAGCTTCAGCTACGGCCTCGGTGTCGATCCTCCAACCATGTTTGTCAACTTGAACAACAATTTTCTTGGTGCGGGCCATTTTTGTTATCATAAGACAAGTTTATTAAAATGTTTCACCCTACCCGATATCAGGTAGGTAAAACTTAAAGTTGATATTGGCATCTAAAGAAAACTGATCGCACGATAAGCTAAGTTTGGCCCGATACAAAAACTACCCGACACAACCATATCGGGCTTCAAAACTGGGCGATATGATGCTAGCCCGATACACTCGTGTCGGGCGATACAGAGTTTGGCTGAAAATCACATAAGTTCATCGTGAGATACCGAGCGTTATCATGAATGGATTTCATGCCTGATATGATCGTCCTTAAGAAAGGTGTCACCCATCGGAAAGAACATGCTAGGTGATACAAAACTGGGCGATACATGAAAAATCCGAACGACATAGCCATTGCCCGATACGCTGCAATTTCAAAGAGTGTCGGGCGACACAGCCACGTGATGCGGGGTGCCCAATAGGGTCGTCCTGATAGAAAATGTGTCGCCCGACAATAGAAACAAGCGAAGCGATATAAGGCTGGGCGATAGGGGCATTGCCCGATATAAGGTGTCGAGCAAACGCGCGTTGAAGATGTGTCACGCGACATAGTTAAAAGTAACGCAACTGACACAAATGTGTGTCAGGTGATATAAGGAAATCAACTAAAGCTGTGAGTCCGATACGAAGTGTGCGACATGAGGTTCGTGTCGGGCAAGCCATACGATACGGCTGTCAGGTTATACCTTTGTGATATGAAGTTATTTTGTGCGACACGAGAGCAGAAGCTAGGTTGCGCAACACGAGTGCAACGAGAGAAGTTACAACATGATACGAGAGTAGGTGCGGAGTAAATATAGTAGCCTGACACAGTTAAACCTCCGTACTATATATAGTTGTCACGCCCCAATCTCACTTTAACCATAAACCACGAGATTAGGACGCGACAGGATGAGATTTACACTAAAACCAACCATTCTTCACTATTTAAAACATATTAAAGACATTAACAGGAAAATCCGATTTATGCTGTAAAATGAAACTAGACAAACTGCGGAAGCATCTTTATTAACTGACTAGCAAGATAAATAGAGTTTACAGCATATTACATTTATCCGACATAAAATAAAGCATAACAGACAATTTACATCTTTATACACATTCACTCTCTCACTCACACCTCGTCCCAAAGATCGAGGGGAAAGGACTAAGAGACCTCTAACTACTAACTACGAAGCTTCTATCGACTAGGTGTAAGGATAAATCGATCCTTCTGATTTCCTGCTGTTGATGATAACCTGAAAATTTTTTGAGTAGAGGTATGAGCCTACTCGCTCAGTGAATAGCATTTCACTTAGCTATCATTAAACAACTCATCAGGTTTATAAACTGAAAATAAACATAAATGCAGAACTAAGCAAGGAAGTTTTAATATCATAGCAAATATACAGATAGTAACCACATTTCTAAGCATCAACAGGTATTTCAGGTAAATAAACAGTTATATAAATTTACTGTGAACCTACATGATTATTTATTCATTTTATTATTATGCCCTAAATATATGCAGTGTACTCTGCATATAAAGATCCGCAGCAAGTTCATGCTACGGTCCCACCGTACAAGACTTAGCGACACACCCGGGAAATGCTAAGTCTGACTGTTGTCCTGGTCTGCACAGGACTCTCAGGCACTCAAGGGCCTCAGGCACTCAAGGGCCTCACTGTACTCTCAGGCGCTCAAGGGCCTCACCGCAGGTCCTAGGCACTCAGGGGCCTCTCTGCAGTATTCTAGTACTCTAGACTCCTCCTCTAACCTGAGCACACAGGCGGAGAGTCTCACAGGGTTACCTTCGTGACACAAGCACGAATGGTGTTAGATAACCAAGTTTTCTTTTTCCCAATGCCATCGTGACACACGCACGATTGTTATTAGACACTGCCTCTCTTTCCTCGTTTGTCCGTGACACAAGCACGGATGATGTTGCAACACGAGTTTCACCCCTAATTTGCAGACACCTGTTAGGGGTTCTACGGTGTTAGGGCATCTAGGTCTATACTTGATTAACAATTAAACATTTAAACAGGAATATCACATTTCATGCATTTTGCACAATCTAAACATCACAAAAGCACATATATATATTTATCATAAATAAACATGATTCAGAATCATTCATCCAGTTTCAATGCTAAACATCTATATTTGAAATCAGTTAATACATTACCACAATAATACAGGAAATTTCATCATTTCCCTAAGC
This sequence comes from Alisma plantago-aquatica, assembly GCA_963693085.1. Taxonomy (NCBI): domain Eukaryota; kingdom Viridiplantae; phylum Streptophyta; class Magnoliopsida; order Alismatales; family Alismataceae; genus Alisma; species Alisma plantago-aquatica. Next base: position 992,134,762 of record OY856409.1, on the reverse strand, counting down.
ATATCAAGTATTTCAAGTTCCAATGAAACTAACATACTCTATGGTCTGTACTACATAGTTTAGAAGTTATACTAACTGATACAGAAACAATTTAACATTTAAATTGAGTTAAATAATGATTACTAAATGAACTACTACTCACCCACTTCGGTGTGTTCGTATACACCGAAAAACGTCCACAACCACGCCTAATTCCGCCCTTTACAGCAGAGTGCACGCCGTGCACCTGGGCTGCACGCCGTGCACCTGGGCAGAAACTATGTAACTTTGCACGCCGTGCAAACTGATTTGCACGCCGTGCACCTGCGCAGAAATGGGAAACTCATGAAGATGAACTCGATTCTAAAGCTATGTCTTGGACTTAATCTACGGAATCTTACCAAACCTCTAGGACAAACCCAGGGACGTTGTTTTGTGGCGTTGCCTTATTCCCGCGGTGACTACTGGCTGCAAACGCAAGTCTTCTTCTACCTTGGTACAATCCGGTTCTAACTTGCTTCACGTACAGGTGGACAGGTGGAAGCAACGGACTCGAATGGGTGCTTAATCATGGCTGATGACAGCAGATTCTTGCTCAAACCTCTTGGCCGGAATTGAAGCAGTTGATTCGAGGTGTTAGCGGTGTCAAAACGAGCTCCTAGCTGCTGCTTCGTGCAGCTATGGCTGCTGCTACGTAGGGGCGCCGCCCCCCTTGCTTGGGCGCCGCTAGGGCATTGAGGAGAAGGAGAAAGATAGGGGAAGGTGACGACGCTGCTGGACGAAGCTAAAGGACCAAGGACGCCCGCCCCTTTCCCCCTTTCTCTGGTCGACCTGCTGCTCCTGCAGATGGAGGCACCGCCCAAGCTAGAAGAAGCGCCGCTAGGGCGAGGGATGAGAGGGGAAAGGGTGGAGGAATAAGAGGAAGAAGAAGAGGAAGCTGGGCGCCACTCAAACGGAGCCAAGGAGGCCCAAAACCGCCGCCCTAGCTCACCTTCTCACGGCCGATCAGCGCCGCTCTGTGCGGGTCCTGTTCCATCGGGAAGAAGAACAGGAGAAGAGATAAGCGTGACAAGGGAAATAAAGGTTATAAAGTGGCCGACCCACTTAAAGAAGTAATAAATGGGAAAATTGCAGCCAAGTCCAAGGATTTGGAAAATTGCATAACTATTGGCTCGAATGTCCAAATCAAGCGATTCTTTTTGCAACGTTTTAAGCACGAGGTCCTCTACACCCTTAAAGCAAGAAATAATCGTAATTGGATGGTCTCGCTTGATCAGAGTACTAAACACATCTGTGATTACTTGATTCAACTTAATGTACTAAATAATCAATATAGATATCATTAATTGCCTCGGGTGATTCAAACTCAACTATTGATTCACATATTGTCTTATCTTGATTATTCATGATGTTTAACAAAAACTTAGCACTAATTGAGGTGTTTCACGTAATTCGAGGTATTTAATGACTAACCCTGATATGGGTCGTAACAATCTCCCTCCCTTATAAGAATTTCGTCCCGAAATTCCTAAAAGAGAAAAGGAAACTTGTTACACATATCTGACCCAAAACTCCCTATGTGGCTCCTTCTAGGTTGTAGTTTATACACAAAACCTTCTTTAAGGTATCTCACGATTCTTAAGTTTCTTGATCCACTGATCAACTATCGGTATTGGTCCCTCAACATGAGACACATCTGATATGATCCCATATCAAACCACAAAACACTGTCTTTGTAGAACTGTTATAATAGTGTCTCAATTTATGATAACTACTGAGAAATTATCATACTATACATGCAAACAAACATTTTAAATTCTTAAATAAACAGAATGCATGTCAATTTGGTACTAAAATAACTTCATGCAATTTAACTGTTAAACATCAGCACATCTCATAATGAAAATCGATATCCAAATACTTGATTCATCGTATACCCTATCCTTAGGGTTTCATTTGCCTTATTCATTCATCACATGCCAATACCCTACTCTTAGGGTTTCCATTACCTCATCTGTTTGATTGCAGTTCAAATCACAATACGGTATTATTCTAGAACTGGCAGAGCAATATATTCAAAATCATTGTAATTACTGAGTAATGTTTATATCATGCATGTAGACAGATTAAAAATTCATAAATATCCCAAACTCAAATCAATTTTGGCAGATACATACTGAATTTCATGTAATTGAACATTTTATTACACCAACAAGAGTAATTTACTCCACTTATAAGAAACCATCTGTAATATTTATCGATTATCTGAAATTTCTCGAAGAACGTACATAATAACCAAATTCCTGGTTATGCATCACATAACTCGATTAAGAGTTATTTTCGTATCACAACACAAATATTTAATGGTACCTGAGAATTTCTGATAATATCTCAGAGAAACGATTCATGTAAATTTTAAGTCATACACATTAACATAACAGGAAACATGCAACCGTGTTTATTTGCATATTTTAATGCTATCTTACTATCTTGAAATCATGCACCTGATGGTTTACCAAATTTGCATTGCCTGGGTTTATATTCAAACCGAACCATTATCAGTTGTGCATTTCTAAACTCAACATTCACACTAAGCAAACTCTATAAGACTTAAATGTTCTTCCCAACTTTCACTGAGACGCATAACATATGCTCTCAGCATGTCCTTAAGAGTCTGAATGGTTCTCTCAGACTGACCATCCGTATGCGAGTAAAAAGGTTGTACTGAATCTTATCTTTGTGCCCGAAGCACGATGCAACTGTTTCCACAACCTAGATGTGAACTTAGGATCTCAATAAGATATGATTGAAACTGGATTACCAGGCAATCTAACTATTTCATCCATGTATATCTTAGTCATGTATCAAGACATCAAAGGTTGACTTAATATGAAGAAAGTGAGCAGACTAAATTAGTCTATCCACAATCATTCATATCGAGTCATAACCTCTAGGTGTCCTGGGTAACCTTACCACAAAATCCATTGTGATATATTCCCATTTCTATTCAGGCACAGAAAAAGATTAGAAGGTAGCCGTAGATTTATAGGGTTCAGTCTTAACCTACTGGCACACACTACTTTTAACCACGTACTCAGCTACATTCTTCTGCTTATCCAACCATCCATCTCAACTTCTTGGGATTCATATATATCTTAGTGTTTCCTGAAAGCATAGCATACATTAATACATACACTTTCATAAGAATCTTTTCTTTCAACTCACTATCTCGAGGTACACACAACATGTCATGCTAATACAACACCTTATCATTTTAAAACTTATACTCTGGTCTCTTTTCCTCCTATCATGTCATGCATGGTCTAGTTTAACTCACTATCACCCTATTGTAGTTCCTTGATCTGATCATAAGAAGTAGGCTTAACTTACATCTGTACAATCAAATCACTCTGTGTTATTACCCCTAAGTCTAAGTCCAACTCTCACATTTCTACTAACAGGTCTCTATTGAAACCTGTCATAGAGAATGCATTTAGCTGTTGAACTTGACTTTCTGCTGAAAACATCATTCACCACATTCTCTTTACCATGGTGGTAATCTATTGTCACATCATAAAGATAACCTCATGGTGGTAATCTATTGTCACAACACCAAATTTTGAAATTGTTCCCAAAGCAAGAAAATATTTCAACATAAAATTTAAAAATTATTCTTAAATTAAAGCCACAATACTGATATTGTTCTTAAATTAGACAACCTCACAAGAACAACTAAGGGGCATGGCCTCTGTTATTACCACTCATGCTACTAAACAGAAAAGGTGGCGATTGTGAATATGGTGGTGTGAAGGGTGTTTGTGATCCAGAAGCTCTGTTCTTCATTTCCCAAAGGTCTTCTAACTATATGGTAATTTTGTGTGGGGTATCTCAAAGTCTTAGGTAAATGTTACGGTTTGATGAATCCTTTATGGCATGCACAAGAGTGGTAAAAATAGGGATAGGGGCATCAGGGTACGTTGCATGAAAATAGTGCAAAATGGTTTGATACTCATCTTTATCATTAGATCTACCAGTGATACTGGTGCCCATCTCATGTACCTAGGAAAACACCTTTGTGAATTCAGAAATGACATCATCAGTAAGGCCACAGTTGTCATGTATCGTTGAGGCTCACTTCCTACATCTGTGTGTGGGAGGAGTCCTTGCACCAACACCTTGGTTGTTTGTTCCGCCATTGTTGTCCTCACTTTGCATCCCAAAATAACCCATATCTTCAGTAAGACCAGTTGGTTCTGGGCTGACAAATGGATCAGATGCATCTAATTTGACAGCAACATCATCTTCAGATGGAACATCAGAAGGAAGTTGTCTATCCATTGAGGATATTGCATGATGCTCCCTAGTGATGTTCCTCCCCCCATCATCTCAACATCGTAGTAGTGGTAGAATGGTCTGGTGATCAATCTTGCTAGTTCCTTGTTTCGCTAAAATGGTCAAGTACTACTGATTAGGTAAACGTTAATCACTTTAAGTGAATATTCAATATTTAGGGGGGTGTATCATTGGACATACCTCAAGTGTCTCCCTCCACTCTGGGATGTCAGGTAGTATTGTCTTGTTCCTGCTCTCATCCCAGCCAATACCACTTTTGTCGGTCACCAATTTTATCTTTGCAAAGTCTCTCCTGAGTTTCTTCCATCGATTTTTTACCTGATCCATTGTACAACCCTGGCTCCCTATTATGTCCTTCCAATCGTGTAGTGCCTCCCACCACGCGTCCCTAGTAAAAATTCTTTCAATCCACCTACCCATGCCATATTGTCTCCTCAATGCTGAAACCAGAGCCTCATCTGACTCTTTGGTCCATATAATACAGATCTTTGGGTCTAGTGGTAGACATAGTACCAATGGCACTACAATAGATCACTATAGTCAGGGTGTTTAAATGAAACCTTTATACCAACCTAGATTGGGTATGTTTGTGCAGTTTAGACAACAATAACTTGTTTTAAAATAGTCTATTATAGTTGTCATAAGGTATTATGTTTTCCATTTGTTGGAAAATAATATTACAGAGTATGTTGGATAAATTGGAGGACTATGTTGGAATAGATGGTTAAAAATGCTTAATGTGGATAATCATAGAAATAAGTAGTTTGTTCCCTGTTATTTACAGAGTATGTTGGATAAATTGGAGGACTATGTTATTAGAATCAATATCAATTCCACGATATTGGAATGAGATTGCATATATGCAATTAAGCAAATAACAAAGAAACCATTCAATGAAGCAGAATGTGGCATACAAACAACAACCAAGGGAAATAACATTGATATTTTGTTCCATCACACAGAAATTGTTTTTTGTCCTATACAAAATCATATCCAAGTTCAAATCAATGATGTGGAATGAATTCAATTAAGCAAATAATAGGGAAGGTATACAATGAATCTTAACGTCGCATAAAGACCACATTAAAGAGAAAAATGCGACATATTTGTTCCCATCATAGAGAATTACTTAATAAAAAATAATAATCATTTGGGAAGGTGTAAAGGTCATGTGATTTGATAAATAAGCATTGATGATAGATAGGTGGAATATGTCAAATATTGATCTATTTATTAACAGAGAAAGTATTCACGACATAATCGTATAATGATATGTGTTTTTCTGCTAATAAAAAATAAAAGTCATTAGCGTAAATATCCTTCTATCTCACATAGCAATATAGGTAAGTAATAGTTGTACATAATAGAACATGGATAACAGACAGTGAAGACACATGGGTGTAGTTGTTAAATACTCGCATATGACAGTGACATTCACACATTCAATTTTGGTTATAGATGTAAGTGCAGGATAATTTTTTCCAATCGAAAGGTAATAGAGTAGGGATAACAAGAAATGATGACAGATAGGTGGTGGAGTAAATTATTGACCTATTTAGTAATAGAGAGAGTATTAACAACACAATTGGATTGGTGAACATAGTATGTTGGACATTATCTTGAATCAATCAATCAAATGTAATCATTATAATTTATTTGGTGTATTGGTAGTTGTTTTTATGCTAAAATAGACAAATTGTTTGGCCATAGAATAAGCTAATATCGTAGGGATATCAAGCAATTTTGACAGTTCCTTATTAGAGAAAAAATGCCCTGGAAAAATTGGATATCTCACAATTAGGTTCAATGATTAACAACAGTAGAATTGATTCTAATAATAAATAAAATGTATTAGGGTACTATAAGGCCATATATACAACATTAAGGTATGTTGACCTATTTATTAACAGAGAAAGTATTCACAACATTATCGTATTGTTGAACATGGTATGTTGTACATGATCTTGAAGCAATCAATCAAATGAAATAATTTTAATTTATTTGGTATAATGATAGAAATTTCTCTGCTATTATGTGTAGCATTTTTTGTTATAAATTCCATTGCTAATATCGTAGGGATATCAAGCATTTCTGATAGTTTGTTATAGGAGACAAATAATGCCCTAATTAAACATGGAATATCTGAATAGGGTTTGATGACTTACATCAACATTAATGATTCGAATAAAAAATAGTCATTAGGGTACTGTAAGGAATATCCTGCTAGCTGACATATCAATATAGGTAAGTTGGGTATGAATTTTAATACTACTAAAGAGGTCATACATGGATGTTTTGGTCTATTTTAAAAAAAACATAATTAATATTGAATATCTTATACGACATTTCAGTGCCATATTATGTAAACACACACACATAAAGAATGAGGTCCTCATACCAAATAAAACGTAAATAAAATCATTTTACATGCATAGGAGGTAAGTCATGACATTTTATAGGTATGTCAGTTAAAATCAAAGTAATATAGGGGTTGTAGGTGCAGTATAATTTTTGCAAATCATATGGTAATAGTCTAGGGATAATAAGCACTAGAGACAGTTAGGTGGAGTAGTTAAATAATGACCTATTTATTAATAAAGAAAGTATTCACAACACAATCGTAATGTTGAACATGGTATGTTGGACATGATTTCCAAGCAATCATTCAAGGTAAATCATTTTCATTTATTTGGTATTATGGTAGATGAGTTAAATAATGGCATATTAATTTATTTGGGGCTCAATGAAGCTCAATGACGCATTCATACCATTTTCAAGGGATCAGACCACATTCAAGTGAAGAAATAGATATATTTTGGTCCATCATAGAGAATAAATCTTGACCTAATAATTCCTTACCTAATAAAATGTGTCCTTTTGTGGCATAGTTGACAAACAAGAATCCTAGTTAAATATACACATAACACATAATGTGTTTTTATCAAATAGATCATACATCCGTGGAACCAAGCACATTAAATTGAGTAGGTATAAGGGGTTTGGAAATCAAAACAAGATTGCATACGAGTCTTGTATACAATATTTAATGCAATTAAACTCATTTGACGAGGTAGGGCACTCAGTCATGCATTACAAGATGATAATGGCAATATGAGGTTATCTAACACATCAATATCATTCATTGTATCAACCATTCAACATGGCTAAGCTTACAACTAAAATTGTAGATCAACTGAAAATAGTTTCGTATTGTTGAGGAGATATACCTGGTAAGAAGAATATCAACGTAGAAGAGGGGATCACATCGTCTCCAAGAAAGTATCTGTACATACATGAAGATAAGGTAAAGAGAATAAAGATTAGTGTACATTCCTACTACTACATCCGCCTACTGAAAGAAAAATATGCCCGGTCATCACATACCTCTCAAGCAGATCGACAAATTCGGAATACAATGGCTCAGAAGAGGCAGCTTCAGAGAATAGTTGGTGGAGGATGCAAAGTTGAATGGGGAGGAGATCGGAGAAGAAACACAACACCATATAACAACTACGGCAGACGATGTCCTCACTAGGGTTTGGTCGATGCCTTACACAGAGTGAAAAGGGGGCATCAAGGGGCTTTAATTGGAGATGATAAGTCAGGATGCCTAACCTTGATTCTCACCATCTAGCCTGGCATCGTAGCTCAGAGATGCCTGACGAACCAGCACACCCCCAATCCGAATATGTCAGCTTCATTAACCATATGTTCACCATACGGCCTTGTGCTGCCATCGATTCAACATGATAGAAGCACCTTGAACTCATGGAGGCAATACTTCCTCCCAAAAGAGAGCATAAGAGGGAGAAGGGAGTAGGTCGAGGAATGGTTGTGTCGGGAGAGTAGAAGAGGGAGAGGGGAAAGGTGGTATCGGGGGTGATTGGATAGATTACTCATGTTCTGAGTGAAACCCATGTTAGGAAATGGAATCACACCTCTTGCGGGACTGGCCTGGTTCGGTTTTTAGGTTTCTGTTATCCCAAAACAGATCCAAAACCAGATTAGCAACCAAATAGAAATAGTCCTAATGTGACAAGTGTTTGGCTGGGTTGGTAGTAAGCGACAAGCAATAATATTGGTCTAGTCCCATGCCAAACACATGACTAGACTCTGAGACATGAGGAATTATGAGAAGGTTTGGTATGATATGGCCTAGAATAGACGATCCTGAGTAGATGCATGTGATTTTCTCATGTACGATCCTTTGAGGCTTTGTACCTTAGATTCCTTTAGAGGAACAAAACCCTAGAAAAGAGAAAGAGGCTTATGGTACAGATATATAGATGATATAAGTGCCTACCTTTTGGGTGTAGGAAGGAGAGTTCTAAAGATCCTTAAGAGGTATGGTATGGTAACAAGTGATGAGGCTTCACACCCAGTTGGTTGTCTTGGTGAAGGACCCTATGGGTTGTTCACATGGAAGGAAGTATATGCCATATCATGTATAGCTTTGGTTCATGTTTGAGTAGCTGAGCATGTAGTTTAGATAGTTGATGCATGAGAGGTGGACCTGGGGTTTCTGGACCAAAGAGGGGAAGTAGTAGTGCCTAGTGCACATGATGCTCATGAGGATGATCGAGTTAATAAAGAATTAAGCATGGCACCCCCTACTTGTATTAGAGTAAAAGGAAACCCCACTTGAACTGAGATATATGTTTGATGAGCCACTCACACAAGTTGGTGACATATGCATGTATGATATTGGTCCAACCTTGAGGATGAGGAACAAGTATGACATACCAAGGAACTTGGAATTAGTTTAATAAGTTGCCTACTTGCTAGTCATGTGCATAGGTGTCATGATAGGAGCCATGCATATACATGATGATATAAACTTTGGATGAAAGAGCATTTTGTGACCTCTGTTACTATCAAGTGATAGTTTTCTCCTATCCTGGGAAGGGACCCTTCATGTTGGGGTGAGCACCAACTCTTATTTAGGTTTGAGGTAACCTTAAGAGGTCACTTATAAGAGCTTAATGAGCTAGGTGTAAGAGAACATAATAGGAGCATGAATCTATAGCCCCACATGTGACCATCTCTAAGGGGAATGAGGATATGTTTCCTTAGAGGTAACATGTATGGGGCCAGATCGAGTTAGGTAGGTCATCATGATTCCTATGAAGGGATGCAAGCTTAACCATGAGTGCCCAGAGAGAGGATGGAAATTTGGGTGAAGATTCAAGGATGAGATGTGCTTGAGTATCAACAAAGGAGCTACGAGTTATGATGGAATCCTAAGTCAATACTAAGGCCAAGCATAGATAAGACCGATGGAAGTAGGAGTTGTATGTTCCCTGGAATCACAAGACCATAGGGTTGGGAGGTAAAAACTACCTTTGTTCGAGGACCATGGGTAGGGAGGTTGGCCACCTTCATGAGTTCATGGTGCCTAAGGGGTAAATGTGAGAGGCACTCCCTAGATGCATAACGGTAAGATCACCCCAAATGAACTGACACCCTAGAGACCTTGAGGATATGACAGGATTGTACATAAAAGTGATGTTAAGACCCAGAGATGATGGGGAAAAGTCTTCCCATGGGTGTAGACACCTAGTTGGGATGTTCATGGTGTGGAGTCATGAGAAGTATGTTTCAACTTAGATTGGAAAGTGTAATGGTGATGTGTGATGCACCATCTCTACTCTTGGAACGAGATGAACGTTGTATTTGGACTGTAGCCAAATGCTTATTTCCTCTCATTATGGGTGTGAGAGACAGGGAAAAATACATGCCATACACTGAGGATGAAGGTGATATGAGTTGAAAATTTTTTATGATATTTGAGGATTGAAGGAAGTACCACACCCTTTGGAGAATATATTGGATAGGTGATTTGGAAGCATAAGCAGAATAGGGGTAATATGAGAACATACCTATCCATAGTATTTTGGAATATTTGAGTTACAAATTTGGATCTGATAACTGATATGATGGGATTAAGAGCTCGATGTTTTCTTGACTCAGATAGACCTAAACTCGAGACAAGGATGATGAGAGGAGTATACGAAGGTTTAGGTTTTCACCATCACCTAGAACATAAGGAAACTTATGTGGTATTAGATACTCTTGGCCGAGACATAGATATCTTGTTTAGCTAGTAGAGAGGCTGGAAGAGGTTACTTGGTTAACCCTACGATCATTAGAAGATGAGACCTATGTAGCTAACATTCATTTACAATCAGACATGTTGGTCGAGTTAGTGGTTGTCCAGTTAGCCAGCCCAGTGCTTGATGAGATAAAAGGATTGTTATAAGAACCTCAGAGGTACCTCTCAGGGAGAGTAGGTGGTGAAATCCTTTACTAGAGTGTTTTAGGGTTTCTAAGGTTTCACCCTTGAAGAATCATGTCATGCAAGAGGATCATGATTCTAAGTACATTTTACACCCTTGTATTACCAAGATGATTGATGTTTATAGTGGTACCTTGAAGGCCTAGAATGAAGAAGGATATAGAGGTGCATGTGGTCAGTGGCCATACATGACAGAGGGTGAAGGCCGAACACCGGTATCTCAATGGATTGCTACAGATAATGAGGAATCCGCGATGGCGAATGGGAGCATATCACCATGGACATTGTGGTGGATCTCCCATGGACCAAGAGAGCTCATGATGCAATATGGGTTATGGTAGATTGTCTTACCAATTCGACACATTCTCTTTCCTAAGATAGCACTACCAGTGTGACAGATTTGGTTGAAATATATATATATATATATATATATATATATATATATATATATAGAGAGAGAGAGAGAGAGAGAGTCAGGCTAGAATACACTTGAGTGTATTCAGAGCAGAATACACTCAAATAGTTTTTCATGATGCAATATTTTTTCAAAAATCTAATCTGTTGATCTTCTTAAACATCTTGTGAATAGCTCATACGCAAAATTTTTGCACATTTGGACATTTATAGGTCATTTTATAAAGACTGCAAAAATTATGCATTTCAAATTAGTTTCGTGCGTCAATTTGTTTGCCCTTGGATGAGTGAGTTACACTCATCCAAATGGGCTCAAAATTTGTATGTAGCCTAATTATAGTATGACAGTGAAGATCAATGGTTTACATTTTGTAAAAAATAGTCTTGATATGCAAACACACTTGAGTGTACTCGTGCGATCTGTATACTCGAGTGTATTCTAGCCTGACTCTCTCTCTCTCTCTCTATATATATATATATGTGTGTGTGTGTGTATAATGTATATGAGAGAGATATAGTTCAACTGCACCATAATCTTTCAAATATTCTTGAGCATGGCTTTAAATTTGCATCCATGTTGTGGAAGTAGATACATGAAGAACTGGATACTAGATTGAAGTATAGTACAACATGTCACCCCCCTGACTGATGGACAGTCAAGAGAGTATGATCCAGACTTTAGGAGGTCTGATGAGAGCATATGTGCTCATTTGGGGTGATTCATGGGAGTAGTTCCTTCTACTAGAAGAGTTTGTTGTTATGACAACCACCAAAGCCAATATCAGGATGTATGAAGCTCTTGATGAGAGGCTGTGTTGGTCACCGCTTCACTAGGGTGATGCCGGTGAGAGAACCTTGTAGAGGTCAAGAAACAACAGTTGTATGCTGATAAAGTCACTTTGATTGAGCAATGGTTGAGAAAGCCCAGGATCGACATGAGTCGTGTGCTGATGCGAAGCGGACTGGTTTGCAGTTCACTGTGGGTGTGCATGTGTTTTAGAAACCCGACCCCTCTGAGCTATAGCTAAAAAAGATGAGTCCCCGATACATGGGACTATTTGAGATTTTGGAACAGATTGGTGGAGCTACTTTTGTTTAGCCTTACGCCTTAGGGTAATACAATGTACGATGTGTTCCATGGGTCCAATCTAGAGCACTATGTGATGTACGTGAGCCATGTGCTAAGCATTAAACCGATTGAACTCCAAGGGAGGCTAACTTACCCTGAGTCACCTATGAGGGTATGAGATACTAAGGTGAGAGAGAGCTCAGGAGTAAAGAATAGAAGATGATAAAGGTTCTTTGGAAGCACCATGGAGAGGATGAAGCCACATGTGAGCTGATGATGGACATGGGAAAGTTGTATCCTGAATTGTTTGTATGTTTGGTGAAATTTTGAGGGAAAAATTCCTATAAGAAGGTAAGGTTGTTACAACCCCAATTTTTGGGCTTATATGATTTGAAATTCAATTTCTCCAATAAGATGTATGATTATGAAATTGTATGATTTATGTGTAATGAGTGGATTTCTTTGATAATATTTCCTTTAATGTATTTTATTCTGGACCCTAATAAGTTAGTGAGTCCAATGTGATAAAAAGGGAAGAAAAGACAAAAGAAATTCCATAATATTAAAAAGTTAAAAGAAATAAGGATAATGATGAGAATTAAGTAGAATTCTCTAGAAATATGTATAAAAGACCATTATGGATTAGGTTTCGAATCCACATGGTTTCTAATGGTAAAAGGAATCCAAATAAAGGAAATAGAAGACAAAGAGAGAGAAAATATGAATAAAATATGCCTTATTAAGTGATAAATTGCATATGAAGAAAAGTCTCTCATTCTTTCGAATTTCAGTCCTAAACTTGGTAGACAAGTAGTTTAAGTCATTATGGACTTTCCTTTAAAATATGGCATCAAAAGAATAAGCGATTTGGGAGATATGACTTTTGGAATATTTCCTAAAGTGGAAAGGAAAAGAAGAAATACATTACATGCCATAGTTATTTTGCTTTTGGAAACCAATTTTTGTCCCTTTAAATGTCACGCCTAATGTGGACCCTTGGATCATGCATCCAATAGATGAGAACTTATCACCTACCTTTATCCAATTTAGGCAAATCATCTACAGTACACTGCCTTCTCTCTCGTTGACTTTCTCTATCTGTGGATCATGTCCTCCTCAAAGAGGAATCCCATTGAATTGGGGATGCAAAACCGAACAACCCCATCCCAAATTTGCATCATTTTCATGTGGGAATGGGATTTGCCCAATTTCCCTATGGAGTCCAAACTCCATTGAAGGTAGTAGACATCCCTCCACCAACCCTTGCCTATAAAAGGATTGTAGTGGCATTGCCAAGAGTAGATTGCCTTAACAAGGCTCAACGCACTACAGGGACACGTCATGACCAGTTATTCTCTCATAGACTCTCCAGGCACGATGGGCGGCGGCAGTGCTATGGTGGGTAACCATATCACCATGGTAGGAGCACAACGCCGACTTCCACTTGCAGTGCTAGTAGGAGGGAGGCAAACTCCCAACCCTATTCTTCTCGCCCCACAAGCTTCCAGGAAGGAGAGGGTGGCTACCGCTAGCAGAAGATCTATTTTCCCAACGAAATAGGGGTGCAAACTCCCTATCCATGCTGGAGAAGTGCGAGGAAGGTGGAGGACCAATAAGATCTGGGTTCCGATCTTAATAGACCCAAATAAGGGATCTGTGAGCCAGGGGATCGCTGGAGATAATGAAGGGTTGAAGGCTGATGTGGCATCGTTCTATTGGCTTAGATGTATATATTTTGGAATAATCGTAATAAATTATTGGTAACTCATATCAAGGCATGTTATCATGATTTTTAACCAGAAAGATGCATAAAATTCAATAAAAATATAATTAGGATCAAAATATGCTTCTAGTTTGAAAAGTACATAAAGATACTATCCTGATTGGTTTTAATGAATTTAAAACCCTAAGTTTTGATGATGATCGGATCTAATGATGTTTCTTGGATATTATGAGTACTAAACTATTGATAATATTAGGAAGAACTAGATCTAAAAATGATGATCTTTATGGATAATTAGATTTACTTTGGGTTCCATGCATATGAAAGTACAATAATGGGATTAGAAACCTTAATTTTGGTAATTATGACTTTTAATGGTTTTAATTGTGTAAATCCATGTTTAAGATAGAGATATTATGTTCTAAGGCCAATTTGAGAATAAAGACTCTTAATGTGGATATGTATGTAATTAGGGTTTAATGATGTAGAATCTGTTTTAGGATTTGTTGACATAAAAAGGTAAAGGATGAGAAACTAATCTAAGAAATGCATCCTAATGAGACTTAGAAACCTTTGAAAGGTTTCCCAAGTCAATAAGAAGTTGTTTGGGGATATGATGGTAATAGTTAGGCTTTATACATGTTTTCAGGATCTACTTGATTGGTTGCTTAACTTTCTTGGTTGGACATCTTGATTTGAATTGGATATCTTGTTTGTATTTGAGACTGCAATCAGGTATGTGGTTATTTATGATTACTCACTTTAGTTTCCTAGCATTTTTTGATGTTTCATCGATTGCATGGAAATAACTATTTGGATGACTTTATTTCTAAAATCTTTAAAGTGAATAAGATTTTCACAATTTAAGTATATATATGACTTTCCAAAACCTACATACCATCTCTGGATGTAAGATTTGAGAAGACCAGCCCTAGAGGGAAGGTCAGAGGTGGTCAAGCCCCAGAGGGAAGACCATAAGGCACCCAGAGAGGTGACTCATAAGGTACCAAGATCAGGATGGAGAAGGTAGCCTAAAGTCCCTTGCAAGGACTAAATCCTAAGAGATGGTATCCCAGAGGATGCGAAAAAGTAGTTGAGAAGTTAAATTGAAAATGTAATCTTGGATTGTTAACAACTATTTGATGTAATTAGGTTGTTGTGAAATATGTGCATGTTATTGGTTGTCACCAAATACCAATATATTCTTTATACTCACTGATGTTTTGTTTGTTGGTGTTTTAGGAATAATTGAAAGAGGACAAATAGTAAAGTGATATTTAAAGAATAGAGCTAATTAAAGAAAGGATGATTTAGTTAGATAGAACTATACATTGTGTAAAGTTCCAATCCTATTTTTGAAAGGTATGTGGAAAGTAAATTTTTATCCTTCTTTAAGATTAGACTTAGGTAGAATTTATTAATTATTTTGATTATTTGCAAAACCATTGATCCTGTTTTGGAATAACGACACCAGCTTCTTAGCCTTCCTTAAATGGGGGTTGCCGAAGGGGGTCTTACAAACACCATTATGGTTATTAAAAAACCTAAAAAAATGATTCATATTTGTGATATTTGTACATAAACATATTTGAATTAGGATTTTACATACCATTTGTGAACTAAAATCGATAGCAAACAATGAAATCCATACTATTGGATTCCTTTACATTTATGATCAACATACCTTTAATTTTAAACATTTTCAAATTTCTCTAATTAGTAGGAGGTATGAAAAATAAAAATATTGAGAAATATCAAATAAAATACGAATGTACAAATGAATTATATCCTCATGCGTAAGGCTCATTTCATGATTTTGTGTTGTTGACATATTAAATGTTTTCCACCATCCAAAGTTATGCACAACATGAATAAAATACGAACAAAATGGAGAAATATGTCATGAGACCAATTTCATCATTTTGCAAGGAGAAGAAGCATATTTGGCTACAATCTCATGTTCACTACAACCAGACCAGTGAAAGACATCATCATAGAAGGTATCCTTTAAGTTCTTGACACTGTTTCAGATACCAAAAGCAATGGCTCCTTGTTAGAGGTGGTCCCTACCATTAAAATCAAGGTTTTGTAGTTTCTTCTTAAAGTTGTGAAATAAGAAAAAGTAAACCTCTAACCAAATTGTAAAAGTATGCTAAACCAAAAACATTAAGTCATTATTATTCATAAAATTGTATAACTTAGGGTTTGGGACCCAAATCTCAACTCTAGGAATAAATTGAACCCTAATATGTTAATGATTACAATTTTGGATGACTAGGGTTTCTTATTTAAAAAATGTCCTTCTAGTGTTTGATTAGAAACCATATCCAAGGTGAGCCCATAAATGTATAGACTAAAGCACTAACAGTTAAATGTTAACATAAAAACTTTCTTCAACGAAATAAGAGATATGATACAATCCAAAACAAATGGTAATATTAAGAGCATTAAAGTTTTGAAAAAACCTACACAATTTTTCATGTTTATTACATTTGTAGAGAAATAGATTTTGATTGTGATTTTGCATATCAATTTTGAACTAAAGGCAAAGAAAAAATGAAATCCATACATATTGGATTCCATTAACTTTTTTGATCAATACACCTTAAATTTTGTAGTTATTTAAATAAATTTCTAATTATTATGAGTCATGAAAAAAAAACTAATGTGAAATATTATAAAAATATGAGCGCACAAATGACTGCTACTCCCACATGTAAGGATAAAGTCATAATTTGTACAATTGGCATATTAAATATCTACCACCATCCAAAGTAAGGACAGTGCGAATAAAATAGGAAAAAAATGAGCAATATGTCATGAGGCCAACATTCATCCTTAACTTGACATGAGGGAAAATCACTAAAACCAATGCTTCATCATTGTACGAGGAGAAGAAGGATATTAGGATCCAATCCCCTATCTACTACAACCAAAACAATGAAAAAAATCACCATAACAGATGTCCTTCAAGTTCTTGACACTGTTCCAAATACCAAAAGCCATAACTCCTTGTTAGAGGTGGCCAATAATGAAAATGAAGATGTTGTAGCTTCTTCTTGAAGCTGAGAAATAAGAAACTATTAACCTCCAACCAAATGGAAAAGTTCCTTAAAGCAAAACCAAATTCCTCCAGACCAAAGCATAGTTATCTATGAAAAACTTAATCCATGAATAAATAATTTACTAGGAATGTAACATCGCAAAAATTTCATTCTATAATAAACCTAATCAATAATTCTAAACTACAAATCCAGTTTCTTTTGATAATGAAAACCCTAAAGTAATCCATGGATATGATGATACATGGTTTGCATCATAGTTAACTAATGCAAAATATATAGCCCTAATTATACCATTATGAGTAGTTAGGGTTTAAATCGTATTTTACCCCACAATTATGCATAATATGTTCCCTGGTTTTGTTTATGGGCAAAATATGGTATACAAAATCATGAATTCCTCTCTCAAACAAAAAATCTTACTGAATATTTGAGTTCCTTATAGTCAAATTAGTTAACCTTTCATTATATTTAGATGATCCTAGCTATTATAATCAATTCTATAATGAAAGGGGTGTCTTTATACATTATTTTTCCTTGATATCTCAATTATACAATCGAATAAACTAGTCCATCTAAGTCAGACCTTGCTTTTGGATGAATTGGGCTACTATGCATGCATCACATAGTTTTAGCATTGGCTTAATAAAATGGACTCATAGAAGTTATTGGATGGGGATCCAAGGGACACCCATTGTAAGGAGTGGGATCCCATAGGGATCCACTCCCTACTAAAAATAAAGAGGGCAACATCCACCAAATTTTTTTCTCAAAAGGGGATGAAACCAAATTTATTTAACATGATTATATCATAACACAAAGTAGCAGTGGAATTGAAAGATATATCTAACCATTACAAGGCTTATTAACATACTAAACTTCCACCATGCATGGTGACATAAAGGAAAACTAACTACATTTGTAGAACTAGCTGAGGATTGCCTGACAACTTCAAGCAAGGTCTCCCACGAAGTCAGCTACACTTGTTGTGGTCTAGGTCCTCCTAGATCTCCTTCTCCTTGTCCAATACCTGGGGTTGGAAGCGTACCCCAATAAAAGGAAAAGAGAAGAGGATATCACCAAAAAGCTAGTATGATCATGCTAAAAAGGAATTGAGCATTATATTTTAAGAAAAAGGGACATCAAGTATAGAAGGCTTCCCATGCAAAAATATAGGGACTACCCAATCGGGCATAAAAGGAAAGAATCACAAACATATGATAAAAGGGATACTTGCCATTAAAACAATAATAATAGTGGTGCCACAAAAGAACCCATAAAGATTTTAGGGCACAAAACCCATAAAAACCTGCATGTAGGTGAGATAAACATAGCACTAGAACAACTTAAGTAACAAAGGAGGCCAAGCCTCATAAACTTGAAACCTAATAGAGATTGGCACATAACCAAACTCCCAAATATATTAGATTCGGCCAACCCTCATAAAGTTGAAACCCGGGTATGGGGCACATAACCACCATACCAAAATAAACAACAAGGGCACATAACCCAAAACCAATGCAAATTATATAACTCTAGGATTACTGAGTCACACAACATGCTTAATAGGGAGGCAAGTAAAGGTATAGTCAGATTTTACAAATTAATCACCACATAAGTGATCATCATTATCAACCACCTCAAAGTGGGCTTATAACAACAAATTGAGTTCCATAAAGATCATGGTATAATGAAGACTACAAAAGAAAGTCATGAAGATATTAAGTTCACAAGATTAGAAACAAGTAGGGTACTTCACATGAAGCATAATTTCAAAAAGTATAGATTTGGTTTTTAGGTTATTGTCTATAGGACCAAGAGAAAGACAAATAAGGTTATTTCTCAATAAAGAAAAATAGGAGATGCTAACATACCTCCACAGAGTCTTAAAAAAACACTTTCCAAAATCCTAAGCAAGATTAGAGTCCACTTGTCCTATTACAATAGCCATATACATGTATTAGCATTATATGCATTCATTAAGAAATTAAAACCCTAAAGTTGTCAACTTTTTCTACAAACCACCGATTTAGGTCATGAAAACATCATCTTTGTCTTATTTAGGGTTTTCTGATCAAAATAAAATAAAATATGATGTATTTTGAAGATATTGACTTTTAGGATTATTTTTGGTGATTTTTTGTTAATTAAATCATCCCCAAAAATACTTTTTCGAAAAACTCAAAACCAGGCATTGAATTTGTTTTTAATAGATAGATCATATTTTTCTGAGTCTAGAACCTATTTTTAATAGATAGATCATATTTAGGGTTTTTTTTAACCCAAGAGACTCGTAAGGCTTGCGCCGAGCCCAATCTGGGAGCTCAACCCCATCCCGTAAGGAGCATAGCCCATTAAGTCACATAGAGGCCGGCTGCGCTATGGGAGAAATAATTCCAAACAACACCACCAGGGATATTCGAACCCGTGACCCTTCATGAGGGGCCTCGTGCTGCAACCACCTGAGCTACTGCTCGCCGGCTGCCCAAGGGTTTATTAGTTTTGAATTATACAAATTATTAACTTATTAATTAGATCCATTAAAATCACCTCTTCAAAACATCAAATTCAGGTGACAAAACCTTACTAAAAGAAAGCTTACATTTTTCTCGTTTTATTGACTATTTATGCATATTTTTCTGATTAGGGATTAATTAGTTGTGGATTTTCAAAGCTCGACCAATCAAAATCTCAAGATTTGCCAAATAAGTGACAAAAAGAGAGGAAAATAGAGTGGGTCGATCCGCTGACTTGGCCCAATCAGAATTGGCCAAGTTAGGGGTCAAAGGCATGGCCTTGACTCACCCAAATAAAAGACAACATGGCGAAAAGACATTTTTACCCATGATGTCAAAAAAAAACAAAGGATCCAGTATCGGGGCGATATAGCAATTTACTCGGGGCCCATCTTCTACCTTGCAGACCTACCCGCTGTGTGAGAGCTGAGCAAGCAGGAGCTTGCTAAAATTTTAGGCAAATCTCAGATACGTGATCAAACTCAAAGCCAATAACACAGAAAGAGAGAATAAGGTTCTACGAACTCACCGAGCCAATCTATTGGAGCATTGGTACTCACAGGCACACGAGGACATCACCGCAAAGCTAGATCAAAAATAGGGTTGTCCATGGTCAAATCCACCTTGTGCAAAGAAATTGAGGGGTAGGGGGAGTTTGGTGGCGAGAGACAAAGACATAGGGACCCCTATATATAGATGAGCATAGGGTTAAAGCCAAAACCAACGTGACCGTGAGAAGCACAAAGAAGCAAAGTTGGGAGTTTGCAAAATACTTGACCATAGGTCACAATTTGGGAACCAAAAGATGCAGAATCCGCACACAATCATGCCGGAAGAAAAATGGAGAAAAAAGATTAATTA
The DNA here is from genome assembly GCA_963693085.1 of Alisma plantago-aquatica. NCBI lineage: Eukaryota > Viridiplantae > Streptophyta > Magnoliopsida > Alismatales > Alismataceae > Alisma > Alisma plantago-aquatica. The sequence continues at coordinate 992,114,490 of OY856409.1, read as the reverse complement.
TGGCCCGAGATATCGGCGAAGTAAAGAGGACAGTTCGTGGGTGTACTATTCATGACAAATAGGACTCCTATGCAAGGTATGTGACAAAATCTCCACCGTTAAGTTTTGATCAGACGGCTCTGAGTGCGCGCATCCATGTGACACATAAATCACATGCCAAATCGAATTAGGGCTAAAGTGTGACATACATTATTTAAGTATTTTCTCTCTCCTATTTTGAAGGTGCAAACGAATCCCAAATTGGATAAAATTTTGCAGAGAGGCTAATTTTGAGATGTAGAATCCGCATATAAAATTATATTTTCATTTTGTGAAATTTTAATGGTTTAAATAAATCAATTACTATTTTCTCTTTCCTCCTTCATTAATGGTGATAGGATCACCCAAATTTTATGAAACTTGACCCACAAGTCTTATTTAATATCTTGAATATGAATTATCCATCAATTTTATATGTTGGAGTTATTTGTGTACTTATTTAATATTTTGAAGGTTCTACACACTCTCTCTCCTGATTTCATTTTTAAATCAAACTTTCTCGAAATTGAATAAAAATTCACCCAAAGGAATATTTTATTATGTAGATTACGAATCTAAGATTATTTTCCTCTTTTGGAGTCATTTATTATTTATTTAATACTTGTAAGGAAAAACACCATTTTCTTTTCTAAATAAAATAGATATGGTTATTATTATTCTAAATTGGTGAAACTTGGTTTCCAAGCCAAAGCATAACCCAAGAAAATGAATATGAGGTTATTATTATCCAAGAAGTTTTCCTTTTAGCACATTATCCATTATTTCTATTATTTCTCCCATTAATAATCAAATATCTCATTATTCATGTATTAACATTATCTTTGATTCCCTTTTTCTCTTCATTGCACCCTAAGGCATAGGAAGGATCTAGAACAAATCTACACCACCATTATCCCACATAAGAATATTTATTTTGTATTTTGTGGAATTATAACTCATTATTCTCAATTATGGACACTTTGCCTTTTTGCACATATCTTATGTACCTTTTATTGATTTTATGATTAATTTGAAGGTATTGGGCAATATTAATTTATATTCTATGTTTTAATGTGATTTATTCATGCATTAATGTATTTAAGGTCACCAAAGAGAATATTTTAATCCTTGTTTGGATAACCCCCCAAGAATTAAGGGTTCTAAGTTCTTAATCCTGGAATAAGATTAAGTCCTAGGTTTCAGTATGTTACACACATCATCCCCTTCATCGTGAGGATGCGATTCCTAGGTGGAATAAAAACCCTAATGGCCTGAACTCTAATCTTCTCCCTTTTTACCCTGAACCAACCGATGATATGGATAACATGACATCTCATTGCGATCAGGAGAAGTTTCCACTCCTTTTAAACCCCAGACCAAACCCTAGATCCTCTCTAAAAAAATGCCCATTCCTACACCTCTCTTCTTCTCCATGACCTATCATAGATGGGTGTATCCACACATCATAGCACCAAGGTTACACCTAGAAAGATCCATGATACACATAGGAAGCTTGGTCCATCACCAATTTAGTTGAATCTTTTTTAGAAGACGTCGTGGATCCAACCTACATCTCTAGCGTCGACATCGTGGAAAACTCAACTCCTATCACCCTTCTTCAAATTGAGAGCATGGTAAGCTTCCCTAACCACCAGTATCATTTCTATACCATGAGTTAATCGCTCTTTGTGCCCAATCTCCAAGTCAAAAAACTCAGCCAAACAAATACTGATAGCGAGTGTCTTCAGGCCTGACCTACTAGGTTTCTTCTCTGATTCTTCTCTTCTAGATTTCAATGGATTGTTGTGAAGTTAGAGTCATTGAGAGTTTGTCATATTCACCGACCAACCTTCACTTTCATGAAGCCACTCATCTTGCCCTATTTCAGCCATGGCAGCAAGTACATGTCCAGTTTCCGTTCTTGTTTGACCATGATGATTACCATCACAACTCCAGAGGGTCCTAGCAGAGTTTTTGCGGGGTTTAAAGTCCGTGTTTAGTATTTGAATGATGGTATGCATAGGGTCAACCAAACTTGTGGTCTTGCCACTCCCACATGCCATGTAAATGATGGTGAGTCTACCACAGGGAACCAAGTACCCCATAAATGGCTCTTTAAGGCCGAGAGGTATGGAGGAACATAGGGGACAAAGAATTGTCAAGAGTTGTGAGCATACCACAACCTTGATGTCATGGCTTTGAGATTCAGTTGAGTATCTCAATGTCATGCAGATAGGATGATATCAGGCGTGAAGATTACTTGTCTACCCTGGTTATCACAAACAATGTGTCACACATGCCTAGGGTAGTTTGGAGTTTTCACATTCTATTTTAGTGACATTTCGAGTAATGATTCATGTGTCACACAATGGTCGAGAAAAATATAAATCATGGACATATCAAACTTTTCATTTTTATTTTATCCATCCCTACAAAATCATCAAGTCATTTTATCTCATGTCTGATTGGCTCATTCACGATAGATCTTCAATAGTTCATAGAATTTGCGACGAACCTCGGAAGAAGTTGAATCATATATGCATTCTAATCTATTTTTTCAAGATCTAGCCAATGGGTTAGGTTACAAGTCCTATTTTTTGCTTTCTTTTCATGAAATTTTAGGGTTAAAATTAATTGGGGTTTTGGGAACATAATTAAGAAATTTGGGTGATTACCATAGGCTAATCAAGAGATAAGGTCATGGATTCTAGGAGCGCTTGTTCCCTTTGGCATAGGTAAGTGGTTCCTGCCATGAATATTTATATTTATTAATCCCCGTATATTTACATGTTTTTCAAATAAGGCATAATGATTTACATGTTCTAATGTTCTTTGATTTTTAGTAAGATAGCAGTTAAAGTTTTCATACCTTCATGATTGTGTCCTGACACATACCCAATATCTCAACTAGAGATATGTTATTAAGATTCCTTAGAAAGATTAGGATCCATGAAACAAGTGTCTGTGAGAAAATTAAAAGGTTATGCCCCTATCAGACTTCTTAATAATAATTCATATTAATGAATAAGACTACAAGATAAGATATACAAGCAAGATTGTTATATTTCCATGGTTATGTGATACAACCATGTACTTTAGATTTTAAATAGTAGCATGCTATTAAGATTTCTTATATCGATAGAGGTCTAAGAACTAAGAAGCTATTTAGATTTTTTAGAATTAATAAGATCTAAGAGTTAAGTTAAATATTAGAATATAAGTTTTGAACGTATTAAGACGTGATCTCATTTTCAAGATAAAGATTCTATTGATATTAGAGCATATTGAGAATTGAGTTCATAGTACTATTATAAGATTAGGATGAACTAAGTAATGATTAAGTCCCAAGATAAGATTATATTAAGATTCATGATTTGAGTCAAGATATGAGTATGAGAATAGAATGCTTTAAGATTTATGATGTGAGTCTAGTAAGATGTATGTTTTAGGTTTCATGATAAGATTATATAAAGATTTATGTATTAACTATAAGATATTAGTTTATGATAAGACTATAAAGATCGGAATATATTAAGATTCATGTTAAGATCAAATTTAATAAGTTGACATCTGATTATGGAGTTAGACCCAAGCCCTAGTGCAGGTCAACTCAAGAAGAACATGACCTAGCCCCTATGTCCAAGTCATGTGGCCCAGGTACCCAAGTACAAGAAAGTGTAAGAGAGACATGACCCAGGCCCTTTATGCAATTCATGAGGCCCAATCCCTTAGTGCACACCAATTCAGATACATAACTGAGGCCCTTTGTGCAAGTTATGTGACCCAGGAATCTTAATGTAGGTCATGAGGCCCAAGTATCAGAGTACATGTTTGTGGATAAAGATAAGTAAAGAAATAAGAGTTAATTTAAGAAATAAGGGATTTTTGTGTTTTAGACCCTACATATTTTAGTGTTAGTCCCTTATATATAATGTTTAACAATATATTGTATTATCTTTTACTTCAGTAATGTTATGATAGAATACTCATGCTGCTTAGTCTAACAATCATTTTTCCAATGCATGGTTGGGGATGAGATGTTCGCAGGTGAGGAGCAAGAGCAGAAGTAGCAACCAAAGACTTGAATCACAAGGATAGAGCAAGGATTAGATATGGTAGGGTGCCAACTCTAAAATGATCGTCAACTTTATAGATCCAACTTTATGTTTTCACATTTAGAATTCTAGACTAGAGACTATATCTCAAGATGTTTTCCATGTGATAGCCTTTAAGTTTCCTTTTGTAAGAATATTTATGAAAATGTTTAATAGTTCAATTTATATGATTGATTATAATGTTGTTATGAATTCTAGTTTTATGTAATGGCCCCTTAAGTACACGAGTTATGGATAACTCTGTGTTGCTTCTGCTTTGTGCATGTGTGTGCTTGGGAGGTTGTTACAATATGGTGCTGGAGCAACATTATAGTTGGGGACCAAATGATCATTATTCTCAAGTTCTCATGTAGTCCCCTTTGTCCATTTAGAAGGCTTCTAAGAATTAATCTAATAAGGGTAAAGAGCACATGGATGGAGAGGAAAAAAGGATTTGGAGTTCAAGCACCTCAAGCAGTACGACTCTATCGTGATCCAGTATGAAATGAATTTTGTATGCTACAAAAATATGGAATCAAATTAGATGAGGTGTGTCTAGCCAAGAAGTTCATGCATGATTTGAAGCCCTACCTCAGTTATGCTCTTATGGGATGTGGTATTAGAACATTACAAGGGGTACTTGAGGCTTCTCTGGTGTTGGAAGACCATCCATGACTACATTGGAATAAAGGGGGAAACAAAAACAAACCTCATGTAAGAAATCCTAAGAAGAAAAGGAAGGCTCCCAAGGAAGATGCTCCTCAACATGTCATGTGTCAGAATTTCCACAAGACCCATGTCAGGGTTTTGTAGGATGGTTAGAACTACTTGCTACTATTGCAATGAAGAGGGCCACATAAAGAGAGACTACCCCAATATCCTTCACAAGAAAGGTCAAGTTAACAAGAACCCTAATCCAAATCCCCTAGAGAAGAGGCAAACTAGAGTCTTTGCCATGGTAGATGATGAAAGTTTCATGTAGAATTCAAGCACCATTAGCAATTTTTGCATATAGTAGTTCTAATAATGAGGTTAGATATAAATATTGGTCTTGTAAAGTCATACCTTGAAAAGTGATTCTATGGAAATTCTAACAGTTAGAGAGCATGGAATAAGTTAAACCCTAAGGTGGGTAGACTAGTAGAATTATGGGAACAAAATTCCTATAAGGTGGGTAGAATTGCAACATCCCAAAAGTTTCAGTCTAGAATGAACGTAATCAATAATTTTGAACTACAAATTTAGTTTCTTCTGATGAAGTAAAACCCTAGAGTAACCCATGAATATGATGATGATAGTTGGTTTGCATCATAATCAATTAATTCACAATGTATACCCCTAATTATTCCATGATGATGAGTTAGGGTTTAAATGGTATTTTACCCCCACAATTATGCATAATATGTTCCCTAGTTTTGTTTATGGGCAATATATGAGATACTAGGACTTCCAACATTTTTTTATAATTTCACTCCCTTTTAATGAATATTAATGTATCATTCGTCCTGGGTATCAAATGTTATAAATCACATGATTCCTATCTCAAACCTAAAATCTAACTAAATGTTTGCATTCTTAATAGTCGAATTAGTTAAACTACGTAATTTAATTATGTGTAGATGATACTAACTATTCCAATAAATTCTATAAAGAAAGGGGTGTGTTTATACATTATTTTTCCTTGACATCTCAATTATACAGTCGATTAAACTGCTCCACCTAAGTTAGACCTAGGTTTCAGATGAATGGGGCTATTATGCATGCTCACATGGCTGTAGCATTAGCTTAATTAAATGAACTCATAAAAGTTGATATATGCGGATCTAAGGGATAACCCATCATCCTCTTCATCATGAGGACAAGAGTCCTAGGTGGAACAGAAACCCCAATAGCATGGACTCCGGTCTTCTCCCTTTTTACCGCAAACAAACTGATAATTTGGATAATGACACATCCCAATGCGATTAGGAGAAGTTTCTACTCCTTTTAAACCCCATATCAAATTGCAGCTCCCACTCTCAGCAAAATTCCCAATCTTGCACCTCTTTTCTTCTCCATGGACTATCACAGGCAGATGTATCCACCCTCGTAGTGCCAAGGTTTCACCTAGGAAGCTTCATGATAAACCTAGGAAGATTAGTACATTGCCAATTTTGTTGAAGCTTCGTGAGAAGACACTGCATATCTAACCTACATCTTGAGCATCAACATCATCGACCGCTTAATCCGTTCATCGTGTTTCAAATTGAGAGCATGGAAATCTTCCTTGAGCACCAGGTATCATTTCCTTATCGTGAGTCAATCACTCACCATGCCCAATTTTGAGGTCGACAATCTCAGTCAAAACAATAGTGATAGTGAGTGTCTTCGGGCCTGACCTACTAGGTTTCTTCCCAACTATTCTATGCCCGACTTTAGTGGGTCATTGCAAAGTTAGAGTCATTGAGAGTTTTCCATCAGTACTGTCAAGCCTTTTCTTTCATGAAGCTAGTCGTCTTGCCCTATTTCATCCATGTCAGTAAGTACATGTTTGATTTCTATTCTCGTTTGACCATGATGATTACCATCTTGACTCTGGTGGATCCTAGAGGAGTTGTTGTAAGGTTTAGATTCTGTGTTTAGTATTTGAATGATGATCTTTATAGGTCAACCCAATTTGTGGTCTCGATGCTCCCCCAAGCCATGGCAATGATGGTGATCCTACCATAGGGAACCAAGTACCCCATCAATGGCTCTCTGAGGATGAAAGGTACCGAGGAACAGAGGGGACAGGGAGTTGTTGTGCATTTTGGGGATACTACAAACTGTATGTTGGGGATTTGAGCTCTATTTGAGTATCTCAACTCCATGTCAAACGATAGGAATATGCCAGGAATGAAGATGTGTCACCCATGCATAGGGTTGTTTGGAGTTTCACATTCTATTTTAGTATTTCAAATAATAATTCATGTGTCACACATATGGTTGATAAAACATAGAGCATGATAATATCAATATTTTCATTTTCATTTTATCCATTCACAGAAAATTGTCAAGTCATTTTATCTCGTATCTGATTGGCGCATTTACGGTAGATCTATAATAATTCACAAAAATTGCTAACAACCTCAGATGAAGTTGAACCATATGAATTTTGATCTATTTTTTGAGATCTTTCCAATGAGCTAGCTCATAAGTCCTATTTTGGGCTTTCTTTTGATGAATTTTTAGAGTTAACATAATTGGGGTTTAAGAACCTAATTAAGAAATTTGGGTGATTATCACAAGCTAATCAAGAGATAAGATCAATGATTCTATAAGCTCTTGTTTCTTTTAGCATTGGTAAGTGGTTCGTGACAATAAATATTCATATTTAGTAAGCCCAATATATCTACATGCTTCTCATATAAGGCATTATGTTTTACATCTTCTAATGTTCTAAGATTTTCAGTATGATATGCACTTAAAGTTTTCATACCTTCATGATTGTGTCCTGACACAGACCTAGTATCTTAAGTAGAAATATGTTATTAAGATTCCTTGAAATGATTAGGAATAATGAACCAAGTGTTCATGAGAAAGTTAAAGGATTAAGTTCCTATAAGATTTCTTAGTAATGATTTATATGAAAGAATAATACTACAAGATAAGATATGCAAGAAAGATTTTTATACTTCCATGGTTATGTGATATAACCATGCACTTCAGATTTCAAATAGAAACATTCTATTAACAGTTCTTATATAGATAGAGATGTAAGAACTAAGAAGTTATTTAGATTCTTTATAATGAATAAGATATAAGAGTTAAGTAAAATATCAGAATATAAGTTTTGAACATATTAAGACAGGATCAAGTTTTCAAGATAATTATTCTATTAAGATCACTGTATACTGAGAATTGAGTTCATGGTAATATTATAAGATTAGGATGAACTAAGTAATGATTAAGTCCCAAGATTAAATTTTATTAAGATTCATGATTTGAGTCATGATAAGAATATGAGAACAAAATGTTTTACGATTTATGATGTTAGTTTGGTAAATATATGTTTTAGATTTCATGATAATATGATATAAAGATTCATGTGTTAAGTATCAAGATTTTAGTTCATGATAAGAGTATAAGATCATAATGTATTAAGATTCATGTTAAGATCAGATTTAATAAGATGGCATAATATTGTGGAGTTTGACCCATGCCCTAGTGCAGGTCAACTCAAGAAGAACATGACCTAAACCCTCTCTGCAAGTCATGTTGCCCAGGCACCCTAGTGCAACCCAATGTAAGAGAGACATGAACCGGACCCTTGGTGCAAGTCATGAGGCCCAAGCCCTTACTGTAGGCCAATTCAGATACATATTTGAGGCCCTTTGTGTAGGTTATGTGACCCAGACACCTAAGTGCATGTCATGAAACCCATGTATCAGAGTACATGTCTTCAGAGAAAGAAGTAAAGAAATAAGAATAAAGTTAAGAGAGAAGAGATTTTTATGTTTCAGATCTACTACAGATTTTTAATGTTATGCCCTTATATAAAATGTTTAAGAATATTTTGTAGTATCTTTTACTTCAGTAATGTTTATGATAGAATACTCATGCCTCTTACTCTAATGACCATTTTCAAATGCATGGTTGGGGACAAGATATCTACAAGTGAGGTGTAGGAGCGGAAGTAGCACCCAAACACTTGGAACACAAGGATGGAGCAAGGATCAGATCTGGTGGGGTGCCAATTATAAGACGATCCTCAACTTTATGGATTCAGCTTTATCTTTTCATATTTAGATTTCTAGACTAGAGACTTTATCTCAAGATTTCTTTCATGTGACAGCCTTTAAGTTTTCATTTGTAAGAACATTTATGAGAATGTTTAATAGTTCAGTTTGGGTGATTGATTATAATTTTGTTATGAATTCTAGTTTTATATAATGCCCCAATAAGATCACAAGTTATGGATAACTCTGTGTTGGTTCCGCTATGTGCATGTGTGTGCTAGGGAGGGCGTTACAAGGAGAGTCTAGAAGTAAAAAAGGTATTTTGTAAATTACCTTCCCCAGGCTAACTAAGGGTCTAGAAATATCCAAGTGGTGGCAAGGATGTTGAGATTGGTATATTCTTAACTCCACCAATGTCCTATCATGTTCACTTCTTAACTCGCTTCTCTTTTAGAATCAATATATTGCTTAAAAATGACATGCTCAATATTATTCCAAACATTATAGATTCTTTCTACTTGTTCTACAATGGAACCTTTTGGGATAGAATCTTATGCATAACCATTTTGGAATACATTTTTAAAATAATGTTGCATCAAAAGTTTCAAGGATTGTTTTATGCTAGATATATCAAGTTTGATAACCAAGAACATTTATGCATTGTATGCTTCTAATGTCCCATATGGTGTCAGTGGTTTTAGTTACGAATTTATATCTTCATGTGGTTGTTTATAAAAATAATCTTGCTACACCCACATACTTTGAGATACGAAAACTTGTCTTTCTACATCTTTATCACTAACATAAGTTGATTTTCTTATGCTTGCTTGGAACTTCATTCAGAAGGCCATATTAAAATCTTCCTTCCACATGTATGTAGGCAACTAAGAGCTTTGTTGTAAAGTTGTGACTATATCTATCATGGTTGTATACTATTATTCTTCTAATCGATTCAATTTTGTTGTATACCAAGCAATTGCCTCATGGATAATAATTCCGTTTTGGTAGTTTATCAAGTTGATGTATACTTTTCTCCATATAAAACCTTAATCGTACTTGACTAGGTAGAAATACTCAAACTTAACCATGCATAGGTCAAACTGAAGGACAATTCCCAAGATCGAGCCCCAAAGACAACGGCTCAAACATATCTTTTATTCAACACTTGACTTGGATCTGCAAGTTTGCATGTGTGGTCTTCATATGTGTTTTAGTTATTCTGAACATATGGTCACTTGTCTTGCAATAAAGAATGAGTTAGAAATACCTCGAATGTGAACATGTGGGACTAAAACTCCCTCTCTCCACACATCACTTGCAAGTATACCCTCTCCCCTTTATGGCTGCTACTATAAGACTTATTATATGACACGGATCTAACACACCCTTATTCGTTCCTAATTTGTTTGCTCTAAACTTGCACATCACTAAGGGAAAAAATGTATCATCCTATGGAATCCTACTTCTTTAGCACCCAAGAAGGATATCCGCGGCTCTCTCTTTCTAGGCTACCCAAATGAACAAAATAACCTCCTCATATAAAATTCCCAATATCCCGCATTCATATCATGCTAACTTTTGTCTTCACATCACATTTGTCACTTTCCACATTTTCTTCCTCGGTCCCATTACCTTTCTTACCGCTATAGGAAACGACAAATTCTAGCAGTAGAGCGTAGACAGATCTCCCACGTGTGGAAGGGATGCAACTACCGTCTTACCCAGCAACTAAGAAACGTCGCCATCTTTGGTTCCAACCACCCTTATCTAGCCATCTTTGTCCAGATATCTCGCTTCTTGAGGGCTAGGTGACAGCTCTATCCTCTATGGTGCAAATAGAAGTCTTGAGACATCAGGAATGTAACCATATTTGCATGATGTGTGAACCTTGCTAGATCCCCTGTTCTTTCGCATACTATTTGCATCACTTTCGACCATCCATTCAAGTTCCCTCGCCTACTCGTGGCCGAAATTTCCATCAATAAAGGTACAACCAGAAAGGCTGTGCAAAGCAAAATAAGTCCGATAATGAAGGTTTCCGTTCGCCTTTGCACGTTTCACAAGGAAAATGTCTTTTGCAAAGGATAGATAGGTATCTGCATGTCCAAAAACACCATAAGAAAATTATTAAAATTGGAAAGATATATAACAATCATGCACTGAACAAAACCTACGATATTATGTATAGTAGGAGAAATTCAAAACGGAATCCAAGCCAAAAAAGCACGAGTTAGCCACAAGAGGTACCACGTCGATTTGTCTATGTAAGCCAAAGCAGGACGACATTGATCGGGGGCAGGTAGTAGTAGCAAGTGTGGTGGAAAGAGCTACAATAATTGGTCACCTAAAGGAGAGATTCTGGAATCTGTAGCGGCTGGGCTGTTTTCGATTCACTTTCATCTAAAAGAAGGCAACCACATATCTCCTTCCACCAAAGCTGTCGACTGCTTCTTTTCTCCCTCACCTAGTCCTGAGACAACTATTCTTTATGTGAGTGCAGCATGTCTATCTGGATATCGTCAAAGGAACATCGATATCAATCAGAAGCCTTCCTAAAGGACTGAGCTTTTTGAGAGACGTTTGTTCTAACATTAGCTAACCATTCTAGTACTTGAACAACATTGATTGATTGGCAACATAGACATGCACGTGAAACTGTTTCCTATAGGACTCCAAATCTCCAACGCCGGCCGTTCTTTCCCGTCAAAAGAAATAGCCAAAGGCGCGGTTTGGGAAAAGAGTCGATTGGTAAGAGAACATTGCTTCTATGCATCTACTTCATATTAATGCCGACCAAATGCCAGCAAAGATGGTAGTGTTAGATTGTCCTCTTGTTCCCCTCTTTATCTTTGCAGTCCAATCATGCTGCAGCTGCAATTATCAGTCTCTTTGGTGGTCATGAACAAGTGCTCTTCCCAATCAGTTAGCTTAAATCTTTTGAGCTTTGCTAATGTGCATTCAAAGAATCTGCCATGTTGTGTGGTATCTACTGGTCGTGGGAAAGGACCCATCATTTCAGCTTCACTTTACTTTCTGCTAAGCTCTCAGAGTCACTTTCCCAATGACCGTGTCTTAGTGGTGTTTTATATACTCTAATGTCAGTCTGAAGGAAAAAGTCGTCAACGAGGTGACGACATCTCCGTGGCACCGCAGCTAGGGGATTCTGATCTTTATTTTCTTTATAAACACTTTTCTTAAGAAAAAGCGAGGTACGTAAGCACCAAAACATGGTCGGGTAGGGTGTGAAAATAAACCGGTAAAATTAAAATCTTAAAGGTAGGGGTTAGCGCGAGTCCATATTTGTTACTCTTATGTGAACACAGAGTATGCTACGTTTTTTTAATCTTTTGATAAGCATACAACAGAAGTGAAACAATTGCTTTGAATTAAATTGAGGTGACATGTGACCTTAATTCAATAGGGTTTTATGATATTTTGTATTTATATGGGACTAACAAATCCTACACCAACTGAATATCCCATACATAAGTTACATATGAGTAAATGGGAGATAATGCGAGTCCATATTTGTTACTCTTATGTGAACACAGAGTATGCTACATTTTTTTTATTTTTTGATAAGCATACAACAGAAGTGAAACAATTGCTTTGAATTAAATCGAGGTGACATGTGACCTTAATTCAATAGGGTTTTATGATATTTTGTATTTACATCGGGTAGGGTGTGAAAATAAACCGGTAAAATTAAAATCTTAAAGGTAGGGGTTAGTGCTAGTCCATATTTGTTACTCTTATGTGAACACAGAGTATGCTACGTTTTTTTTATCTTTTGATAAGCATACAACAGAAGTGAAACAATTGCTTTGAATTAAGTCGATGTGACATGTGACCTTAATTCAATAGGGTTTTATGATATTTTGTATTTACATGGGACTAACAAATCCTACACCAACTGAATATCCCATACATAAGTTACATATGAGTAAATGGGAGATACACGTATTTCGGAAAGTATTGAATCGCCCCGAAAATTAGGGATTTAAACTAATAAGGTAGTATTTATTTGAGTATAACTCGTAGCATGTAGGATAGAGTAGAAGTCAAACTGCTTTTACCTATTACTAACTTACGATAACTTTTGATCAGGAAAGAAAATATATTTTACTCAAACTTGTTCGTCAATGTGCGCACTAGGTTTAAAACTTTATTTTTCTATTCATATTTAACATATGTGAGAATCTATGATAATCCATCTCATTATTTTACATATATCTTGAAACAAAAGTGGTTACTTCCACTTTTCTCTTAAAGTTCTTTGTTGTAAGAGATTATTTTTCTATAGAATGTCAAATATGCGAACTAAGCATAATAAAGAGTGTTTTAATGTGTTGTAGTTAAATTAAGAGTTTTTTTTATCATTCATATATATATTAGAAGTTGATTAATTGCAAACTATCCTAAGCAAATAAATTTTAGCTACATGTTGTTAATTATATTAAACTCTTTTATATCTAAAATTGGCTACATTAAAAATAATTATTTGGCGTAGACTATTTGTTTACCCTATAGTGAATGGATAAATGACTAGGGTAGGGTAATGAGTAAGAGAGGGTAAGTATCCTCCTTGCCACTGCCTACTCTAAGTGATAAGGGTATGGGTAAATACTTTTCCTATCCATACTATGCACATGAATATTGATGTTGTGTTGATCTATAGAAGAACGAAAGAATAAATATATAGTCTAATGAAATTAGTCTAGTAAAGCCAAATAGATAGTACTCAAACACAAATGAAGCAACTAAAAAGGATGAGTGATCATGTCAAACCAAAAATCAGGTTCAAAACAATCACACGTGACAAGAAAAAGAAGGAGATGCATATAAAATGACTTTGACACCTAATGATGTATGCCTTGATGGATTTCACTTTGTGATAATTTATGAAGAACATGTTTTTGGTATTTTTCTTTACTATAAACACATCCATATGATCAAAAGTTGTGCATGGTTAGATAGATTTATACAAAACAATGTGAGTGTCAATTGATCAAGATATTTTATGAGAAACTTTTATTCATTGTGAAGAAATATTACGTTTCTTTAATAAAAATTATCTTATAGTCAAGCATAAATTAAGGTGCACTAGTTTGTAATCATCTAGATTTTGGGTCAAGAGTAAAGATCTAGGGGTCGTTCGAGTTCTGACATTGGAAATACGGTAGTTACTTACATCTATTACATCTGATTTTCAGAGCATCAGCCCCGACAACTGTGAGAATCTTGTTACGCGGCAAGGGGCAGCATACGAAAAGATATGACGACCGGATCACCAAAGCTGATGGTGGATCGCCGCACGACAGTCTTAACTCCCACCAAAGACTACGAGATTCTAAAGCTCATTAAATAATGAAGATGAATGTCGAACCGAATACAACATATATTATTTACTATTAAACTTAAGACTCAGTTTATTATATAAAAAGTCATAGTTATAAAGATGTTGGCTAAATGGGGCCCTATATTGGATTGATCATGTCCTTTCGATCCTTAAACCCTATTTTGATTTTAAGTATGACAAAATTTGTAAAGATACTACAGAGTTGAAGTTGGATAGTTTGATTTGCTCCATGGACCTAAGATTTAACCCCTAGATTAATCCAATTGGGTCTAAATTATAGTTGGTCCCAAAATGGGTTAAATTGCATGAATTGTATTCAAATAATGATTGACAAAAATGGATATATCTCAAACATGTAATAATGTTAGTAGGTCTTGGAGGAGACTAAGGTTAAATTGGCATGGGTTTTGGATAAGACACACTGATCAGTTAACATATGGGGGTAATACAAGATGGTAATTCATATAATTTATTTTTAAGGTCCATATGTTATCATGAAAAAAAACATCTGGTTTAGGAAACCCTCGAAATTTGCAAGGTCTATGATGCACCGTTCAGGGGATAATGTAGTTTGAAAATAAAACATGTTCTAAATATGTATGAGATAAGGATCTGGTTGCGCCTATTTTCTTAGTTTATGTGTGGGCATTTAAGTAATCCAATGTATTATTCTTCTCATTTGTATATACTCAGGTCAAGGATTGCCCCCTCACTTGAGACTTACAAGATTATAGTGCAGTGTCCTCTACCCTTACCCCTATTCCCCCTACTTCTCTCGTATTAGAAAACTAGATGCCTTCTAAGATTTCTCTCATATATAGATGCTTCTAACAACTTAGTAGGAAAATTTCAAGGATAAAGAAGAATGAATGGCCTTTTCCCCCTCCCACTGCACTACACTTTGTGGTGATGGGCGGAAGATGAGGAAACAATATAGGAAATTTTGATGTTTGCCGAGGAATTTTGAATCATTCATGGTTTCAAAACCAATCCCCAAGACCCCCTTAAGCCCACCTAGAGTATAAGCTTCCATGGATGATGAAGAGGGCCTCCACTAGTGTAATAATAAAAGATAGAGAAGGATTTCTCAACATTTTCACCCTACCCGATGGAAACATTGAGTCCCTAATCCTTGTGTGGATATTTGGCATGCTCAAAGAAGAGAATTTGGGGGGTATAAGTCATGAAATTATGCTATAGAGATTCACTACCACCACCTATGATATGTGCAGATGAGGCTTCGAGGTCATGTCAACATATTGACTTCAAATACTGGCTCCATAGGGAGTACAAAGGTTAGGGTCAACATCATATCAAGAATTGATGGGACTTGTCTTGGACAAGAATACTTGTTAGAGTCTTCTCTCATGATGGCATCTTTGTAAAAAGAGGGAGAACAAATAGAAAATGAGGAGGATACATATATCTTTGTGTGGTAAGAATATGCATACTAGCCTAATACATGCCCACCCAATCATCTTTGGAAGGCTTGACTCAAGTAAACAAAATGATGATTAGAGAATGAGACCAATGGGATTATTGTATAAATATGATAAAGTAGAGATGCCATATCTTGCATTAGATGATCCTTAACACAGAAAGCTTGTTTACGTGTAGATGCACCCTTTGTAGAAAATGTGATGCTTCATTCACCTCACACTCAACATCAACGTTCTCATGATTTTTCCTTGATAAGGTAAATCCCTCAACATGTCATATATACCTTATGCCTCATCGAATGTTTAAAGAAGGTATTTTATTGTTAAATTACAAATCAATACCATTACTATAAAAAATATCAACACTGTAGGATGATAATGTTAGGGTTTTTGCTAGATGAAAATGATATATATCCTTTTTGTATTGTGTTGTATCTCATTTTGTTTAATTAATGATTCTACAAATTGGTTGATGGACAAACTTCTTCATAATTTTTTAGCATACTATTCGTCATATGTAAAAGTCATGCAATTTCATAGCAAATTATCTTTATGTACTAAGGACTGTATTTTTCTTATCTATCTTGATTATGCATACAAACCAAATAACAAATAATGAAATGTATATAAAATGTCAATAACCATATTTTTTTCTCGTGCTTCTGAGAAAATATTTTAGCAAAAATATTTTGTATGCTTGATGTTTTGAAAAAGGAAATAAAAATTAATATTTTTTTGATATATCACATCTAAATGAAGATTAAGATGACTACTTTAATCATAGATGGATGAGTTAAGATGAATCAAAATAACCCTTGAGACCACTAAGATGTTATGTTAGGCATATATTGATCCTAATGCAATACAAACACAATTCAATGCTATGCACTTCTAGAGTCTAGTATTAGTCAAGTTACATGACTAGCATCTATGAACACGGTACATGGTTAATCCTTTATTATGTGTGTGTGTCCATTTGGGTAAATCACATGTTATCCATGCCTCTTGTCGTGTATGCTTGTTTCTCACTGGTCGGAAAATCAATATTCAAACACATTACTGAGTTTGAGTCCTTATGTTATGTTTTATACTACAAGTTTACTCAATCTATATGTCTTTCTAAATAGAATGCATCTATAATTAGGCATCAACAATGTATAACTAGATAACTCTACTTGTGGAGGATCACCAGGGTGTTTTCAGAAATAATGTTTCCTATCTTGCTTGATTTGACCCAATCCAACTTCCTAGGATTAGAGTCATGTCAAGATTGGTTTAGATACTAATAGATTACCTTTAACTAAACATAATTTAACCCCCAAAATTGTACAATTTATAAGGAAGATGATGTAGAAAAATATGATTTTCCAATATTTTTCTAGAATATAGATCTTATATAGACATAAAATATATGTATATTAAAGATATAGAAGTGATATTGGATTTACCTTTGTTCATAATAATGGTCTAACAATTAGACGCATCATATATTGGTGTAGAACTCACACTTTCCTATTAGAATCTAAAGTGGTTGTTGTTGTTATGGTTGACACCTCGTCTTCACAAGAACTTATGTTGTCCTTGGAGAAGTCACGTGTTACAACCCTTACCATGCTTAGCTAGGTAATCATAAAGTTAATGATAATCTTAGTAATAGTCATGTTCATTAGTATCTCAACTATTTTGTGAATTAAATAAATCTTAATATTTTATATTTAGGTTTTGGTGCATAATTTTAGTGAATTACATAATCAACCCTTAGAAACTAGAATCAATCACATCGGAGTTGAAATGAGCAAGTTACAACCTTTTTATTTATCCTATAAAGTTTCCATTGGTTGACAACCGACGCGTTTTGCTAAAGGATATGTTGAATTCACAATCGATGGTTTTGTTGGAAGTCACCTTCCAATGGTATAAAGGAAAGTTCCTGTAAAGACCTGATTTTTAAGATCAAATGTTTACAAGATTGCATCAGAAAATATAAACAAATCATTTTTTACAATCATGCTTTACATCAGAGTCTTGGAAGCTTTACATAAGATTAAAAAAATAAGGATAGATTCCTATCTACTCTTCAACAACAGGAAACTCTTGCGTTTCTCTTATATGTCTTCTCTGATCACTTGCCCATGAGTTCCGAGAGGGAACAGAACCACACATGGGCCCCAATAAGGAAAATTGAGGTCAACAAAGATGGTACAAAATTGATATTGGGAAAGCAAAACAACATGAACCTATCTACATAGAATTAATATGACAAAATGCAAAGAACTGAACAATATATGCAAGTATCAAAAGGTAGAAATGAGTTTTCAAATTAAACAATATTCAATATTCAAGTTTTGCAACTAGTCATTCAATTTTTAATAGTTAGCACATGCCAGTGTCTATGTTGTTGGGGAAGCCATATGTTTTCTTCATGAGAACAATAGCACACCAATTGTGTTTCCCATTACACTGAGGGACCTCATGTCCTTCTCTCTATACAGAGTCGTGGAAGTGTTATTACACTAAACCATAGGCACTAGCCTACCCTTTTTTATGTTTAAACAATGTGCGATTATTTTTTAAGATTTATTGTTGGTGGCTTTCAAGAGGGAAGGCTAAGGTTTACAACAATTTTAAGACAACCAACCTCTCTAATGATGCATGCAATCAATCAGGACAATAACTTTCCAAATATAAACAAATATTTCATACTTTCATATCAAAGTATGCAAAATGAAAAATCTGAAGCATTGACTCCAAGAGGCAAGATATCTATAGATGTAGAGAAATATTTATCTCTACATTTCTTAGAATCATGTGTTTTTCCAATTTCACTTTATTACTCATTATAGGTGGCAAGGGTTTTGAGCTTTGGAGTTTGATTCAATTGTTTACTTTCATAATCATTTATAGGGGGTATTAACTAAGTTATATGTATATAATCAAAGTCTTATTGTTAAGTATAACATTATGTGTCATCAGATTAGGTTACCAATGTCTCAACATAGTCTTGATCTTGGCTTTTACTTTTATTTTCACTATATGGTTAATCTCTATCCAAGTGAGTCTAAACATGTCTAGGTTACTTATACTTATATTGTAGAAGTATCTTCCTCATATGTATGCTTTCTATCTTTTATCAAATCATTAAAATTAAATCAATATATAAAATATGCTTATGAGGCCCTTATTGTATTTCAAAATATCATCATATGGGTTAATATAGGGTTTTATAGGTCCTCATTTATGTTTACTTCTCCATGTTTCAATTGAGAGTTTGATTTAGGTTGACGTGGTTCAAATCCAAAATATTATATCCTAGCATATTCTTTAACATATATAGTTTTAGGTTTTGGACTTATAATATGGATTTAGTCTATATAATTACTTAAGTTACTATCTATCACTTACAAATTCATCAATGTATATATGCACAAATATTACTACTAATGTGGAAAATATCTGTATAATTAACCAAACATGTTAGATGATTGTCATGCCGACATGAAAACCTAATATTTTATATATATTATAGCCATTCTCTTTGATATATACATGTCAATTGTTGTTCATGTAGTTAGATAATATAGGTCTACGGTTTACTAATATTAATGCCCTAACTTAGTGTTATATAAACTAAGTAATAGGGACATGAATCAATTGATGTATATAATAATAGTCATTGGGTGTTATATGTTGTGAGTACCCTGATTATCACCTTATTTATATTACAATGGTAATGTATTAAGACACATTACTGCATAATGTTACAGATGTTAAACTTACTAATGTGTATAGAATATAAGGGTTAACCATTAACCTAGAGAATAATAAGGAAAAGAATATGAGATATTTAATTACCTATTATGCAGGTCTGGAAGATAGTTTCATTGGTAGTGTATTCTCTTTATGTCTCCTTGGTCTAACTTGAGATGAAACTTAGGTGGTGAGTAGGCTATAGGATGTATTACAGGTTATCAAATTATACTTGTTTCTTCATTGGAGATCTTGGTTTTATGGGATGGCATATAGTTTTTATGCTTTCAATGTGTTCTTGTCTACTATCAAGCATGAATCATTTCCTAGAATCCAAGAATTGAGGATTATTGTTGTGGCTTGGTGTCTATCATCTACCCAGGGACAATCTACAAAGGTCTGGCTGCCATTGACGGTGCAGCAACATTGGCAGGTTATCGAGTCTTTCTTCATTACTTGTAGGATGTCACTAGTGGCAGGTGGTGCGCTAGTTTGTCGTGTTGAAAGTTTTCAATGGAGGTCAAGGACTCAAAGGGGATGTAAGGAGGCTATGTGATATGTAGGTTGTCGAGAGTCATGTTGCATGGTTTTGATGTTGGCATGGAAATCAGAGCCTAAAGGACAAATGTGGTTGCTGAGAAGGCAATGGGGTCAAGGGTGTTGAGGTCTGAAGGTGGCAGGGATAACTATAGTGAAGGGGCACGATATGCAGAATCATGGAGGTTGATAGGGTCATATTTGATCATGTATTTCATGGTGGAGGGGTGGGAGTTCCATGGTTCAGTTGAGAAGGAAGAACACAAGAATGTAGGTCTATGATGGAAGTATCCTATTCTGATGATGGTTGATGATGGTGAGGAAGGGTGCCAACGTGATTTGGAGGGGCTTGATGCTCAATGGTGTAGTAAGGTAGGGGTGTGAAAATGATGATGAAGTTACATACCATTGAGTTGTAGGTGACTTAGATCAGAGTCCTTCATTGTGTCCAGGTAGACATCATGGAGGTATGAGAAGCCAGGTCATAGGAGGCAATAAGGTTATGAAGGGAGGGATTGGTGGTGGCGTTTGGTGGTAGCAGATGACAACATGGTGGAGGAGAAGGATTGGTCATGATCTAGGTAGATGAGTTGCAGGGTCATGTGGTTGTGTTGTAGAGCAGTTACTGGAGAAGGGTTGTCGATGAAGGTCTATTACCTTGCAGTCTATGATACATATTAGTTGTGGAGACTGGCAAGATCTGAGGGGATGGTGGTGGTGCTAGAGGCCACTATGGTTTGTCGTCATAACCCCTATTTGTGTTGCTTCTTCACATTGAGGTATAAAAGGGGAGGGTTCGTGAAGGATGGTATGTGGCTATACATCTACGACGCCTGATTGGTGCTGGTCTGTCTGGGACCAGAAGCATGTTGCAGTCCGGACAGGGTTGGAATTGTCATCTCTATTTTGGCTGGTAGTCGTGATGGTAGGGCAAGATGGATGTGGTCTGCGATTTGTGGCACGACTACAAGGAGGGTTGGGTCTATGCCACGATGGTGCTAGGAGTGTTGATATAGGCTACTCTCATGAGAGTTTTTATTGGTAAGGAGAAGCGACATCCATGCCATTTTCTGGCTAGGGTTTTAAGGCATTAACGGTGCATAGGAGTAGGGAGAAGGGAGAACAGAAGAAGGAAATAGTTGTTGGACATTTCATATGCAGTAGAGTAATCACGACCCAACTCTTTGTGGTTGTGCTGACCGTACTTTTATTTTTCTTTTTAAACTCTATTTAATAGCTATTAGCATTATTATCTCTATTCCTTTCAAAATTTATATCTCCTAAAATACAAGTCCATTTGCTCCAAAAATTTAACCACAACTATAAACTCTATTAGCATATAAAATAAAAATACTTACACCTCTACTTAAAGTTTAAATTTTGATAATTTAATTATTGTCATCATACATTTGAATATTGATATATTTTGAGTCAATAGTTATTTCATATTGATTCTAAAGCCATTAATTGACAAAAGAGGTGTGTCATTGAGATACAAGGTCTACATAAAGTATTTGAGCACAAGTCTTTCAAATTGAGCTACATGATATATCACGAAGATAAATTAAGAGACTATTTTGTAGATATCCATGATGTGGGTAAATTTCACTCATTTGACACAAGGAATTCAAAAGGAAACTAACTAGTATTCAAAAACATTAAAATTAACCCAAAATATTAGATAGGATCTAGAATAAGAGTTCAATTTGCAAATGGGCTCAGATTTTGAGAGGATCCTGAATTATATCTCAAAATAGATTTAGCACCCAAATTTCAGTATGTGGCAACTCTATACCCCTTAAAGAGGATTTCATCCCAGAAATCAGCTAATATATGGTCTATTCAAATACTATTCTCCATCCCTTAATATGATTCAACTAAAAATCTAAATAAGTATGTTACTATAAGGTAATATCCTTCACCAACTCTAGTATCACCTATAGGGTTTTCTCCTACCTACTTGTCAGTGACTAAGCTCAAGAAATCATCGATAAAATTCCATAAAATCATTTTTTCTAAACATATAGTGTAATAAGCAAAAAAAAATCAATGGAAAGTTTTTCGATGCAAAACTAAAAATGACAAAATTCAATGTGAGAACTAAGTCACAATCACTTCATGTCTACATTCCAGTTACTATTACTCCAGCATCCCTTCTACTTGACATAATTTGGGGATTTAGATATCTACAAAACATAAGGAGTCACCTAAGCAATTAGGTGATTCCTGGTCCATATAATACTCTCTATGGTCATGTACACATTTCTAGGTTAATAATATAAATTATGGATATCAACATTTTATTTTACACCACATATATATTAGATATACAATATTTTCATCTTACCCAAGTTTTAGACTTCATCACTTTTTTCTCAATATTGTTTTCAATCATCTTTATGTGACATATTTATTGTGTTAAGATTTTAGATGTACCTTTTATTTCCATTTTTAGTGAGTATGATTTTTACATCAACATGATTCTTAGTTCAACCTAAGTTATCCAAAAGTTTACATATATCCAAAAATACGAGTATCTAGAGGTCTTATTCATCACTTTTTTTCATTTAATTATCTTATTATGGTCTGAGATGCAAATTTGGATCTCAAATTTTTCCTTCTTTTTTTCATCTATCTTTAGATTCATAAATATTATTTTCTCAGAAGTACTAGAATTACATATATAAAAGGAGAACCTATTGTCTCTCAACTCTTCGTATCTTCATAGGGTTTTTCATCCACATATTAACATATTATCATTTATTGCGTCTATATCGAAGGTGATCCAACTTCCACATTTTCTTTTAAATTTGGTGATTTAAATGTTTTAAGAGCCATATTTTAAATCTATGTACATGTGTTTTAAATTCTTCTTATTCAATGGTATCTCCATATGAATATATGCCTAGGGGAGTCCAAAACTTGTAGTTGAGCTAAGTATGTTTTAGGGATTCATATTGAGGTACATACCCCACATCTTAGGCTCATAGTATATCCTACCTATACTGTAGGTATATCCCAATAATTAGGCCAATGATTCTAGGGTTCATTGTGAACTAGTTTTCTAAGTACTAACTACTCCATTTGTACTCCTAACCAAACTTAGTTTTCCATAAGACTTGCATGAGTGTCGACTGTTATAGGCTCTAATACCATGTTTTAAAGACCTGATTCTTAAGATTGAACATTTACAAAATTGCATGAAAAAATATAAACAAATCGTTTTCTACAATCATTCTTTACATCATAGTCTCGAAAGCTTTACATAAGATTACAAAAATAAGGATAGATTCCTATCTACTTTTCAATAGTGGGCAACTCTTGTGCATCTTTTCTATGTCTTCTCTAATCACCTACTCATGAGTTCATAGAGGGAATGAAGCCACACATGGACCCAAAAAAGGGAAACAAAGGTAACAAAGTTGGTACAAAAATTGATATTTGGAACCCAAAATAATAAGAAACTATCTACATGGAATTAATATGACAATATGCAAAGAAATGAACAATATAGGCAAGTATAAAAAGGTATAAAAGGCTTTTCAAATTCAATAATATTCAACGTTCAAATTTTGAAACTAGTCATTCAGTTTCCAATAGTTAGCACATGTCAATGTCTAAGTTGTTGGGGAGGCCATATGTTCTCTTCATGAGAATGAAAACACACCAACTGTGTTTCCTAGTATACTGAGGGACCTCATGTGCTTCTCTCTATGAAGAGTCGTGGAAGCATTATTCCACTAGACCATGGGCACTAGACTGCTCTTTTCGATGTTTAAACAATGTGTTACTATTTTTCAAGATTTATTGTTGGCGGCTTTCAATAAGGAAGGTTAAGGTTTACAACAACTTTAAGCCAACAAACCTAACTAATTATGCATGAAATCAATGAGGGAAATAACTTTCTAGATAAAAATAGAGATTTCATACCTTCATATCAAAGTATGCAAAATGCATAATTCGAAGTATGGACTAGAAGAGGTAAGATATCTACAAATGTAGAGAAATATTTGTCACTACATGGCTTAGAATCAGATGTTTTTCCAATTTCACTTTATTACCCATTATAGGTGGCTAGGGTTTTGATCTTTGGAGTTTAATTCAATTGTTTCCTTTCATAATCTTTTTTAGGGGTGTTAACTAAGTTATATGCATATAATCAAAGTCTTATTGTTAAGTATAACATTATGTGTCACTAGATTAGATCACCAATGTCTCAACATATTCTTGATCTTGGCTTTTACATTTATTTTTACTATATGGTTCATCTCTATCCAAGTAAGTCTAAACATGTCTAGGTTACCCTTACTTATATTGTGGAAGTATCTTCCTCGTATGTATCCTTTCTATCATTACCAAATCATTCAAATTAGATCAATATATAAAATATACTTACGAGACCCTTATTGTATTTCAAAATACCGTAATATGGGTTAATATAAGGTTTTATGGGTCCTCCTTTATGTTTACTTGTCTAAGTTTCAATTGATAGTTTGATTTAGGTTGATGTGGTTCACATCCAAAATAGTATATCCTAGAATATTCTTTAACATATATAGTTTTAGGTTTTGGACTTATAACATGGATATAGTCTTTATAAATACTTAAGTTACTATCTATCACTTACAAATTCATCAGTATAGATATATGCACAAATATTAATACTAATGTGGAAAATATCTACATAATTAACCAAACATGTTAGA
Organism: Alisma plantago-aquatica; assembly: GCA_963693085.1. Taxonomy (NCBI): domain Eukaryota; kingdom Viridiplantae; phylum Streptophyta; class Magnoliopsida; order Alismatales; family Alismataceae; genus Alisma; species Alisma plantago-aquatica. Next base: position 992,089,893 of record OY856409.1, on the reverse strand, counting down.
TGATTGTCATGTCGACATGCAAACCTAATATGTTCTCTATATTATAGCCATTCTCTTTGATATATATAGGTCAATTGTTGTTCATGTAGATAGATAATATAGGTCTATGGTTTACTAATATTAATGCCCTAACTTAGTGTTATATATACCAAGTATTAGCTACATGAATCAATTGATGTATATGATTATATTCGTTGGGTATTATATGTTGTGGGTACCCTGATTATCACCTTATCTATTTTACAATGGTAATGTATTAAGACACATTACTGTATAATTTTGTAGATGTTAAACTTACATGTATATAGAAATATGAGGGGCAACCATTAACCTAGAGAATGATTAAGGAAAAAAATATGAGATATTGAATTACCTATGATGTAGATCTAGAAGATAGTTTGATTGATAGTATCTTCTCTTCATGTTTCCTTGGTCTAACTTGAGATGAAAGTCAGCTGGTGAGCAGGCTAGGGGATGTATTACAAGTTCTGGGATCATACTTGTTTCTTTGTTAGAGATATTCATTTTATGGGATGGCATGGATTTCTTCTATTTTCAATATATTGTTGTCTACTATCAAGCATAAATTATCTCCTAGGATCCACGTTTTGAGGACTATTATTGTGGCCTGGTATCTATCATCTAGCAAGGGACAATCTACAAAGGTCTAGCTTCCATTGATAGTGCAACAACATTTACAGGTCATCGAGTCTTTCTTCATTACTTGTAGGATGTCAGTAGTGGTAGGTGGTGCACTGGCTTGTTGTGTTGCAAGTCTTAAATGGCAGTCAAGGACTCAAAGGGGATGTAAGGAGGCTAGGTGATATGCAGGTTATCAAGAGCCATGTTGTAGGGTTTTGATGTTGGCATGGCAATCATAATCAGAAGGACAAATGTGGTGGCTAAGAAGGTGATAGGGTCAAGGATGTTGAGGTCTGAAGGTGGTGGGGAGAACTACAGAGAAGAGGCACAATATGCAGAATTGTGGAGGTTGATAGGGCCAGATCTGATCATGGATTTCATGGTAAGGGGGTGGCAATTCCACGGTTCAGTCGGGAAGGAAGAACACAAGAGTGTAGATCTATGATGGCAATATCCTATTTTGAATATGGTGAGGAGGGGTGTCAGCATGATGTGGAGGGGCTTGATGCTCGACGGTATAGTAAGGAAGGGGTGTGCAGATGATGATGGAGTTACAAACCATTGAGTTGCAAGTGACTTAGATCATATTCCTCCATTGCGTCCAGGTTGACATCGTGGAGGTCTTGATTACATACCTAGTCTGAGAAGCCATGTTGTAAGCAGAGACAAGGGGATGAAGGGAGGGATTAGTGGTGGCATTTGGTGGTATTTGTAGGTTGTGATGTCTTGGGCAGACACTAACATGGTGGGGGAGAAGGATTGGTCATGATCTAGGTAGTTGAGTTGTAGGGTTATGTGGTAGTGTTGTTGACCGATTGCTGGCGAGGGGGTGTCGATGGTGGTCTGCTACCTTGTATTCTGCAACACATATCTGTTGTGGAGGATGGTGAGATCTAAGAGGATGGAGGTGGTGCTAGAGGCCACTATGGTTCATCGTCAAAACCCCTATTTGTGTTGCTTCACATTGAGGGATCAGAGGAGTTGCAAGGATTCGTGAAGGATGGTAGGTGGCTATAGATCTACGATGTCTGATGGGTGGTGTCTGCCTGGGATCAGAAGTAGGATGTAGTCTGGATAGGGTTGGGATTGTCATCTTGATTCTGGTTAGTAGTCATGATGGTAGGGTAAGATGGAGGTGGTCTGCGATCTTTGGCACGACGACGAGGTGGGTTAGGGTCTATGCAACGATGGTGTTGGGAGTGCTGATATAGGCTAGTCTCATGAGGGTTTTGATGGGTCATGAGGAACGACATTGTTGCCATTTTCTGGCTAGGGTTTCAAGGCATTGACGATGTGTAGGAGTAGGGAGAAGGGAGAATGATAAAACGAAATAATTTTTGGAAATTTTGTATGCAATAGAGTAATCACGACCCAACTCTTTATGGTTGTGTTGACCGTACATTTATTTTTCTTTTTAAAATCTATTTAATAGCTATTTGCATTATTATCTCTATATATTCCTTTCAAAATTTATATCTCCTTAAATACAAGTCTATTTGTTCTAAAAATTTAAGCACAATTATAAACTGTATTAAGATAGACAATAAAAATTGTTACACCTCTACTTATAGTTTAGATAGTGCTATTTTATTTATTGTCATCATACATTTGAATATTGATATATTTTGAGCCAATAGGTATTTCATATGGGTTCCAAAGCCATTAATTGAAAAAATAGGTGTGTCATTGAGATACAAGGTCTACTTAAAATGTTTGAGCACAAGTCTTTCAAATTGAGCCACATGTTCTATCACGAAGATAAATCAAGAGACTACTTTGTAGATATCCATGATGTGGAGAAATTTCACTCATTTAGACATAATGAATTCAAAAGTAAACTAACTAGTATTCAAAAACATTAAAATTGACCCAAAAATTAGATAGGATTTAGAATGAGAGTTCAATTTTCAAATGGGCTCATATTTTGAGAGGATCCTGAATTATAACTCAAAATGGATTTAGCACCCAAATTTCAGTATGTTATAGTGCCACTCGATGGTTGGTAGGATGTCACTAAACAATGGTTTTCTTGTTGGGTACTAATCGATGGTTGGTCAATCAAAGGTTGGGTTGATGGATGTCTACCGATGATTCAGGAAACAAGTTATGAAAGTTGAAGGATGGAAGCTACCAAAGGTCTTGTAACTGATGGCTACACTGGACATCAGTAGATCCAGTTGAAGGTTGGTCTGATGATTCTTGATCGAAGGATGACAATTCAGTGTCTTCTGATGGTTTGATTGAGGGACAATCAATGGAAGAAACAAACTGAAGATTCTAACAATTGATGGCAGTGGTTGATGGCTCAACGTCAAAGTTAACAACTAAAGGTTGTCCATATCGAAGACTCATCTACTGAAGGTAACAACCAAAAGGAAGAAACAACTAAAGGCTTTGCCTTGTGATGGTTTCTATGTGTCCCTCCCATATGCACCAATCACGAGATCCTTAGATATCTATAGATAGGCGATGAGAACTATTAGAACGAGAAATGTAGTTGTTTTTTTTGTCTTTTGTCCAATAGAAGATGTTGACTAGAGACATAGGAGGCGACCGCGAAGGTGATTCGAAGGATGGTAGCAAAGAGAAGGAGGTATGATAGAGGAAATAAATGGTTTCCAGTTGCTCTAGTTGGGTATGTAATTTTTATCTATGGATCTCTTCTTCTCTTCACATTTCCTTGCTTGAAGACTTTGTTGATCCACGAATTAATGTTTTTCCCATCATTTTCTTCATCTTCTTTCTCCACTCGTCATCTCTAGGAGTTGTTTACCCTTAACGAATAGTTTTGGATGATATCTTGAGGTTTGAAGCTCAAATCAGACATGTGCAACCTGGAATTCGAGCTCAGTGGATGCTAATTTGAAGATCAGTGATTTTTTGGACATCGTCTGTGAATGGAAAATCACCTTCTATGTGATTTACAGCAAGTAAATCTGAATAATATAATTCCAATATTTATTTGTACTCTATAATAGTTGTGATGAGATTTTCATACATGTTTGGTGATTTTCCAGCAGTGGAAATGGCTTATTCATTACACTTGGTATTGTGTTGTAATATTTAAAATTAATGTGTGAATTTCCATGTATGATGAAAGATGAAATGGTGGAATCAGAGGCATTGTAAATTAAAAATCTAAAGGATCAGATTGTATCCGTAAGAATTTTTGGAAGTATGTTATTTAGCCAAATAAATTGTGTGGTTAATTATAAATGCTTAGTTGTTGAAAGTAGGGTAATGATTAGTAATAATGATAAATTTCATCAAATCAAATTAAATATCATTAGATGATAGATGCCCTAGACATTGTAGAATCCTTCACAGGAAGGCATGCGTTGTGAGGAGGAAGCATGCTTCTCGACTAGAGGTATTGCTGATTGAGATAAGTCAGAACGTACTAGTAGGGTGTTGGGGTGTATGCCAATGGGAGAATGATTCTTATATTTGAGAGGTATCTAAACAATCAGGGAGTTAGTGGTACATATGTTACAGATCAGTGCTCACCTTCGGTAGGACCAGTGATGTTGTATAAGCCATAGTACTTTGACTTCACCTGAGCACTCAGGTTTAGAGGAGAGTCTAGATATATGACCGCTCCCATTATCCACCAAGAGCCAAACATGGTGACAATCATTGTAGATGGGGCATTTGAGATTGAAGACTAAATATTCCATGTAGGCTTCTAAGTCTTATACAATGCTATTGTAGTTTACTATGATGCTTTTACATGTTTTGGTACACCTAGTGTGGGTCCAATGACATAATAATTGGATTGATAAACCCAACAATTGTTAGTAATTTTCTCTAATAAGTTGTTTCACTTTTTTTCCACTTTTTATTAATTTACTAAAATTTCGATTGTCTTGCTTAGCTTAGTAAATTCCTAAACTGCATATCTCTCTAAACTGCTTATCCATGGTTATTTGTTAATTTTGTACTCACTAGGCTAGTAGCTCATCAACCTATTAAAATATTTTTTAGGGAAAGGACGAATTCCTAAAGAAGATATGGAAGTCAACTTTTATCAAGAATTGATAAGAGTTTTACAAAGAGGTAGTTAGATTAGTTATAAGGTCTCTTATCCTTCTTATGGATATTGAGAATGGGAGTGAGAAAAGAGAGTAGTATTTAAAGAGATGTATTGGATGCATACTAAAGAAAAAACTCTTCTTTTATGTAAAATTTAAACCATGTTGTAACCTTTCATGGTTTGCATAAATAAGATGTTATATTTATAGTTAACATGATGTTTCATAGATTATATTAATCTTATGAAGAGAAAATTGAAGAATGGTTTTCAGTTAGTGATTAATTGTGAATGAACTAATCCCTCTTTGGTGGGCTTACCATGGTTGATGGGTTTGGGTCACATCAATTCTTTGATATCAGAGCATAGAATAAACTTAAACTGAGTTTAAGTTTCAAAGAGAGGTGATAAAAGACCAATAGGATTAGGATGCTTTCCTCTTTAAGCTACAATTTTCTAACAGATGTGTTCTGATATGGACATGCAAATGCCAGGGAAGGAACATAGACTCTATGAGGAACAAGCTGAGAGCTATTATGTCCCTGACCCTTGAGCAATGGCTCAATAAGGATAAGATAGGGATGAGGTGACAAGGAAGTATCATATTGTTCTAGAGACAAAGCAAATATAAGATAAACAAGAGGTCCACATTTTCTAGTAAGGATCTAATGAGATCCTATGAGCTCGTAAAGAAGCTTGATGTGAATGAGCTTTGTGGAACACCGATCTAGATGTGGAATACGTACGACTTCAATAGATGGAGAAGGTTTTTCATTTAAAGGAATTGATAGAAAACAAGTAGATTAATCATGCAATATATCTACTTAAATGAGATGTTGAGTTATGGCTGGTGTAGAGTGGAAGATAAGAGGCAAAATACAATAGTGACATGAGGGATTTTTTAGATGAGTTTCACCTTAAATATTTTCCTCATACCGTCTCAAGTTACATGATCAAATAGTTGGAGAGTATTAGACAAGCAAACATTTCAATTGGCAAATATTAGGCAATTTTTTTATTCTTAGTCGGTACCATATGACATTTAGAAATGTAGGAGATTTCAAGGAGGTGTGATCTAAGTTTAGAAATACCATATCAGCTATTGAGAAATGAGATAGAGAACATTTGGGAGATCTTGTGAAAGTATCAAGACATATCAAATAATCACTTAATGTTGATAGGTGCACTGAGAGAAAGAAAATATGTTGAGATTTCAGTAGAGGAGGACAGAGTGAAGGTGGATTCATAGGAGGTGGATTCATAGGAGGTGGATTCTTTTCCAATATAGGGCGAGTTCTTGGTTGTTTTGGAAGGAAAGATGTGGTATCTTCTAATAGTTGGGGAAGATCTAGTCCTAGGATATGGAATACACCACCTAGATGTACATCATCATCTAGGTCTTTAGGATCATCAGTGTCAATGATAGGTTCACAGAGACAAGATACGACCATGTGTGATAACCACAGAAGGACACATTGTGGTCAGTGTTGGGGAGAAAATGCTCCAGTATGTTTTTACTATGGAGAGAGGGGACATATGAAGAGGGATTATCGAAAGCTTCAATTATACTTGAACAGAGTCACAGTTACAATTTCAGACTCCTTACAGACATGCTTTAGTCATAGGAGCAAGTTCTTCAGTGACCTCAAGCTCTAGAGGGGGAACGACTAGTACTAAAGCAGATAGCGAGGAGACCATGGTATTGGGAGAGCTACAAGATGTTTCTTCTCTATGACTCAATCAGAAGGAGTAGTCTCTCTCAGAGTTATGACTGGTGAGATTCTTCTCTTTAATGATGTTTGAATTAAAAATTTTATAGATCATTGTGCAACACATTCTTTTATACAAAGGACATTAGTTATTGGATTAAATCTTATTACTCAAGATTTATCTTATGAGTTATTGTTAAAAGTGTTGTTAGGTGAATCAACAATTTGACAGAAGTATATCTTAGATGTGTGTTGAGTTCTAGTGGGTATACTATAATAGTTCATCTCATATCCTTAGATGTAAATTCTTTCCAAATTATTTGGGGTATGGACTACCTTGAAATATATCATGTTCAATTGGATTGCTGGAAGAAAGAAGCTATCTTTCAACAAGAAGGTTTTTCTTGTGTCTTTACTAGAGATAGACAAGTCTTAACCACATATATAGTATTAGGTAATGTATCTAATAAGAAAGGGTATGAGGCCTTTCTAGCATATGTGGTAGACTCTAGGGTAGAGAAAAAAGAATAACCAATATAGAGGATGTTCCAGTATTATGTGAGTTCCCAAGTGTTTTTTCAGGCAAGTTACTAGGTTTACCTCAAGAGAGGAATGTTGACTTCTAGATACAAATTGTACCTGGTAGCCACCCAATAGCATTACCAGCCTATTGAATGGCAGTTGCAGAGTTCAAGGAGTTAAAATCCAATTACATGAATTAATAGATAAATGTTTCATTCAACATATTACATCACCTTGGGGAGCTCAAGTTCTTCTTGCAAAAAAGAAAGATGGAACCATATGATTATGAGTATATTGTAGACAACTACATAAGATAACCATTAGGAAGAAATATCTTCTTCCTAGGATTGATGACCTATTTGATAGGTTTTGTGAAGCAACAATCTTTTGAAAGATAGATATCAGGTCATGTTATCATCAATCGAGAATAAAGGCATTAGATGTACCCAAGACCTTTATGACAATATATTGGCATTATGGGTCTTTATTCTTTTATTTTGGACTAACAAATGGCCCTATGTATTTTATGGATATGATTCTGACCGTATCTAGATCAATTTATAGTGGTGTACATAGATGATATTCTTCTATATTCTAGAAATGTAGAACAACATGAGAAACATCTCAGGATAGCCTTGTAGTTGTTGAGACAACATCAGTTATATACTAAATTGAACAAATGTGAGTTAGGGTTATCTGAAGTTTCTTTTCTTGGAAATTTCATATCAGGAGAAGGAGTCATTGTAAACCCTAAGAAAGTGGAATCTATTCTACATCGAGAGAAATCCACAACTCTAACTTGGATTGGAAGTTTTTCTTGAATTGGTTGGATACCGTACAAGGTTTATAAATAACTTCACTATTCTATTATCACCACTTACACATTTTAAAGAAAAGATGTACCCTTTGTTTGGTTTGATAGTTGTGAAAGAAGTTTTCAAACATTAAAGCAAATGATAACGTCAATACCAGTTTTGATCCTACTAAAAGTGGATAACGGTTATGTAAAGAGTTGAAATCAATCCAACCCTCTACTAATAACAATGGTAAACAAAATACAATTGGGATAGCAGTGGAAGATAAAATTTTGACTATATTCAATTTAAATAAAATGTACATAAAAATTCTCCCAATATGGGTGTTTCTCATTATCCTCTTTTACCCATTAAATCCCATATTACTTCTAATTATTGCATTTATCTTCTCCTTTATATAAAATTTGGATTTTCTATTATTTCCCTTATTATAGGAAGTGCTAGAAAGTTCTAGGACGAATTTATTTTTTCTTTTTATCACTTAAGTGGATATTGTGCATATTTGACCCATTACTAAGCTTCCATTGAGGTATTTGTGCATAAACCCAAATATTGGAATAAAAGGTGAAAAATGTTCAATAAACCATCATATTGTCCAAAAATTAAATAGAAAGGCCAAAGATGATAGAAATGAAAGGAAAAGATGGAAAAGAGGACCAAAAAGGTAAAAAGTCCAGAATTCAGTATGTTACAGCACTCCACCCCTTAAAGAGGATTTTGTCCCCGAAATCACTAGCAATTAGGTAAGGGTGAGTGTGCAACCTCACATCACAAAACTTTAGGTTGTTCCTCCAACCATAAAACTTCCACCATAACTTATACTTCAACTACACCTAAGGGTTCACAACTTCACATACAACTCATCGTAGGTTGGGTTCTCAAGGATCACTTAGGGTTCCACTATTAAGATATTCCTTTTAAGAGATTTAACTTTATTTACATTTTTGACTTATTAACATTATATTCATTATGATAACACATTGTCATCATTATTTTAATTATGTCATGTCACATTCACTTAGTTTCCAAAAAGAATTATATTTCATTATTATGCACAATTAGAGGTTACTCAATTATCTCAACAGTCATTATTATATTTGATCATTATCCTTAAAAATTCAGATTTATACTTACTTATCCTCATATTATCACTTTATTAATTATAACAAATTGTTTTACATGAATATAAGACATTCTATCCAATTTGTAGTTAAGCATACAATTATTTCAATTAATGTCACATTAGTTACTTATATTCATATTAACGTTGTCACAATGTCACATTATCTTTATTGCTCACATTAATGTCATCATTATTCATTTCCTTATATTTATTCATTTATATTATTTATTTTGCACATATATGTGAATCCAATCACTTCATATTCACATTGAAGCCATTACATGTATTTCAATGATCAAGGTGAAACATATTACATATTAATGAATTGATTCACATTAGGTGGCCAATCACGTGTATATTAGATAACAAGGTAACTTGCATTTTATATTGATGACTTGATTAATATGTGATTAGATGATTATATATATATCATTTATGTGTATCAAAGAATGTTAACTGATTATGGCCATTAACATCATTAATGTATCATGAAAGGCATTAAAGATGTATATATTAGGGTTAGATTATTGCAACTTAGGGTTTAGGTCGACATGACCATTTTATTTCACTTATTCATCCTTAGCATGCATTAATTATGAATTATAACCTTACTCATCATATCATTAGGGTTTATTGGTTCATGACATTATTAACATCTTACTTATTGACAATTAGCATTTATATTCATATTATGTGCATTGGATGTACATTAGGGTTCAAGCACATGCATTATTCCTTAGATGATAATTATATGTTCATTACATATTAACAAGCATGTTAGGGTTACGATTATATCTTGTTTAGTCAAAACCAAAGATCCAAGCACACCAACCACCTAAGTATGAGGTTAGGGTTTCTAAAGATAGATTAGATAGATTTCAAGATATCAGGGGGTTTCATCCCCCTAAAGAGGATTTCGTCCACGAAATTTAACCACTCAAACATCATCAACCAACCATACTCCACCCCTTAAAGGGTTCGACCCATCAAGCCAAACTACATTAGGGTTAAAGGATAAGTCTAACTAAACCATTCTCAAGATCCATCATGCTTCCACTACGCACTCTGATATCTTCTCAAATACCCAAACTCTAAGATCTAGGTTCTAGGGACATAAGGAAACTATCTTGGTATCCATCCTCAAACAAATCAAATTAGGGTTCCCAACGATATACAACATAGAACTCTAAGGTTACTATTTCCTAAAATCAAACTATTTTGGACAATTTGTATTAGCTCAGGCCAGGCCGGTATCATATGGGCACGGGATTCCTCATAAACCAAGCTAGTGGTGTAGAGGAAAATATTGCCAGCCCCCGAAACCCTGATCCTTTCTAGACACCTTTGCTTCAAATTCATGCCCTAATAGTTGCCTAAAGGCAAACCTAAACAATATTAAGTTATGCATATTTTTAATTATGAGTATTTTAGGATTTTATTCATCAAGGTTCTAATGTAGAACTATAGGGTCCTAAATCAACCTATCATCAACATAGATCAAATCTAGGCAAGCATGTCACTTAAAGGAAACTATGCAAGTCTAGGGTTCTAATTAGGGAGACAAACTGAAATAGTCAAAGATCCGACTACCATTGGCTCTGATACCATGTTGTAAAGAGTTTAAATCAATCCACCTCTCTAATAATAACAATGGTAAACAAAATCCAATTGGGATAGTAGCGGAAGATAAAATTTTGACTATATTCAATTTAAATAAAATGTACATAAAAATTCTCCCAATATGGGTGTACATGCTTTATATAAAAAGAGGATCTCAGTAGAGGGAAACTAAACTACTCCACTTTTGTCTCCAAGCAACACATCCATCAGCCAAGTCCATGCCAAAGCTACAATCTTCATGCCATATCCATCACCTTGCTCCACATCTGGGTGGTTGGAAAAACACCCAGCAAGAGGGAAGGAAAATAAAAGTATGTGTTACAAGATTATTCTAAGACAACAAGATAAGAAAAGTATGTAAAAGTAGGATAGGGTTCATCATAAGATGAAGATAATCAAGAGAATGAGTCCATTTATATAAAAGAATATTTCAATAGATGCTTGCCACAAACAATATATAACCAAGGTTTGCATGTATGATTAATATTGACTATCTTAACTATGTAGTGTTGAGGAACCTACCGAACCTTCAACCAAAAGGGTGAGGGGAGAGTAACACATTTCCAGTCACCTGCACATATTTCATGTGCGGGGGAGAATAACACGTTCCCCAGGGGAGAAATAACACATTCTCCAACTATGGGTGGTTATACATACAAGTACCACTACACTAGTTAATTAGTATAATAAAATCAACATGCTAGAAAAAGAGTTATGGAAAGATTAACCAAAGGATTATATAACATGGCAGTGGGGTATAAAAACCCAAACAAGATAATACTACAACAAATTTTTGAGGCATAAATAAATTAGGTTTCAAGAATAATGGATTAAGTCAGATTAAGCCTCATTAGGGAATATGGGTATTGGTATAAAATTTTCCCAACTGAAGGGTATTATGCACATACCTTAGCCTCAAGAGTTCTAGAAACCACTTTCCAACCCTTCACACGAATCAGAACCCACTTTCCCTAATATCATCATTAGATCTATGAATTAGAATTAAGTATACTCATTAAAGGTTTAAAACCTCAAAACCATCGAATTTTTCCACAAACGATCAATTTAGACTCTGAAAACCTCACTAATTTCCCTAATACTATCTTAGTTACGTTCTTTTGATCAAAATAACATATATATTTGTATATTTTTGTGTTACTGACTTTTTAGGCTATTTTCCATATTTTTAAGTAATTTAAATTATCCTTAAAAACACATATTGGAAAACATCAGAATCAAATCACAAAAGTATTTTTATTAGATAGATCACATTCTCCCAATTCCAAAACATATTTTAGTTTTAAATTTGGATAATCGAGTAAAAAGATACGATTTTCAAAGATCAACCAATGAGACGATGCCATGTAGGCGTTTAAAAAAAACACAACTCCTCATCTCCTTCCTTTCTTCACGAGCCATGGCCAGTGATAGCAAGCTGCTGCTTGCTTGGACCTTTGGGCGGTTTTGATATAGTACACGAAACTCGACGCAAAGACATGCAACGGAAAGCCAAGGAAAAACCAGATTCAACCATACCTCGAATCCTGTAGAAGGTGCACCATGGAGGAAGAGGAAGGCACCGCAAGCTAGGTGTCTACGGCGGCTAGATGCAGGTCCAAACGTCCACGAAACCCAAAATTTAAGGCACATGTGAGTTTCTAAGGTGATGGCGGTCCTAGGGGCATAGATATATATAGGCAAGGGAGCCCATGCTAGGGTTTAGCTAGGTGGAGGTATAGAGGGGCGGCACCCAAGTTGGGTGTTTCTTGAATCTCTGCCAAAACCCAAAAACTTTGGGATAAATCAGTGCGGATTTATGTAAGGAATTTGTAGGATAAAAAAGTATTAAATTTGATTGAGTAAAACTCGAGATAAATGGATTGTAACTTGCCAACCAAGTAACATGTTGTCAAAATGGACCGAGGAAGAAGACAAAGTATGGATCCTCAGATCGAGATCCAACGACTGACGATCAACGTGAAATTACAGTTGTAAATTTGATTCCCATTCAAATTCGACTAAATTGATTTAATGCTTCTCTCTCCTCATTTGGAGGCCCAAACGACATCCAAAAATTACCAAATTTTATATCCTTACTTATTTTGATGCGTAGAATCCAAATATGAAATTAGTTTTGCCTTTTGAGAATCTTTATTATGTTAAATAATTCAAAACACATTTTATCTTTCCTCATTTATTTATGACTCTCTGATCATACAAAAATTACAAAACTTGACCCACAAGTCATATAAAGTATGTTGGACACGAATTTTGCATTATTTGCATTTGTTAAAGTTGTTTGTTATTTTAAATAATGAGTTGAAAGTTTTGCACACATTCTCTCTCCTAAATTTATCTTCTCAACAAATATTTTCTAAATTGATTTAAAATTCATCCAAATGTCTATTTTAACATGTAGAATACGAATTTGGTATTATTTTATTTTTTTGAAGACTTTTATTATTTTATTTAATTCATTTAAATTTTATCACTTATTTATCCTTATAATTTATTAGAGGCATATAGAAACTTTCTAAAAATATAAACTTGGTATACAAGCAATACTAAACATTTGGAACACGATTTTGTCATTAATTAAATTTTTTAACATATATTTAATATTTTTGGTCTTTAAGTCATTTTCTCTCTCCTGAATAAAATAAAATATTAAACATGGACCGAATTAAACATAAGTTCACACATAGACTAATTTTGATATGTATATTATGAATTTGGAGTTAGTTTTCGAATTTGAGGATATTAGATATTTTATTTCTCTTTCTTGGCTCATTTCCCATTTTCTTTTGATAATGACATTAATATTTACGTTTATGTTCCACGTTAAATGATACTTGGCCCTTAAGTTACTTTTTGGTCAAGAAAATGAATTTGAGTGTCAAATTAACCTTGTGGGTTTCCAATTATAATTTTTGGTGCAATATGTTTCTCATTATCCTCGTTTACCCATTAAATCCCATATTGCTTCTAATTATTGCATTTATCTTCTCCTTTATATAAAATTCGGATTTTCTCTTATTTTCCTTATTCTAGAAAGTGCTAGAAAATTCTAGGATGAATTTATTTATTCTTTTTATCACTTAAGTAGATATTTTGCATATTTGACTCATTACTAAGCTTCCACTAAGATATTTGTTGATAAACCCAAATATTGGAATAAAAGGTCACTACTACAGAACATGTCTTTGGCGTCGGATTTTTAACCCCTTTTAGCGACGGTTCTCAAGTGATGCCTATGTGGGCACCGTTAAAGGTCGAACTCTTTGACGCCGGTTTTATAACCGATGCCAAAAGGTTTCACGCCATAAAAAGGGTGCCATCTAGGACACTTTATGCGTCAGTTTACAACTAAAAACCTGATGCCATATTCCCAGACACCATGGCCGTGCTTCCCTACACGGCCGTGTTTAGTACTCTAGGTGTCAGTTTTGTACTAATAACCGACGCTTTTTTCACCACGGTCGTGCTTTTCTGCACGGTCGGGTTGTTTTGTCATATTAGGCGGCGGTTTTATCCAATAACCGACATTGTAAGGCTTTGATGACGGTGTTTTATTAATAACCGACGCCTATGTTTTTTTTCTTATCAGTTTGTAGGCCTGCTATGGCTGGTCAGCAGGATAAGAACCTGCAGTTCAGTTTTCTGAACTACAGGTTTATGACATCCATTGATATCAGCCTACAAACAGGCCACAAACCTACAAAATCAACAAATATACTTTTCACACAAGTAGATACATTCAGACATCAATTCAATTCTCACATTCACATATGTAGAAACATTCAGACATGTATAAACATTCAGAAATATTCATTTACAAAATATCATTCAACATCGCTATCAGCATCCCAATTATATCTTACAATCGCCACTGCTTGTATGGCTCTTGCTCATTCTTCTCTTACTTTATTTAATACTTCCATCGTATATGGAGCATGTACATATTTTAAGCGTTTACCTATAGTGTGGTCAGTTTTAAACACCAGCAAAGAGAATGATGTATATATATATAAGTAATAATATAAAAATAAGATTGATATATTTCATACTAACTAATGAGACTATATATAATACCTCATGTATGGTATCGATGTCCAATGCGGCATATTTGATAATCATCTGCATAAATTGCATCACATAGTATGCGCATGCCCAGCCGTTGTCTTGTGTAGTGCACTATAAATTGAAACATACAAAATATTAAAAAATACAACTAAGCACAATTCACATAAATAATATATACATTATAGTCGGGAACTTACTTTTACGTTCTCCCAAATTATTGGCTGGTTCTTTTTCCTTGGGATCTTTCCTCCATCCGTTATGAATGCATATAAACCCCTACATGTTAATGTAACACAGTAAATTGCATAATTAAATAGTAATGTAATAACAGATGTTAACGGATATAAAAATGAAATATTTCTCACCAGAATAATGACAATCTCATTACGTGTCCAATTTTAGTATTCAATGTACTCCCCGCAGGATCTAGATAATAAACAGTGAACATCCTAAGGAGAATAACTAGTAACTCCCAATGCCTACCGCTAGAGGTAAAAAAGTTAAAAATTAATAACTCAAAATCCACAATAAAAATGTAATTTTATTAAGTCCAAATTATAAGTAAAGTAAACTTACTTGACATTGAATGGAGCTATTATTATCGTCTTCTGTTGCCGACCGAAAATTGTAAAAGCATCTATACAGTTTTGTTGAACACTATCAGGGTCTTTAGCTACCATACTAATCAATGATGGAATCAAAAATCCCACATGGTCAAATGCAAATTGTTTGCATTGATTTTCGACTAAGTAGCTGCAAAACATGTATTACGTATGCATTAATATATAAGAAACCATATCACCAGATCTTACACAAGGTATATGGATGTATAAACAAGATCTCACCTTATCCATATCTCTATCATTGATATGTTCAGCCAATCATATATAAATAACTCAATAATATCTTGTATAAATAAAGAGCTTTCGTATGATTGACCTGCATAATTCACTTCTAAAGAAATAATTATAGGGCAATGTATATTATGTGCTCACAGCCAACATGCCATTCCCCTACAAGCAGGACCTAACAGGTATTTTAGGTTTGTTGGAACCTAACTTGGTAATGCAGGAAGTAGAGGTGGAGGCCTAGGTGCTCCAGGTGTCTTCTTTTCAACCTGTATATATAATTTCAGATCAATTAACCTCATATATACACATTAACAATCTAAAGTAATGTAAATTTATCTTACAATTTCAGTAGTGTAGATGACATCTGCTTTGGGCCGCAATATCACCCCGCCTTCTGCCTCAACAAGTGTATCAATATCCGGGTGGGCATATGGTAATGTAGCTTCCCTCCAATCGGGTAATACATGTATCGGGCTCACACGAATGTAGCCCTGTGGCATTGGAGTCCCATGAAATGTTGCCCCAGGAAGGGACGGGTAAGCCTGCGCCTCTGCAACAACATAGTCTTGCATTCTTAAGCGGCATGGATTCAACACCTACAAATTTACGTAAAGAATGTTATACATATATACATATCATCTTAAAAACATATCATCTTGAAAAAAATATCTACAATGTCATAAACAATACTTACAACAGACGTGTTAGGCGGTGGGTCTATAGGATTACTCTCAGTCTGTGCATCAGGAGAAGAGTGGGTCGCCATAGGCTGATTGGAAGCCTGAGATGTCTTCCACTGCACTATTTCTTCCTTGACCTTCTCAACAACTATATCATTGACCTTCTTAGCAACTATATCCTCGACTCTCTTATTCTCCTATACATGGATAATAGAAACATTAGCTTCTTATTATTGAATTTCCTTTTGCAGTAACATTCTAAAAAAAGAATATGTTACCTCTTCTTGTGAAAGTCCCGCTCTGGGTTTGCACTGGGATGGCCCAAAGAATTCTTTGATGCCCACACCAGCGCCTACACCCCTAACATGTCCAGGATGCTCTGGGTTACCCAGAGCAACTGTCAATTCATCCCTTGTGCCCTGAGGGATGAACATGCCTTGTTTCCTCTGCTCATGCAGCTCCCGCTAATCACCATCAAAATAAATTGGTAAGTTAACACCACAAATAATCAATATTCAAACGATTGCTCTAAGAGTTGTATTTTACCATTTTCGCAGTCGCCTCAGCAGTTACATGCTTCTTTATTTCACCCTTCTTATTTTGCCTCTCAGCTATCCAGACATCATGGTGAGGCATGGGTGTGGCACATGTAGTAGAGGACTCCTGAGTAGCAGCAGACTCTGCCTGTAGTCTTTGGCGAACACTTGCATAGCCCTTTGGACCCATAGTGTGGTCATGCACATTCAGTGCACGCCTTGCTTTTTGTGCCTCACTGAGGGCCTAGTTAGTATGCACATTAATGATTTGGTTAGTAGCACTAAATGTTAATCTTGAATAGGTGAATACAACGTATATTAATTAAATTGGGAGTGACACCTAATACCTTGAATTCTTCAGATTTTCTTGAAGCAACAAACGTGTCCCAATCTTCTTTATCCAAGAAGTTCCACTGTTCAAGGGATGACTTGTTCTTCTTATCACCATCTTTTATGTATTCTCTATTGATATTTGTCCTATAGTTCCTTAGCATCTTTCCAGCGCGTTGGATCATGCTTTTACGATGCAGCTTCTCATCCAATGCAAACATATTCTATAAAATAGAATTGTTATTAACTAGTATCCAAAAATAGAATTACAAATAATAGAATTTGTAATCTACAAAATAGAATTGCAAGTAATAATAACTCACGCATAAATCCTTCCATATCAAGTCTTTCTTCGCATGAGGAAATTTATGCCAATTATCATACTTAACACCACAATGGCTTCGAGTGACAACCCCAAGATAGTTTACAAAATTATTGTGGTTCACTCCAATTGCATTTCCTCCATTATCAAACTCCACAACCAATCTAGATCCACTGCCACTTAGCGCTATTAACTTCTTCAATAGAGTGATGCCCCTTTTCTTGTTAAGTGTTTGGTGATGCGCATCAAGTTCCCCCACTGCTTCAGTGGGTACATGTGCATCATCAACCAAAAATTTGACAAAAATAAACACACTGAATTAGTCCAATATAGAAATATGGGATATATGATATAACTAGAAGATAATGAATTTTATAGAAATACAGGATATGTTTTTAGAACTTACATTGGTATCCTCGCCATGCTCATCATGGACAGCATGCTCATCATGGACTTCATGCTCATCATGGACATCATGCTCATCATGGTCAGCCATCTAAAAATGTCATTAAAAAGGAAAACATTTAGCATTTGTATTAACTAGAAGATAATGAAACATCAAATCTGAAAATGATATTGATATTAAAAAATCAAACATTTAGCTTCAAAAAAATATATATAAACATGCATGCCTCTAAAATTGTGATCTTTCATCAATTAACAATCCTTCATTGTGATCTCTGCGCACATATAAGTCATCATTCTGATATATAATAAATGTGTACCACCTATCCATCGTTGAAACCTTATCTCACTAGTAAGTGTATAATGTGTATTGGGTTTTCAAGAAAATTTCAGCAGCATTTCCCCGCTGTTCTCTAAGTATACTTAGAGAACAAATAGGGAAATGCTACCAAAATTTTCTCGAAAACTCAATACACATTATACACTTACATTCTAAGTGAGATTAGGTGTTCAAGAACAGTCCCGAACCGGGGACTATCCAACATTTACTCCTAATGAGTAAATCTTGGATGGGTTTCTAGGCCAACAAACACAATAATAGATAGGTACATGTTAGGGTTTCATCACAATTAATGTTAGGGTTTCATCACAATTGATGTTAGGGTTTCATCAATGTTAGGGTTTAATCAAATCAAATTAGGATGCTAGAATGGACAAGTTTAAATCTTATTTCAACATGCACCAAAATTTACTGAATTAGGTTAAACATTAGGATTAGAAACACAAATATATGCAAGCAAAAGATTTGTTCGTATCCTAGAATTTACATAAAGCATTACATAAAGATTTGTTCATATCCTTACCAATAGCAAGCACGGATGTGGTTGTGTTGGCCTACCACGATCGTACTGGACAGCACGACCGCGGTAGGCCAACACAGCCACAGTCGTGCTTACTTTTGGTAAGGAACTACAGAGAAGGAAAGCTACGGAGAAAGAAGCAAAGAGGCTAGGGCTACCTAGAGCTAGCGTAGAGAAGAGCGGCGACGACCGGCGGCAGCAGTGGCGGCGAGCAGGTGAAGACCAGAGCAGAGCGTCGAGCAGCAGTGGCACCAGGAGAAGAGCAGAGCAGACCAGCGAGCAGCAGTGGCGGCAAGCAGCGGCGGCAGTAGGAGAAATCGGACGTGACGGCGGCGACAGCGAGCAGAGCCGCACCAGCAGCGGCGGCAGCGAACAACAACGGGCGTTGTCAGGTGATTGTCGGGCGATTTTAAGTGAGCGGCGATCACAGCAGAAAACTATCACGATGAAACAAGAAGGAAGGGGAAGAGGCGGGTGATATGGGTCTATTAAGTTTGTCAACAACGTCGGTTATCTGGAAAACCGACGCCTTTTACCTTTAAGCATCGGCCGATATTAAAAAACGAATGTCCAGTTAGACAATCTTTGCCCTAAATTATTTGGCGGGAACCATTATCAGCGCTGATTATCAAAGGATAACCGACACCTAAATTGGAACTTTTCACGCAAATTTCCATCTTATATCAGCGTCGGTTAGTAGTTAAAAAATCGACGCTATATGTGATACTTTGGGGGAAAATTTTTTTGCTCGAAAATTAGATTTTGCGGGCGATTTTAGGCGTCATTTTGTTTTACCCAGCCGACGTTGAATACAAAGCGGTACCCGTATCTGGATGGTCTTTGAATATAGATGTCGGGGTTCCTAAATATCCGACGTTGAATATTATAGGCGTCAGTTTTGTTTAATAACCATCGCCCAGAAAAGCGACATTGAATGATTTTTCTATAGTAGTGGGTGAACAAATGCTCATTAAACCATCATATTGTCCACAAATTAAATAGAAAGGCCAAAGATGATAGAAATGAAAGGAAAAGATGGAAAAGAAGACCAAAAAGGTAAAAAGTCAAGAATTCAGTATGTTACAGGTTATGTATTGTTATAATGCATCCATAAGGGATTAGGATGTGTTCTTATGCAACAAGGAAAGGTGGTAGCTTACTCTTCAAGGTAGTTTAACAAGAATGAAGAGAACTATACTACACATTATCTTGAGCTAGAAACAATAGTACATGCTTTAAAGATGTGGCACCATTATCTCTACAGTGAGCCTGCTAGATCTTTACAGACCATAATAGTCTAAAGTACATTTTTACTGAAAGGTCTCAACTTGAGGCAATGCAGATGGTTATAGCTCATAAAAGACTATGATATTACCATTGACAATCATCCTAAGAAAGTAAGTGTTGTAGAATATGTTTTGAATAGAAAGTCTAAATTAATGGTGGATGTACTTTCTGTGGCATGTGAAAGAAGTGATTTGTTAGTAAGAAGATGAATTTAAATTTGAATGTATTAGAAAATAGTGAACTGATTGCATAGATGCAGGTTATACCTATATTTTATGATCATATCAAGGGGCTTCGACAGAGTGATATGAAAATGCAACAGATCATGCATGATATAACAATAGGAAAGATGATAGAGTTCAGATATTCAATGATGGGTTGTTGTATCAGCAAGTTAGATTGTTTGTGCCAGATGACACTAAGTAAAATAGATTCTTGAGGGAGCTCACTCTTCTATGTATGTCATTGATCCAGGTAATACAAAGATGTATAATAATCTTAGAGAACTATATTGGTGTCCAGGTATGAAAAGAGATGTGTTTGAGTATGTAGCTCAATGTGGTAGATGTCAACACGTAAAGGCTGACCATCAGAAGACAGCAGGTACCCTACAATCGCTCCCTATTCCTATATGGAAGTGGGAACATGTCACTATGGAATTTGTTGTTGGTTTACCTAGGACACCACATGGATTGTTTCTTTATTGGTAATTGTAGACAGATTCACTAAGTCTTCTCACTTTTTGCCAGTTAAGACAACATGGGATACGCCTAATATAGCTAAAGTCTGCATAGTGAGATAGTCAATATGCATGGAATACCAGTTTTTATAATATCAGATAGAGACCCAAAGTTCACATTCAGATTATGGAATCATTTACAACATGAAATGGGAAGAAGATTGAAGATTGGTATAGCTTTTCATCCTCAAATAGATGGACTTTCAAAAAGGACAATTAAACCTAGAGTACATGTTGAGAGCATGTGTTCTATAGTTTAATGGGAGTTGGTTGGGATGATCATCTTAGTCTTATGAAAAGTGCTTACAAAAATGATTATTGTTCCAATTTAGCAAACACACCCTATGAAGCTCTATATGGAAGATAGTGTATATCACTTATATGTTGGTATGGAGTTGGTGAAAAATAGATCTTAGGTCCAGAGTTGGTGGAAAAGACAATAGAAAAGATATATGTGATCATGAAATAATGGAAAGCAAGACATGATAGATAGAAAAGCTATGCATAAAGGAGATGTAGACCGGTTTAGTTTTATGTTGGGAATGAGGTTTACCTACAAGTGTCACCATGAAAGGAATGTTGAGATTTGGAAAGAGAGGCACATTAACTCCTAGATTCATGTGTCCTTATTCAATTATCCAAAGAATTAAACCAGTAATATATAAGCATGAATTGCCTCCTGAACTAGCTAACTTACATAATGTGTTTCATGTATACATGTTAAACAAGTACGGTTAAGGTACATAGAAGATTATAAATCTAGAATAATACAATTAATAGAAGATAGATCTTATGTAGAAGAACCTATATAGATCTTGGATCGAAGAACAAGGAAGTTTAAGAAGAGGGAGATACCTCTAGTGAGAATGTTATGGAGAAATCATGGTGTAGAAAAATCTATGTGGGAGTTGGAATCTGAGACGTGTAGCAAATATATTTTCTATTAAGGAATTTTCAGGTGAAGCCTTTATTTGAGAGGGATATTGTTACGATGTGTACCATGCTTAGATTTGTAATCATGAAGTTAATGATAATCTTAGTAATTGTCATGTGCATTAATATCCCAACTATTTTGCAAATTAAATAAATTTTAAACATTCTAAATTAATTTTTGGTGTGTAATTGAAGTGAATTCAATTATGAATCCATAGAAACAAGAATGGATCAAATTGTAGTTGAAATGAGTAAATTATAGCATTTTGAGTTCTCTTGTAGAGTTTCCATCAGTTAACAACCGATGGGATCTGTCGAAAGATTTGCTAAGTTGACAAGCAATGGTTTTGTTGGAAGTCACCTTTCAATAGTATAGAGGAAAATGACATCTGAAGGTTCGTAGGATGGTATCTGACTAATGGTTTTCCTTTTGGTATCAACCAATGATTGGTCAATCAAACAACGGGTTGATGGACGTCTATCGATGGTTTGACAACAAGCATCGAGAGTCAATGGTTGGTGCATACTGAAGGTCATGCAACCAATGGGTGCATAGACTATTAATAGAGTCTATAGAAGGTTGGTTTGGCAATTGTAGAGAGAAGGATGGACATGTGAGTGTCTTCTGATAGTTTGACTAAGGAATATCAACTGATGGAAGAACAAACTGAAGGTTCTAACAATTGATGGTTGTAGTTGATCATGAAGTTGACAATTGAAGGCTTTCAAGATTGAGGGCTCATCTACCAAAGGTATCAATCAAAGTGAAAACTAGATGAATATTTTGATGGTTTCTCTGTGTCCCTCCAAGATGTACTAATCATGAGAGTCTTAGATCTTTATAGATAGGTAATGAGAATTGATGGAATGAGAAACATAGTTGTTTTTCTATCTTTTATCCAACAGGAGGTGTTCAGCGGCAACACAGGAGGCAATCATAGAGATGATCTCAAGGAAGAAAACAAAGAGGAAGGAGGTCCAACA
Source organism: Alisma plantago-aquatica (assembly GCA_963693085.1). NCBI lineage: Eukaryota > Viridiplantae > Streptophyta > Magnoliopsida > Alismatales > Alismataceae > Alisma > Alisma plantago-aquatica. The sequence continues at coordinate 992,067,422 of OY856409.1, read as the reverse complement.
ATAGAAACAAATTGTTTCCATTAGATTTGGCTGAGTAAGTAGTTTTTCCATGGATCTCTTCTTCTCTTCATGTTTCCTTGGTTGGAGACTTCATTGATCCACAAAGAAATGGGTTTTTACTATCATTTTCTTCATATTCTACCTCCATTCGACATCTCTAGGAATTGTTTAACCCTTGACAATCAATTTTTTTATAGGTTCTTGAGTTCAAAGCTCGAATCAGACCTGTGCGAGTTAGAATTTGATCTTAGTGGAAACAAATCCAAAGATCATTTATATATGAGCGTGATTTGTAAGTGAAAATCACCTTCACACTATGATTTACAACAAATAAATCTGAATAATATTGTTCCAATGTTCGTTTTTACTCAGCAATAGTTGCAATGATATTTTCATACATGTTTAGTGATTTTCTAGTAATAAAAATGACTTATTCATTATACTTTCTGCTATGTTGTTATATTTAAAATTGTTGTCTGAATTGCTATGTATGATGGAAGATGAAATAGTGGAACTAGAGGCACCAGAAATCCTAGGTTTTCATCATTCCAGATTTAATGTATCAAATTATAATCTGTGAGAATTTTTGGAAGCATGCTGTTTAATTATGTGATGAATGTTAAATGTTAGCCGTCGAAAGTAGGGTAATGGTTAGTGAAAATGATAAATTTCATGAGATCAAAGTAAATACCATTAGATAATAGATTCCCAAGACACTATAGAATCTTTCACAGAAATCCATGCTTTGTGAGGAGGAATCATTCTTCACGAGTGGAGGTAGTCCAAATCAAGGTAAGAAAAAATGTACTGGTAGTGTGTTGGGGTATAGGTCAGTGAGGGTAGACTCCTTATGCTAGCTTGAGAGGTATCTGACGTCAATTGGGGATATGATGGTACATATGTTATAGACCAGTGGTCATCTTCAGTAGGACCACCGATGTAGAATAAACAAGAGTTCTTTGACTCTCAGGTTGAGTATCCAAATTTATAGGAGGAGTCCAGATATCTAGCCTCTCCCATTAGCCATTGAGAGTCATATGTAGTGATACTTGTTGTAGATGGGGCAGTTGAGATTAAAGACTTAGGATCCCAGACATGCTTTCTAAGCATTTTACAGTGAATTTGTAGCTTGTTGTGATGGTTTCATATGTTATAGTACACCTAATGTGGGTCCAATGACATATAAAAATTAGACTGGTGAATCCAGTAGTTAGTTAGTAATATACTCTGATCAATATTTTACTTTCTTGCGACTTTGTATTCATTTGTCAAATTCTAATTTCCTTTCTTAACTAATTAAACTCCTAAACTATGAATATCTCTAAACTACTTATCCATGGTTATCTCTTGATTTAGGTAAAGGACAAGTTCCTACAGAAGAGATGGAAGTTAGCTTTTATTAATATTAGAACAAAAGTATACAAAATGGTAATTAGATTAGTTAGAAGGTCTTTTATCCTTCTTTTTTATCTTGGGAATGAGAGTGAGAAAAGAGAGAAGTTAGTAATGAGATGTACTTTATGTATATTAAATAAAAAACTCTTGTTTTATGTAAAAGTCAAACCCTATCATAACCATTCATGGTTTGCATCAACAAGATGTTTTCTTTCTAGTTAACATGATGTTTCATAAATTTTATGAATTTTAAGAAAAGAAAAATGTAGGACTAATTTTCATTTAGTGTTCAAAAGTGAATGGTTCATCTAATCCCTCTTTGGTAGAGTTAAACCCTGGTTAGTGGGTTTGGTCTGCGTCATCGTGCATCCTTAAACCTCCACCCAAGGGCATTCACTTTGACGTCGCATTAGGATCTCTTGGTGTATTGCCTTAGTCATGTAGAGGAATAGGAAGTTGGGTTCATCAATGAGCTAGAATTGATTGCTCTCATTATCTTCCTATTGTGGGTTGTCATCCTTGAGATGATTTTTTTCTCTCTCCTATTGGAAGAAATCTTAGACAACTTGTGTCTGGAGGTGTGTGTCTCTCCTTGTACATTCAACCTTTGTATAGGAGAGTCATGGACTTGGACTTCCAAAAATCCAATCTTATTCATAATCACAACTCAAACTACAATCAAACTATGAAAACTATGTAAGCCTCCCCAATCAACCGGTTGGGTTATCGTATCAACCATTTGGTTCATCCAATGGACTGATTGGTCAATCCTAGTTTGATATGACTGACTTCTTGATTCTAAATTGCACAAGTCTGCTTTTTCCTTCTTGCTTCATGTCTTGTGTCCAATTGAGCGATTGGATTAACTAGTCAACATGTTGGCCAGTTCCCTATATGGTAACCAATCAATCAACTAACAATCAGTTGATGTATTAATCCCAACCATCCAATCAAGCAACTGGATTACCCTATCAACTATTGGGTAGGAAATCAACCTTTAAATCATTCAGAACTATTTTAATCAATCAATTCTATTATAGGACATTTTATATAGTATTTCCCGACTTAATTCAAGTCAAGAATTTTTTTCATCAATCAATTCTTCTCCATTAAAATGAAAAGTAAAGTGATTATAGAAATTTCTTCAACACAAAACATACATAAGATTATTCATTTCAAACAGATATAAAATAAAAAGTTTGGTAAAAGAAAGTATATAATCCATTGAACTTCCTTTGTTAATAAGATCCATATATATACTAAAATTTCAATTAATAACTTACCTTGCTTTGCCGATTAACTCATACCAATACAAGTTATATCGATATTGTGAATCATAGTAGAACCTAACTAGCGCAAACAAAAATAAAAAAAAATATGAAATCATATCTTATTATGGGGATATTATACTATCTTTCTTGCAATCCTCCTAGACTAGTTGCCAATGTAGGTCGGTAACCCACAACAGATGGGATACGACTAAGAAAGGCAGACACCTCAGAGTTAGCATGGGTGAAACGAAAGATATTTTCAATGAAAAGCAACACATTCTAACACTCTACATCTCTGAAGTGCTTAACAACGGTGAGCCCAGTTAAACCAACACGAGAACATGCACCATGAGGTTCATTCATTTGACCATAGATCAAAGAAGATTTGCTTTCTGACTGCTTCTCTCCCAACTTAATGACACCACTTTCAATCATTTCCTTTTACAAATCATAAACCTCACATGTTCTTTCTCCAACACCAGCAAAGACCAAAAATAAATGGGTCCACACTCATTTTTTTATCTCATTTTGACCCTAGTTTCTTTATATGTTTTAGGTGTTATGGAGGTTTGACTTCCTTTTCACATTCTCTCAAAAGCATTATGATCATGATTATATTACAATTCAAATATTCTATATGATAGATATGAAAAATATAGCGTCCCTGAGTAACTAACTCAAATTGAAATAGGAGTACTCCATCCTTATGTAGGTATTTGTATGTAATTCAATATATATATATATATATATATATATATATATATATATATGTATGTATATATATATTATGTTGAAAAATTGCAAAGTGTCCTATCTAGGGAGTGAAATGAAACAATTAATGTGAACATGTCCATATACAAAACCATCCTACCCATTTCTTGTCTATGGGTACTTGTTTAGGCTACAATTTTTGTTAGTTTTGAGGTTTATATTGGGATTTAGTTTTAATTAGAGGTATAAATGAGTAAGACCATGTTCATATATGGATGTGTAAAAGACAACATACAATTTTATATGATTTTTCCCAAAATAAAATGATTGCATTTCCATAATGGTAATAATGTGATCAATAAACGATCAAATAATAACTACATTTGGCACATATAATGACATTGGATGAAGAACATACAACACTTATTTGAGTATTTAGGATGGGATATTTATACAATTACTTAGAACAAATAATAATATCTATTTTCAAATAATTCCTCTAATATTTTTCATCATTTATATTCATTTCTACCATAAACCAAGAAAAAAACTAAATATGCCCCAGTTTGAAACAATCCTTGATGCTAGTTAATCAACCACATGACAACCCCTGCAATGATGATTTGCACATTGATCAACGTCCCCTTGTGATTATGAGTGAACTATGGTGATTTTTCTAGAAGTAGATAAACACAATGGATTCATGTTTAATGATGGAAGATTGGATGAGACTTATAGGGAATGATCTAACATGAAGTAGTATTCTTCTAGCAACTTCTTAAAATGTCCAATCTTTCCATCCATTCCATACAAATTTTTAAATGATTGAAAGGAATTAATGAATGATCATATAGAACAAGCTATAAAAGAAAGTAATTCGATAAAGATTAATAGTATAAACTAACTAACTAACTAGATGGCTAGCCTAGAATGTGATGAGATTTCCATAAAGTACTAAGATTGAGGAGATAGTTGTGTCACTTCACTTGCCTATTTTTTTTCAAGTAATCTTGATATATAGTGATGGCATCTTGAAATATTAAATCAAATTCAATTGTTTTATGGAGGTTAAAAGTTCGATAAAAAAACTTGTGAAAAATTGAGACAAAATTACGTTATATATAATTGTACACAGTGATACCTATGATGTTGTTGTCATTGGTTGATGCACCACCAAAAGATACCTAGATATGTTAAAGGACTTTGATTGGGGTGTCTTTTAGCACCACATATTCTTCTTCAAAATTGTGTAACTCATTTGATTAAAACAAATTACTAGTACCTAGTATCTCACTATAAGCATAAAAATGATGATATTGTTGACTCGTTCATTTATATGAATACACAATGGTGATTGAATTTACAATAAGCTATCATTTGGCATAAGGTGGTGTTACAACAAGTTAGTAAAGGCTATTTTATAGTAGTGTCTGAGTGGTTCACATACATAAACTTTTTTGTTTTGTTGTTTGGTTTAAGTTGAAGTACATTAATCGACTAAGAAACCTTACTTCATTTTATCTCCCATCACCAACCAAACAAGAAGATAAATAATAGAGAGAGAGTAGGATTGTTGCAAAATTGAATGAACTATAACCAAATGTATTTATACCAATGAATATGTTTTGAAGAACAAATAGTGCAAAACATTTACATTTTCTTGCAAAAAAAATATACATTATTGTTTAAACATGTTTGTTAATATATATACTCCAACCATTGAATAGAACTTGCCACTGCCATATGAAGGATGTGGTCAAACTGGCAGTTCGTCCTGTCGATCCTCTAGGACCCAAATAACTCAATTTTCTTCCATGAACGGTTTGTGTCAGTGTATTAGTTCGATCCAAAACTTTGTGTGGAACCAGCCAAATATAGAAAGAGGATGTAGACTGCCATGGGACATTAAACTAGAAGGTATGCCAGGGTAAAAGGGCAAGTGTTGGAATGATAGAAGGATGCCGATATTGACACCTATGTGAATCATAGACCAAGAGTCCAACAACATCTAAAATGTAGTTGGAATTATCATCTAGAAGAGTACTAGAAATGTCCAACTAATCCATTCATATATCCCATTTTGGCTAACTCTTAGTCAAGACATCAAACTACTTGTCATGTTAATTACCTATGATTCTACATCTACCCAGGAGTATGTCCACCTAGACATGTATCAAAGTGGTCGCAAATCACTCAAACATGTATCAATATCTTAAATTTCAACAAAATTAATCTACAAAAAGACATACATGTCATGAAACCCTAGCATAGATGAACCTAGAGTTATGCTTAACCAAACACTATATGGTCATCTCTAGTACATAGAAAATAGAAAATTTATGCTATAAACACATACACATTAATCCAATGCTATAAAAATGAAAAAATAATAATTAAGAATAAGATTTCAGCTTAGGGTTAAATAGGATACTTACTTTACTGACTCATCGTAGGAATACAAAGTTACAATTAATATTGTTTTTTATTACACGTAGACAACAAGCAATCTTATATGTGTTACAATACAACCTCAATTAGTTTTTCCTTGAAGTCCAACCTCCTCATGTAAAAAAATTAGCATAACACACAATATCAATTAATAAGTTTAAGGTTTTACTAGTTAACTTATGACAGGAACATTCAACTTATATATGAATCTAGAGTAGGGACTCGGGTTCGAAACCTCTCGATGGTCACTTCAGCACAGTCTTATCCAGTTACGTAGCTCAACCTTTGCATGATTTAAATGCCCCCCATTGTGTGGGACGACGGGTGGGACCGGGGGTTTATGCAGCTAGGGCGGTTCTCACTTAATCGTGACCCGTCCTTGGGGGTGGTTCCCACATATACAAAACAACTTATATATTAATCCTTAATAACATGTAACACACATATTTAAGGAGAAGTATATTTTTCTTGTATGCAAAACAATTTAGAAAGTATAATTCCTATGCGGAAGTAATTGATTGGATTACTTTATATGGCTTAAAGATGAAAAATAAAAAAGCACTTGAACCATCTTTTAGCAATAGAAATGTTACCACGTTTGATTTAAAATTAACGTTACGGATAATTTTCAATTACTTACTCCTTGACATTGAGCTAGGGTTAAATTCAACAATACTTCCATTGATTTGACATAGGGAAGGTTTCGAACCAATCTTTGGGAAACTCAATATATGGTATTGTCTAAGGCTAGTGTTTTAGTTAGTTTATCGGTTTACATTGGGGATTAATTTGAGTCAGAGAAGTAAAGGAGAAATGCCAAGTTTATGTATGCATGTGTAATAGATCATTCTAGATCTTCCTATAACTTTCACCAAAACAAAACTATTACATCTCCTTAATGAAAATAATTTGGTCAATAAATTATCAACTAATGAGTACATGAAGCATGTTTTTGTATTTACATGAGAACAAAAAACACTTAGTTGAGTATCTATCAGGGATATATTTACATGTATTTCTAACATAATTAAATCGGTCTACTCCTAAAACTCTATCTCACTTTTTCATTATGCATGTTGACCTCCACCTTAAAACAAGAAAATACAAGACAATACCCCCATTTCCAAACAGTGATGGATGCTTCTTAATCAATTTCATGAGACCCCCTACAATGATTATGTGCAACCCGCTTAGGGTCCCCTTGGGTTTATGAATGAACTATGAAGATTTGTCTAGAAGTAGACAGACTTGCCTAAGTTATAATTAAAAATAGAAATTATATGAAGCTTACAAGGGAAACAATATGACATAGAGTAGCACTCTCCTCTTGAAACTATTATTAAATAACCAATATTTCTAATTCCCAACACAAACCAAATGAGAAGACAAATAATGAGAGAGATGGAGAGTGAAAGACCAATGCATAATATAAGAAAGGATAACTAATTGTCTTTGGATCATCACATGTGTTTTGGAGAACCAATAGTGCAAAAAGATTTGCATTTTCCTGGAAAAGATATATACATTATTGTTAACATGCATTTCATGACGAATAAATACTTCAACCGGTAAAAAGATCCTAGCATTATCATATAAAAGAATTGGTCGCATTGTGATAAAGCTGTCCATATACATCAAGAAGATGTAGACTGCCAGGGGACATGGAGCTAGAAGATATGTTGGGGAGAAAGAATAGATGTTGGAATGCTAGAAGGGTATCAACATGGATGCATCTTGTGAAGCAATAACCATAGATACCAAGAGAAGGGACTCCAAGAGAAGGTACAATGTATATGGAAGAATCATATTCAAGAATGCTCGAATTGGCCAACTGATCCACGACGTGTTGTTCCTTCCTCCATTCCCATTATTATTGGATAAATGAATGAATGGTTATACAACACTAGTTATAAGGAAAACACTTTGATAAATAATGATATCATTTACTAACTCTCTAACTAACCAACTTGCATAAAAAGCTATGAGATTTCCACAAACTATTAAGATATAGGTAAAATTTTCACTTGCCATATCTTGTTTAAATAATCTTAATATATAGTTATGTTATGTTGGAAGACAAGATTATATGATAATTTATATGGAGGTTGTGAGGTTAGATAAAAATGATTAAAATATAAATTGGAATCTAATATAAAAGTTTCTATACATGGAAACCATTGTTATTATTATCCTTTGTCGTTGCCCCACCAAACATAGCTAGAGATGTCAAACGGCTTTGGTGGGGTAGGTTTAAGAAAAAGATACTCTTCTTCCAAATTGAGTTACTACATTGGAAGAAGTTACTATTATCTTCTTTCTCACGATAAGCATAAAAATAATGGAAGGTAATAGAAATTCATTGATATGGACACCATACTCTAATACTTTGATGGTAATTTACATTTGAAATAAAGTTGGGTTAAAGAAATTTTAGGAAAAATAGTTTTATCAATTTTGTTCACTTTTAAATTTAGTTGGGACTTAAGTACATAAATCAATTAATGAATGTTTGAATTGGACTAGTAATATCTAATAGTAATTGAACCATATTTTAGGCACTAAGGTTTTAGTCTACTAATAGGCATTTGGGTTTCATTCTCCCTACCACATGATATATTTATAGCACTCGAGATTTAGTCCTCCTGACATACATTGGGTTATTATCCCACTTGCCATGTTTTTATATATGGGCACAGAAGTTTTACTCCTCCTTCCATGGCTAGTGGTTTGTGTTTCCCTAGCCATATTTTAGTTAGTTCTAGTATTTTTTAATATACATGCGCTTCTTGATTGATGTTATTTGTCATTTATTGGGCAATGTCTTTGAAATGATTGTGTTGTTCTCATGGATTTTACTTCCTCAAGATTTTTTTTTAATATCTATGAGATATATACTATTGAACTTACTGACTTGATGTATCCCTTGTTGCATTGGGAACTTCCCTCTTTCTTCTTACATAGCTAATGATGCTCAAATATGTTTGGCACATACTCATGTTTACCGACCCATGCATTTATTTATCTCTCTGGTTGTTGTTCCCAAACCACATGGGAATAGGGCCTTTAGAGGACAATGACTAATGAAGATCATTGCATGAGTTTGGAGTTGAAGATATCTTGGGATTCCAGGTTACTATATGCAATTGGCCTCATATATAATTAGATGAAACCTTTTTATTTTTTCGTGCCACCTTTGAGGAGAGGAACAATTATATATGGATTATCTTATAACATTGTAAATAGTTATGTTTTTATTGTTTATTAATATTTTATTTATGATTTATACTCTTTGATAAGTAAGAATGAATGCCTTCTTTTCCTTCATAAATTATAGTATGTTTGGATTTGGATTTTTTTATTCCTCAATGAAGTGAGGAGTGGGTCCCCTCTTTGATCCACATATTTATAGCTTATATGTGTAACAGATCATCTAGAAACTCTTATGATACTCAACAAAATATAGCAACTACATTTCCATTATAGTGAAAATGTGCTAATAAACAACCCTTATAATACTAGATTTGGATGAATAATTAACATGACCCATACGAGTGGCTATGAGGGACGAATTATACACACATTTATTAACACATATAAAATTATCTACTTACAAAATTGAACTCCCACAATTTTGTTATTCCTATTGAATTCCACCTAAACCTGAGAAGAATAATCAGACAACCTCCTATTTGCAAACAATCCTTGTCATTTGTTAACTCATTTCATTGCATCTCCTACAGCGACAAAGCACATACATTTAGGTTCCCTCTTGGGACCACTAGCAAACTATGTGGAATAATCTAGTTTAGAGAAACATGAATGATTTATATTCAAAAATGGAAAAATAGATTAGGCATGCTAGGAAAATGATCTAACATAAAGTATCACTCTCTTCTAGAACCTTTAATAAAAACTTGCTTCCATCCATTTCAAACTGTAACATACCAGATCTTGGACTCTACCCTAGAACTTTGACCTTTTGGATTTAGCCAAATGAGGTTAAGGATAGATCTAAATGATGTTCAGTATAAACCTAATGAGCTAATGCATGTATAAATCATCCTAATGTAACCTAATGTTCTCACATTAGACTTATGTGTATAATGGAACATAAAATGTGTCACCTAAAGTATATAATGGAATACATGATAATCCATGCTTAATAATCGCATATGACTCATTTGGATGGTAATAAGAAGTTAAAGAAATTAATTGGATGAATAATTTTAGTTAATGGGTCACTAATGGGCCATATGGCATATCTCATTAAAAGAAACCCAAAAGTGAAATTTAAGTTAAAAATTGTTTTCCTTGGGTCCCAATTGCCTTGTGAGTCAAATTTTACACTAATCACATAAGAATAATTAATTTAATTCATTTAGGAAAGAAAAGATCTAAGTTTCCCCAAAATATCAAATAAAATAATAAATGACTCCAAAAGAGGAAAAATAATCTTAGATTTGTAATCTACATAATAAATATAGTCTTTGGGTGAATGTTTATCCATTTTGGAAGATGTTTGATTAAAAGATGAAATTAGGAGAGAGAAAGTGTGTAGAACCTTCAAAATATTAAACAAATGTACAAACAACTCCAACATTTAAAATTGATGGCAAATTCGTATCCAACACATTAAATATGACTTGTGGGTGAAGTTTCATCAAATTTGAAGAATCTTAAAGTCATTAACACACAAGGAAAGATAAAATAGGATTTGGCTTATTTAATGCATTAAAAATTCTCAAAAGGCAAATCTAATTTCATAATCAGGATCAACATGATTTGATTAGCCTATATGCAAAATTTCATCTAATTTGAGATTTGTTTGCACCCTGAATTGAAGAGAGAGAAAATACTAAATAATTGAGTTTTACACTTTCTTGAGAATTTGATTTGGATAAAGTTTCTTGATTTGTATGTCACGTACGTGTGGTGACCGTTAGATTAATGATCTGATGGCTCCTGGGTCATCTCCTACACCTGACTAATTCTAGAAATCGGTAACAGTAAAGCGTAGAACCTCTCATCGCTCCCTCTCTCTTCGATGCACGAACAAATCTGGAAACTAGACCACTGATTCCTAAGGATTTTCCAATCTAACCACCCTATATTTCACCACCTTTGGTAGAGTATTAAGGATTTGCCCAACTACCTCCATGAGCAGTGCTCAACCTTTAAGGATTGACTATAAGAGGAGGAATAAAAGTCCCCTCGAGTCTCCCAATTTCGTTCATGAGGCATGAATTGACTCTAGTCTTTTCTCGCTGCCACCAATTTCACTGCTACCCCTTCCTTTTTTATCTCTTCTTCCTCTCAGAACCCGATGGTTCACACCTTCATCACCCTCTCTGCTCTGACCTTCTCAGGAGCAATTTCAGCCCTTGGCGACTTCAGTTGGACGAGTCGATGGCGTTGGTGCTCTCAACTGCCGCCCGTCAAGCCGAAATCCCAAAGTCAACTCTTGTGTTGACCTTCTCACAGTGCCTACTTGTAAAATAGAAGGCAACTGGAGGTAGAAGAGAACCTAGGGTGAAAAGACGACCATGTCACGTATCCTCTGCTTAGCGGTGAAGGGTACTCAAGTCAATTGCTCTTCTTATTCACCCTGCCAATGACCCTGCCACACGGGTGTGACTGCTTCTGTGGTGTGCACCCATTGGCGCGACAGAGATTCTAGTTGGCCACCTATGTGGCAAGCTCTAGTTGGCCCAAAGATATTTAATTTCTAAAAATTCTAGAAAATCGTAGGATTATCAAAATATGCCAAATAAATAGTCATTGGATTCAAAAAATATGGGCTTTCTAATGGTATTGGTTTTAACACCGAAATCCTATCTTAAAAATAGGTGATTTTAATGAATTCACCTAAATATATAATAACTTGTGAAATTCATAACTAAATATCTATAAGTCAGAAAATATAATAAAATATGTTTTGGACTCAGAAAAAGGTAACCTAAAATGTGGCATGGTTTTGATAACCTAAATCACATATAGAGAAAAAGGTAAGTTTTGGGGTTTATGAAATCAATGTAAACTTAATCCTAATTACACATTCATGATTAATAGGTGCTTTGGAGACCTAGGCTTAGACCTAGGACTGAACTTGGACATATATAGATATCTTATGAGGTATGTTTGCATCCCCAATTATTCTTATTGAGCAATCACTTGTATCTTTATTTCTCTTAGTCCTATGTACATTAACCTACACAATATTATTCTTTTGAAAAATATGCTTCATGTGAGGCATCTTATTTGTTATTGAACTTGTGATCATGGATATTCTCTTGGAATCTTTATTATGCTTTGTTCATGGTGAACTTTATATGATGACATGTGATGTATTTTGCCTACTTATGAGGTGGATATATATGTTGGTCACTTATGTGATGACTACTTTGGTATAATCTGACTATACTTTCTACTTGACTCTACATTAAACATGCTATGTGATTCACTAGCACAAGAGTAGTATAATTGCATTGGTTTTGGGTTATGTGTCCTTTATGCTTTTGGGATGGAGGTTATGTGCCCCATACCCGGGTTTCAAATTTATGAGGTTTGGCCCACTTTATATATATTTGGGAGTTTGGTTGTGTGGCATTCTCTATCAGGTTTCAAGTTTATGAGGCTTGGCTGCCATTGTTATTTATATTGTTCTAGGGCTATGTTTATCTCACATGCATGCAGGGTGAAGTTTATGGATTATGGGTTGTGCCCTAATTTCATATGTGCTTATGTGACACCACTTTTATATGTTGATTTAATGGCAAGTATCTCTTTTATTGTGGATCAATTCTTTTGATACCCACTTGGGTTGTCCTTTACTTTTCAATGGGAAGCCTTTTATATTTGTTGTCCTTTATTTCATAATACTGCTCAATTTCATAAATTGTATGCACATACCAGCCTTTGATGATGTCATCTATTTTCTCTTCTTGTTGGGGTATGCTTCCAACCCTAGGTGGAGGACTTGGATGATATGGCATGAAAAATAGGACATAGATTAAGGAGTTAAAGCTTAGAGACAAAGTTGTTATGGTTTAGATTTCAATCTACTTAGATCCTTATGTTGTAACCTTTTATGTAAACCCTTTATGGAAGTTTAAGATGATCTTTTGTAACCTTATGAGAAATTGAATATAGTCAATAATTTACTTATGTTGCAATACTTTGGTTGTTTTGAATACCATTAATAAGATTTAAACAATTTACATCCACTCCAAGATACCTTATGGGTGTGTTTGGACTGGAGGTTCTATTCTTCAAATTTTTAGTAGGGAGTGGTTCCCCTCTGGGATCCCAATTTTTACATAAACAAATTATCAAATTGTCAAAAGTAATGGATGAATGGGTATAAAAGAATAAATACTTATATATTGTAATAATATTGACTAACGAACCAACTTGCATAAATTTATGATATTTTCAACAACTAATAGGATTGATGAGAAAATTGGCTCATTTACTTGCCAATTCTCTTTGATATAATCTTGATATAATGTGATGGTATCTCAAAACACCACATTATATAGGATTTTTTTATAAAATCGTGTATCTAAGAGAAAAGAAATTATGATAATTTAAAACTAGATTACGTAATTTATATATGAACACATGAGTATACTACATTCGTTGTCGTTGCTAGTCATTGTACAAACAAAAACTACTTAGATATGTCAAATTATTTGGTGGTGTTTGTTTAGCACAACACATTCTTCTTCCCAATTGAGTTACTTACTCAATTTGAGGGAGTCACTAGTTCTCATTACTCTCCATGAATATAGAAAAGGATGGTGTTGTTGAGTAACTCACTTAAATGAATAACAATGGGGGCAGTCAATAGTCCAGTGGTGCGGCTCGGCAATCCCCAATGAATGGATCCGGGTTTGACTATGGGCATTGTCCGTGTTGCAACAATGGCTGACATTTGATTGGGCATGCCGTGGTGTCACCCCAATGACATGGCTGGTCCCAGAGTTTACTCTTGGTTGGGTGGGGTCCAATAGTGGCCATTCTTGGGAGGGGTTGCTCACTATAAAAAATAATAATAATGACATACTTTGATAATAAGATATCATTTGGGATGAAGTAGGTTTAAATTATGTTGAAGAAGACTCCCGTTATTATATTATCGGAGGGTAAGATTTACATAAGATTTTTTTTTCTTTCTTAGTCTCAATCAGGACTTAACATCATAAATAAAACTAAGAAAGTTTACTTTTCCTTCATTCATTTCCCATCATCAATCAAAAAATAAGATGAAAGAGAGAGAGAGAATGATTGCAACAAAACTGAATGTACTATAAAAAAAATCCCTTCATATTATGAGATATATTTTAGATATTAAATGGCACTAAAAATATTTGCATACAAATAATGATGCCATATTTTTTATACCTTGTATTTGCTGACAAAAGCATACTCGGACAAATAAAGAGTTCACTACTACAACATACTCAAACATGTGACTTAAGTATACCACTAAGAAAGTCATTGTGCAATTTAAAAATAGCACAAATACAAGCTAAAGTTGTATACCACTAGAAGACGTGGAGCTCGAACAAATGCCAGTGAGAAAGGTCACGTCTTGGAATGCTTGAAGGATATCAACATGGATACCTCTTGTGTAGTACATGCCAATTCTGGAAGGCTATCAATGTGGGAAGCTTTACATTCTTCTCTTAGAGGTTTTGTTTGGAATCCTTGCTTGTTTGGTTGGTGTAGAGAAATCGATGTGCAAAGAGGTTTGGTGGTTCCAAATCAAACCTTTGATCATCATCATGAGATCACCAACTTCTTAATTTAAAAAGTAGTAGTAACTTTTTTAAAGTATGAGATGATAGTTCCTACCTTTATAATGTACAAAAGGCTAGTCTAGGTGCATAATGAAATACTTTTAGGTGGTGTGATGGTTCCCACCAGATTTAAACAACCTAAAGTTGAATCTAATAGTGGGAGACAACATTTGTATAATTACAAATTAGAGGATATGGGCGGAAGGCATAGAAAGGGAAGTATGGGAACCTGAGGTTCAACATTAGATCATGGTTAATGACTAATGGTTATGAAGGTGTTCGTTGAAGCTTTCACGTTAGCTTTAGAAATTTTCTAATGATTTTAGTATCTATGGTTAGATAGATATAGAAGATCAATATATATATGATTTGATGAGAATCCCTCTCAGATTGGTGTCTCAAATGACTACATAGAGGCGCCAAAGATTGTAAGGGAGATGGATATTATAGGCTTTTACAGATTGTAAGGGAGATTGATATTATAGGTTTTTACATTAAAAAATGAGGTCAACTCAGTGTAGAAGGAGATACACTAATGGATCGTGTCTTTACATGGAGTGTTACTTGTTATAGTGCAATGCCACTTTTTCAATGAAAATATGAGTTCTCATTCATGTATAGAAGTAAGTTGCCTTATGATAAATATAGATGGTTACATAAGTCATTATTTGTTTAGTGAGAGTTACCAGACTATATCTACATTTATGGTGGGGGTGATACAGGGTAGCTCACATTTTAAGTGGTAGACTATAGTTGTTGGTTTAGATGATTGGCATACTTTCCATTTTTGTTGTATATGGGTCATCCTAGCGGGGTTGGGAGGAAATGATTTTTGTCGGTGATGTTTATGTGGAATGGGTTGTGAGCAATGTGTTATAAGTGGTTTTATAAAACCTTTTTATTTCTTTCATGTATGAGGAGGGTGAAAGGCATCATGTCATATATATATATATATATATATATGTATATATATACATATGTATATACACATATACATATATATACACATATACATACATATATACACACATATATACACATATATATACATATATATACATATATTTGTATATATATATATGTATATATATTTATATATATATATATGTATATATATACTTATAAATAAAGGTGTGTGATGTGTTTGTGTGCTTACTTTTTATGTGCTTGTGTGTTTGCTTCTCCAAAAAAAATCTCTATTACTTTTTTTAATTACAAATAAATCTTTGTGTGTGTGCACTATATTTTTATCTTTTTTTTTTAAATTATATATTGTAGAAGATGACTCATCTATACTATACAAAAAATACATGGAGGGGTTGAATACAATTTTTCCATTATTTTTTGGAATTATAAGCAGGTCCTTATGTGTGTACGCTACACTTTTATCTTTTCTTTTCAACACTTTATTGTATAAGGAGACTCATCTATACTATATAACAAAACCCACAGAGAGGTTGAATGCAATTCTTTTTATTATTTTTTGGAATTAGAAAGTGGTCCATATGTGTGTACACTCCACTTTTGTCCTAGAAAATTGTATAAGGAGACACACCTACACTATATGAGGAAGTCTTTGGAGGGGGCCGAATGCAATTTTCTTTATTATTTTTTGAAATTACAAATTAGTCCCTCTTTTAGCGGGTTGAATGTGTCTTATTTTGAATACTAACTACAATTTAGTGATAAATGTACACAAAAATGATAATTAAAACTCACACAAAAAGCTTATATAACGACTCTATTGTAACAAACAAGAATAGATGCAGACCAGCTCATTATGTCACAATTATTATATGGTCAGATATTAGATTGATTCAACTATATAACACATGTGTAGCACGTGTCTATATATATATATATATAAACATATGACAAGAGAGTTTCTTAAAAATATGGATAAAAACAATATATTGAAGTCATCTATATAATTTATATACCATTAGTTATTTAACATATTTAGGCAACCAAGATATTTTTTAGGTACCAAAAAAGCAAGTTGTAGACTTGTCTAAAGTCTATAATGACCTTTATACTTGACAGAAAGGATTGATATATTTGCAAATCATGTGAGCTTCTATTGGCGTTATTAGAAATTGGTGACTCCCTATAGGTCAGGCTGGCTTTTGACCCATTAGTCATTCATTTCCCACATGTCAGTTTCACTAGTGACTAGATTAATTTCTAGTGGTGTTTTGCTAATAGGTTATATGTCCAATAGGAAGATTAGACCAACCTTTGTCTATTACTTTTCCAAAAATTTGGTACTTCTCATGGTGACCTCATTTGGACCCACAACAATCATGCGGTTCTATAAATCCTAACTAAGATCAAAATCATTTAATCCGCTACAAAACATCAAAAACTCATGTACTCTACTATTTTATAATTATGATCAGACTAGCATGCTAAAAGACTATTAAACCATCAAAATCTAAATTGAGCAAAATATAGGGTTTTGCTTCACTAAACCCTAACTATCTAACTATATAGCATGCTAAATAAGAAGTTTAAACCATTAACAAATAAATATCAATATTATAATACAATCTCAAATAGAACGATTGAGTGATATAGCATGGAATATGACTAAATATGAAAATAGTGTCTCACTTGTTCTATAATACAGTGAAATCATTTGTCATCTCGCTTATTTTATAATATAGTGAGATCTTTCTTTTGTTTAGTTTTGAGATTAGCATGGATTAGGATTTAATATGAAAATAGGGTCTCACTTATTCTATAGTATGGTAAAATCTTTTTTCATCTCACTTATTATATAATATAGTGATATCTTTCTTCTATCTAGATTTTAGATATTCTCCCAAAACACATTCCATCTCTTTCATTGACAAATAAAACCCTATGCAATATAAAAATAATGAGGTATTCTTAGGGTCATAATTTGCTTATATATTAACATTTTTTCTATGCTATATTCTGATTCATTCTACTTCTATTTTTCTACCACAATTAATAGGACAAATGACTTGTCTAAAAAATATAACAATTTTGAAAGGGTGCGGGAAACGATTGGTCCATAGATACTATTATAGTCTCTAGTTACTCACACTGGTTCGATGGAAACCCTAATTGGTTGTCGTTAAACATCACAATTTATACCAAGATGGTGAAGGTTGAGCTGATCTCTAACCCATTTCTTGTGATCCCTTATGGTGTCTTTAGTTTTTCACACGGGTCATTGTGGCTTCCCTTTGTCAGAACATGAAACTACTTATAGTGACCACCTATGCCCTCTGTAGCTACCCTAGGGTTCTTATAACACTAAATAGGAAACTTGATGTCCTTAAATTTCTGCAAAACATCAATTATAGTTAATGAAAGATTTTCATGGATAATACACAAATGACTTATGTTAGATAGAAATGGTTGCATGCATCATTGTTTTTTTGGTGGGGGCTCCTAGACTAGTTGTACATTTACAACATGGTGGCAGAGGCAGTGATACAAAGATAAGTGATGAGTACTTAATTGTTGGTCTACATGAATGGTATACTTTCCTTTTTGTGGTATAAGGGTTATTATGTAGGATTGTGAGATGAGTTTTATCATTTTAGGTGTTTATTTGATTTGATAATGTATATCACATGTTATAAGTGGTTTTGTGATACTTTATACTTTTCTTCTTGGTATGGATAAGGAGAAATGATATAAAACCCCATGCATTACATACACTATTAAAGATAAGCATAATTTAGCACATAGATATAACATGGCAATTTTCACTAGGCAAAGTAGAATAGGCAATAAGAATAATAAAAATAACAAAAACTGAACTCATGTTTGATGTAGATATAATAAGATATGTAGCACCTTTTATTTAACCAACTTTTGTATTTTATCTGAAAAATGAACAAGTCAGTAGACTTGTTTAGAGGTTAGACTCGCCTTTATACATGACAGCAAGGACCAATACATTGGCAAGCCAATTGGGCCTTTAGCGACTTGAATAGAAATTGGTGGTTCCCTAAAGGTCAAACCAACATTTTTCCCATTAATCGTTACCCACATGTTAGATATTTAGTGACTGGCTTGGTCTCAAACATTTGTTGATAGGTGGGATTACTAATGGGAAGGTTAGACCTGCCTTGGACCATTACTTAGCAAAAATGGGTCCACCCTTCATGGAAACCTCATATGGCCTCTACAACACCTCTCCACAATTACTTATATCCACTTTAAAACACCACGAACCCATGTGAAATAATTACATCATAATATTTCATCATGTTGACATTTTAAAAGACTATTACTAACTCATGTGCTATATATAGTAAAATCTAGGGATTTTTTCACTAAACCCTAAGGAATCAATTGCAATGCATATTACATAAGTTATTCAAACTATTTAAATGTAAAAGTCAATATGATGTTAGTAAAGTGAAAAATATCAAGATTCGGGATAAAACACGTATTATGAATTAATATGGACATAGGATCTTGGATATTATCTCATACAGTGTGAAAATAAGTTTCAAACTCGATTGTAGATGAAATATCTCAAGAACATCTTGCATATCCTTCTTCTCCAAGCTTTAACCCCTATCAATAGAACAACAATGTGAGCTTCTTAGGCTCATTATTGGTCTATACATAACAATTTTTCTATTTTATTTTGTGATACTATCGATTATTTTTTTTCTAAAAGAATTGAAATTTTAGTTCAGTTGTCTAAAGTTTAGATTGACCTTGAAAGGGGTCACGAAATGACTGTTCCAAGGCAATTGTTTGGGTCTATAGGGATTCCCCCATGGTCATTGGCAGGACTATTTTGTTGCCATCAACCCTCACAAGACAAACTAACTTGGAGAAGGTGACACTAATCTTCAACCCATTAGTATTAATCCCATTTTTGGTGTCTCCACTAATCAAATTTGACCACTGATGAATCTTACTAATAGGCCAACCAACCTCTCAAAAGGTCATTTCAACATTTATCTACTACTTAGCCAAAACATCAAACTACTACCATAGTGAGCACATGTGCCCTCTATTCTACCTTAGGGTTCTCAAAACCATAAATAGGTACCAAAATGACCCCAACTCACTCTCAAACATAATTTATACTTATCATTAATAATTATAAAATTGAAATCTATGTGATAAACACATTATATATTGATCCAATATTGAAGGCGTGAAATATTAGAAATTGTGCATTACATTAATTTCATCTAAATATTTACCTAAGAATCAGGCTCTTACAAAGATGATATTGTTTACTTACTTAGAGTAGAAATAAAATCCAACCATTTCAAATGGTTCTATTAATTACATGTGCATAACAAGCAATCATATAAAGTTCACCATGTACAAATCATAATAAAGATTCCAAGAGAATATACATGATCATAAGATCAATAACAAATAAGATGCTTCACATGAAGCATATTTTTCAAAAGAATAAAATTGTGTAGGTTAATGTCCATAGGACTAAGAGAAATAAAGATACAAGTGATTTCTCAATAAGAATAATTGGGGATGCAAACATACCTCATAAGATATCTATATATGTCCAAGTTCAGTCCTAGGTCCAAGCCTAGGTCTCCAAAGCACCTATTAATCATGAATGTGAAATCAGGATTAGGTTTACATTGATTTCATAAACCCTAAAAATTACCTTTTTATTTATATGTGATTTAGGTTATCAAAACCATGCCACATTTGAGGTTACCTTTTTCTGAGTCCAAAACATATTTTATTATATTTTCTAACTTATAGATGTTTAATTATGAATTTCACAAGTTATTATATATTTAGGTGAATTCATGAAAATCACCTATTTTTAAGATTGGATTTAGGTGTTAAAACCAATACCATTAGAAAGCCCATATTTTTTTGAATCCAATGACTATTTATTTGGCATATTTTGATAATCCTATGATTTTCTAGAATTTTTAGAAATTAAATATCTTTGGGCCAACTAGAGCTCACCGCATAGGTGGCCAACTAGAATCTCTGTCGCGCCAATGGGTGCACGCCACAGAAGCAGTCACACCCATGTGGCAGGGTCATTGGCAGGGTGAACAAGAAGGGCAATTGACTTGAATACCCTTCACCGCTAAGCAGAGGATACATGACATGGTCGTCTTTTCACCCTAGGTTCTCTTCTACCTCCAGTTGCCTTCTATTTTGCGAGCAGGCACTGTGAGCAGGTCAACACAAGAGTTGACTTTGGGATTTCGGCTTGACGGGCGGCAGTTGAGAGCACCAACGTCATCGACTCGTCCAACTGAAGTCGCCAAAGGCTGAAATTGCTCCTGAGAAGGTCAGAGCAGAGAGGGTGACGAAGCATATAGAGTTCACCATGAACAAAGCATAATAAATATTCCAAGAGAATATCCATGATCAATCATATATATTTCACAATACAACTCAATGAGATTTCCTTGCAATCTAGTCTCCTCATGCCGATTTGCATAATATCATACATAATATTGATTATTATGTTTTATAATATACCTACAAAAGGTTCGATCAAATGACATACTTAGATGATCTAAAATAAAATTTAAAGATATTGATTTTAAAAAGAGAAAAATTATTCAATTTTCATTGAATTTATTTATATTAGGGACAATTTTTAATTGGCTTTCTCCTGGACATAAAGACATGGTTAAATGAAACAATACTTCTATTACTTTGACATAAGGCATGTTTAAAACTGATCACTTGGAAACCTAATTTATGGTATTGGCTAAGGGTACCTATTTAGGCTAGGATTTTAGTTGGTTTCAAGTTTATATTGGGCCTTCACTTTAGTTAGAGGTATAAATGAGTAAGACCATGTGCACATATGGATGTCTAATAGATAAAGCTAAAATTTAAGTAATTTTTTTTAAATTAAACTACAATGTGTCTGTAATGGTATGAAATATTAACTATATTTGGTACATGTATTGGATATGGATGAGTAACACACAAGACTTAGTCAAGTAGCTATGACATACTTTTTATGCATATTTAGAACATAATAAAAAGATTTATCCCAAAGAATTCCTCTCAAATTTTTATTATTCACATTAACTTCCACCATAAACTAAGAAAAAGGAAACATATTATAAAAATTCTTTGATACATGCTAATCAACCTCATGAAACCCCCTAAAATGATGATGTGCACATTGAAAAGGGTCCCCTTAAGATTATGAGTGAATTATGGGAGTTTTCTAGAAGTTAATAAACATTGTCAGGTCATGTTTCATGATGGAAGACCAAATGAGACATACAAGGAAAATGATCAAACATTAAGTAGCACTCTATTCTAGAAAGTTCTTTGAATATCCAATTTTTACATATATTTTGAAAAAAAAACTAAACATTTAAGAGGAATTGATGAATGCTTAAATAACAAAAAATGGTTCAATAAAAAATATAGAGTCACTACTTGTCAAGTACTAAGATTGAGGATAAATTGTCTCATTTCACTTGCCTCTTTTTTCAAGTAATCTTAATATATTCACAAATATCTTTTTACATATGGTGTCACCTTTCCTAATGTTGATTTTTACATAAAATTGACACTATAGGTGTATCGCTTCAGTTGGTATAACACAAACATCACTACTTGTCAAGTCTTACCGATTAAGAAAAAAATATAGGTACTGCTTTGACTATAATGTCAGTTTTTTCTTAAAGAACCGACGTATAAATTATCCCGTGAAATTTAATATTTCAGTGAAAATTTAATATAAGTCTGTTGTGTCAGTTTTGAAAAACCTACACCAAAGCCCTTCCTACAAACTAAAAATTTCCTCAAAATAGCTTGTGTTGTCGGTTTTGACCAAAGAAACTAACATCGAAGGTCAAGTACACTGTGAAAAGTTTTTATAGTCAGTTTTCTTCTTAATGAACAGGTGATGGAGGGTTTCCTCCACGTGCCCTGTGAAAAATATTTCCCCCCACCAAACTGGCTACGTCGTCAATTTTGTGCTATATGCTGGCATTTTTATTAGGTATATGCACATGTGTTTTCGGTTGTTTATGGGAAACTGACAAAAGAGGTTGACTATGTCATTGATTTCTGACTCCAACTGACGACTCAAGTCTAAGTTGTCAGTTTTCTACAAGAATGATGACTAAGTCTTACTTAATGGCACCTACAAAATAGACTCCCCCATTCTTTGTTTCATCGGGCGTCGACTGTCTTCGTCACTCTGATGATTTTCCATCGCGTTGTAGTGCCTCTATTGTGCCTCCAATATTTTTTTGCTCACCATCTCCATCGCCGTCTCCACCAACTTTTCTGGTTTATTGGTCACCACCGTCGATTCTTTGTTCATCACCTATGCCACCATTGTCACTCCATATCCAGTTGTGGACACTACACTGTTAGCAGATCCACCACCCACCACCATAGAAGCCACCACCACCCACTACCAGTTTGCTTCTCCACCACCCATCATCGCTCTGTGGCCCAATATGCTACATATTTTTTATAACTTCTTGTATATTTTTCTAAAATGTAACTAGGGTTTTAACTCCTAAATTGATATCAATCAGATAATGAAATGTAACTAGGGTTTTAATTTGAAATTTAGATAAATCATACTTGTATAATTAGAATTCATGTATAATTGCTTGTATAATTTGGTTATTGTTCAATTTGAAATCGTTTGGATCAATAATCAAACCTAAGAATTAATCAAACTGAATTGATATGAATTAACTGAATTTCTTGATTTAGACTAATTTTTTTATATTTAGCTAAATTCTAACCGTAACTCCTAATTTAGACAAATATATTATTGGCCTAGACCCCATTCATGATTTAGTCATTTAAAGTAAATCCCACATAGTCCCCGGTTTGAGACTATTCTTGAACACTTAATCTCACTTAGGATGTAAATGCATAATGTGTATTCTATTTTCAAGATGTTTTGTTAGCACTTCCCTGTATGTTTTGTAGTACACATGTAGGTGGGTATTTGCCCACATACATGGGTGTACTTGGAGAGTTATGCGGAAATGCTGCCAAAATATTCTTGAAAACTGAATATGCGTTATACACTTACTAGTGAGATTAGGTGTTCAAGAATGAGATAGATGGTACCAATTCATTACTAAACCTTAACCCTAATTTGTAATCCATAATCCTTAAATTTGTAAACCCTAAATCCTAAACCCTAAATGATAAATCCAAATATGTAAACCCTAATCTCTAAATCCTAATCTTCATGTAAGTGATTCAATACTTATTTTCTTTGTAATCATAGAATAATTGATCATGGGTGTCCATTTCAAATCACTATACTCCAGAGTTTATTATTGGTCTTGACCTGTTTATAAGATTTTCACAGAAAATCACCTAGAGATAGGTTTTATTGCCCATGTAGAAATTATATTAACAACTTTTAAGTCAACATTGGTGACAAAATAAAAAGTCATTTTATGTGCAATGGGATTGTACATGGCTATACATAATGGTACTGGCATGGAGAGATTCCTACTATGAGATCATTAGATGTTCATAGCAGTACTTGTGCTGAAGAAGAAATTGTTGATGATGATGTAGATGTGAAGTAATCGATTTTGATAGACATAGTTGATGTGATGCTAAATAGTTGTGGGATAAATCTTACTAATCCACCTTCCTTATTTAGAAACATTGTGCACGATGTTGAGAGGATATTATACTTAGGTTGTACTAAATTTATGAAGTTGATCACTATGTTGAGATTGTATACTCCTATGGCTAACAATAGATGGAACGACAAAAGCTTCACATCTCTATTGTCTTCGTTGAATAAAATTGTTCCTAAAGGCAACAAGCTTCCAATCTAAACATATAAACTAAATAAAATGAAGTGCCCAATGGGAATGGAGGCTAAGAAGATGCATGCATGTACCTAAGACTATGTGTTATTTTAAAAGGACTATATCGATTTGAAAAATTGTTCAAAATGTGGGGCGTCAAGGTATAAAATGATGACTTTGGGTAGAATTAGCTCTACTGACAAGGTGATGTAGTATCTTCTTATAATACCACAGTTTCAACACTTGTTTTCCAATACCATGGATGCACAAAATTTATTTTTTCTTGCAAAGGAAAAGTTAAATCAATAATGGGATCCTACCATATGTGTTTGATTCCCCACAATGGAAGAAAATTGATTTCTTATGATTTGAATTTGATGAAGAAGTCAATAATCTAAGACTTGGTCTTTGTACCAATGGGATGAATCCATATGGTACATTAAGCAGACAACATAGCACTTTACTGTTACGATTGTTATATATAAATTTCCTTTTGATTTGTGTATGAAAATATGTATGTCATGTTGTTTGTGTTGAAATTGGGCCCCAAACAACCTGAAAATGATATTGATATTTTAAATTGATATCAATTGAATGATAAATGTAACTAGGATTATAATTTGAAAATTGGAGAAATCATACTTGTATAGTTGTTCATGTATAATTGCTTGTATAATTTGGTGTTTTGTTCGATTTGAAGTTGTATGGATAAATAATCATACCTATAATTATTCAAACTAAATTTGTATGAATTACCCAACTTAGCTTGATTTAGACTTTTTTTATATTTACCTAAATTCTAAATCATAAATCCTAATCTAGACGTATCTCTTGTTGGCCTAGAAACCCATATGGGATTTAATCATTAGGAGTAAATCTTATGTAGTTCGCAATTAGGGATTGTTTTTGAACACTTAATCTCACTTAGGATGTAAGTGTATAATGAGAATTCAATTTTCAAGATGTTTCGTCAACACTTTCCATTTGTTCTCGAAGTACATATGTAGGTGGCAATTTTCCCATGTACTTCAGTGTACTTGGAGAACTATGACGAAATGTGTCAAAATACTCTAGAAAATGGATACACATTATATACTTACTAGTGAAATTAGGTGTTCAAAAATGGATTAGGTGGTACACATTCATTACTAAACCCTAATTCCTAATTTGTAAACCCTAATCCTTAAATCTGAAACCCTAAAACCTAAATGATAAACTCTAATCTTTAAACCATAATATCTAAATCCAAATCTTCAAAGACCTTCTTCAACACTCATCTTCTTGGTGATCATAGGATAGGATTGATCATAGATGTCCTTTTGAAATTGCTTCACTCTAGAGTATATTACTAGTCTTGATTAGTTTATAAGATTTGTGGAGGAACATAGAAAACAACCTCGAGATAGGTTCTATTGTCCATATAGGAATTGCAGTAGCCATTTGCAAGTCGACATTGTTGATGAAATCAAAAGTCATGTCATGTGCAATAAGATTGTATACGGCTATATAGAATGGTACTAACATGAAGAGATTCCTATTATGATATCAGTAGATGTCGATAGAAGTACTTGTATTGAAAAAGAAATTGTCGATGATGATGTAGATCTGAACAAACCAATTCTGACAGACATGGTTGATGTAATGCTAGATATTTGTGCAGTAAATCTTACTGATCCTCCTTTCTTATTTAGAAACATTGTACATGTTGTTGAGATACTATTATACTTCAGTTGTACTAAGTTTACGAAGTTGAGCACTGTGTTGAGATTGTATACTTTGAAGGCTAACAATACATGGAGCAAAAAAGCTTCACGTCATTGTTGTCTTTATTGAAAGAAATTCTTCCTAAAGGCAAGAAGCTTCCAATCTCAACATACAAATTAAAGAAATCATTGTTCCCAATGGGAATGGAGGCTAAGAAGATACATGCATGCGTGAATGATCTTGTCTTATTTCAAAAGGACTATATCGAGTTGAAAGATTGTCCAAAATGTGGGGCGTCGATATACAAAATGACAACTTTAGGTAAGTCTAAAACTGGTTATTTTGCCAAGGTGATACATTATCTATCTATAATATCACAATTTCAATGCTTCTTTTCTAATACTATGGATGCACAAAATTTATCTTGGCAAGCAGAAGTAAAGAAAAATAATGATGGGATCCTACGACATGTGTCTGATTCTCCACAATGGAAGAAAAATGACTTTTTCTACCCTAATATTGGTGACTATTTCAGGAATCTAAGACTGAGCTTTATACTGATAGGATGAATCCATACGATACATGAAGCAACCAACACAACACATGGCCTATTATGATTGTTATATGCAATTTTCCTCCCTGGTTGTGTATGAAAATAAGTATGTCATGTTGTCCTTGTTGATATCGGTCCCCAAATAACCTGGAAATGATATTGATATTTTCTTGAATCTCTGATTGATGACTTAAAGAAACTCTAGGGAGAAGGTGTAATGATCTATAATGTTTCACATAGACAGACATTTTGTTTGCATGTTGTGTTGTTTTGCACTATTAATGATTTTCTGACATATGGGAATGTGTCTGGATAACTCATAAAAGGATCTGAAGCATGCCCTATATGTGAGGATAACATTGATTCAATACGATTAAAATATGGTGGCAAGACTGTATATCTTGGTCATCAAAGGTTTCTTCAAAAAGTACATTCTTATTGAAGGTTGCATAAAGCATTCACTGGATCAAGAGTGGAACAGAGTACCCTTAAACCAATATCAGGGGAGGTTATTTAGGAAAGAGTAAAAGACTTTGTCAATGCATTTGGTAAGAGATCACAATATACTATTCCCACATAGAGTGACAAATCTTTATTCAAGAAGAGATCAATATTCTGGTATCTTCCTTATTGGAATTCCTGGGTAGTCAGACACTGTATCCATATCATGCATGTTGAGAAATAGTCTGTGATAACGTCATTTGTAGTCTATTGAATGCTATCTTGAGATGTATTTTTCTCATTCGTTCTTTGATATCAGGGTACATCTTGTGGTCCATTTGACTAGGAAAGTGAAAACTTTAGGTCTAGTTTTCGTACATTAGATGTATCCTTTTCAACGGTACATGAGTGTTTTTATAGATGATTTTCAAAACTATTATCGACTTGAAGGGAGTATCATTGAGGGTTATATGGATAAGGAGGTTTTTGACTTTTTCAATGACTTTATGAGTTGTAGTGAAGCTCCTGCCAACAAAAAAATATTGATCCCTATTCTGACAAAGAGACTTTATGAGCATGAGTGAAAGTAATTAGTCATGAGTTGTGGGAATAAGCACACTTGTATGTTTTGCACAACATCGAGAAGTGGATATTTATATCACGGAACATACCAATTTTATCAAGACAAAATATCCTCTATCTAGTGCAATGTGTCTCTCTAGAGAGAACAAAAGGGCATTTATTAGTTGGTTTGAAGATAAAGTCTTCCGTCAACTATCTCAAACACCAAAAATGTTCTTGCAAATATCAAATTGTTCAAACTTTAAACCAAAAATGAATGTTATATCTTACAAAGACTTCGAGATAAATGGATTTTCATATTACACCCAATGTCAAGATGGTAAGAGTGTCGTCCAAAATAGTGTGGTCACGCTTCAAGTGTCATCATTCTATTACATTTTCTAGTGCTAAGGATAAGAGTTCACGTGAAGCTAAAATGTCATATTATGGTGTCATTGAAGACATGGAAGTTTGACTACACATATTTTAGAGTTCCCATATTTAGGTGTAATTTGGTTAATAACACCAAAGGAGTTGAAGTGGATGAATCGGGTTCCACATTAGTGAATCAAAAAGAGTGGAGAGAAGGGTGAAGCATGTAGGGAAATATTGTGGTAGAGCAGGAAAAGGAAACAAAAATTTAAATTACCATATTCCCCTAATAACAGTAGATCACGTAAACAACTATATAATAGAAAAGATGGTTGCGAGGATATACCTGGTCCTAGAGAAAGTCTGGTACAATCTATTTGTCATATTACACGCCTTTCTTCAAATCACACTCGAACATCGTCTATAGCATCTCCTACTTGATCACCACAGACGATAGTTTGACATTGTCCTCCTAGTGGGAAAACCTCCTCGCCTGTAGAGTAGTCAACACAGACCACCAGGAACTCTTATCATTCTAGTTGTCCCTCCATGTCAGTGTACTAGCTCTAAATTGCTCTCCCACAATTGTCCTCTCTTGCTATCCCTCCCTTTATCAGGTAGGACTTGCTCAGGTTCTCTCAGTTACCACAACTAGAGAAGACAAACAATTTTTAGAAGCAATGAAGTTTTGTCTCTAGGAAGCCCCCAGTACCCCTCTATTAATATGAAGGTTAGGGTTAGGGTTCCCAGTAAGTGTAGGAGTCAAAGGGATTGAAATCTCATGAATTTTCACAACCTATGAACGGAAAAATGATTGGTGTACCTGGCATGCGAGTCGATCAGTTCAACCCTTGAACTGGTCATTTTGTCATGTTTCTTAATCATAATTGTATTGGCAATTCTAATACAATTATCAGATAACATGACATTAACACTAATCCTTGATGCAATTGATGTATGGGAATATGACGACAGAGAAAGCAACAGAACCAAAATTTTCCTATCATATTTCCCATGAACCAGTAGATCGCTCAATAACTATGTAATGGGAAGGATGGTTTAGGAGGTCATACCTTGTCCTAGAGAAAGTCCAATTACTATTCCCTCATTGTTGTATGTTTCTTTCTTCAAGTCGCACTTGAACATGTAAACAATAGCTCCTGGTCGATCTCCATGGATGACATCCTGACATCATCCTCCTAGCGAGAAAAGCTCTACACCTTTATAATAGTCCACACGGACCACCAGGAACTCATGTTGTTCTAGTAGAACAACCAAGAAGGACTTGTCCCTCTCCATTGGTGTGCTAGTCACCAACTTTCTCTTCCCTAATTGTTCTCTCTTGCTATTCCTCCCTTTTTCGGGTAGGACTTTCTCGGGTTCGCTTAGTTACCACAACCAGAGAAGATAAACAATTGTCACATGAAATTGGGTTGTGTGTGAGAAGCCCCCAGTACCCCTCTATTTATAGAAGGATTTGGGTCAGGGTTCCCAGTCTGAGTGGGAGCGGAAGGAACCAGAATTTCACAAAATTTTGCAACATGTGAATGGAAAAGCGATCTGTTCACAGGTGAACAATCGCTTGGCATGTGATCCGATTAGTTCAACTAGTGAAGTGGTTGTTTTATCATATTTCCCAATCACAATTGTATTGGCAATTCTTATCCAATTAATGCAAAACATAACGTCAACACAAATCCTTGAATTAATTGAATTGATCCACCAACAACACAATTCATTACCCAAGATGATCAGTTCATGGACCTGAGTCGATTGGTTCAGTGTCCAAAATTGCTAAAGTTGGTTCAATTGACCTGACACGCTGAAACAATCAGTTCAATACTTGAATCGGTCCGTTCACAGTTCAGTTAGCCAATATTCAGCCAATTTTGTTTAAATTGAATACCTAACTCTTTAGTAATCAACTTTCAACCATACTAATGAATGAACTCCTATTCCAAGTGTATGCTATGTGTGTGACCCCATAGGTTCCAAGTTACATTGGCAGTGTATGTCCATAACCATTTATGACATCACAAGCAAAGAGAGGCATCTAGTAACACATCATTTTTACCCAAGTAATTCAAAAGTTGGAGAACAACTTTAACCTACAAAATGTTATTGGTGTTATAGTGATTATCTGATTACTTTATCTCTGATATCTGAATTGAACTTGAGACATGGAATCATCATTCTTTCAATGATCAATCCATGCTCCTTGAACTAGAGCAGACTATCTGAGATATATGAGACCTCAATATCATATATTGATTCACATGTGCATGTGCATACTTTTCTCTCTCTCACTTATCAAGTGGTCAGGATAACAATCTCCTGTAGGAGGGAGAAATCCCATCTACATCACTCACGTTCATCCCCATGTGTCACAGTTCATCCAATCATCACCTTTATGGCAACCCTTATCCAATGTCAAGGTCGATGATGTCAAAGTACATCGAATGACATGTGATGAGTGTAGTGGTTTTAGGTCTAAGAACCTTAATCAACACTTTCACTATGGGAGATGACTATGACCAACAATTATGGTTTCCATTTATCACTCTTAAGATGGGTATATCTGATACATTATTCTCCAACAAGTATCTATGTGCCTGGTTTGATATCACATATCATGACTGATGAGATTTTATCATCAACCAATACACACTCTATTCTTGTGTGTTATTGATGTATATTCACCTTCCACAATAACATTCGACTATGGACATAATAAGAATGTACAAACTCTTGACATCTGTATGATCTCATTGTTTAGGTCATCAACCTGAAGACATACATCATTGAGTTATCTCACTCTTTAGAAATTCATTATGTTTCCTCATTGTCTCATAATTGAGTGAATGGAATGAATTGGAAGATTTCCTTTATTATTAATCAAATACATTACAACATATGCCATCTTAGTCATTATATCATTGGCTCTCTGGGAATACATACCAAAGACTTCCACTTCCACTTCCACTTAGACAAAATCACCCATGAATCTTGTTCTTAGTGATCTAAGCATGCCCATCATGATTCTACTATGCAAGTTCTAATCCAACAGGTTAGAAACATTTCTCCTTTAGTTGGTATATTGCATGTTTCACATCTCTTCATTGTAGGGAAATCCGTATAACATGGAATTGTCGTAGTATGTTATCTGATATTCCTCACATAGCTAGTATCTTCATTGTTGTCATAATATATCTATTGTGTCATCAATAGTTGGAACATACTGGAAATTCATCTATATGTAATTCTAGATTCATACAGTAACATCTCATAAGTGTCATCAATGATTGATGAAACTAAAGATGGATTGAATGATAAAGTTGAACTTTGGAGAAAGGCACTAGAATGAAATGGTTTGATGATTAGCAAGAGCAAAAATGAGTATATGCATTGCAATTTCAGCCAATCTCACAGTGTGAATGATGGATCCAAGTTGGACGGAGGAGATATACCAAAATGTGATAAATTTTGTTACTTGGGCTCTATTATTAAAATAGATGGGGATGTCCAAAATGACGTTTGTCACAAGATCACTATAGGATGGTTGAAATGGAGGAGTGCAACTGGAGTTTTATGTGATCAGAAGATTCCTTTCAGGTTAAAAACTATGTTTTATAGAACAGCTGTACGACTAGCCATGCTCTATGGGAGTGAATGTTGGGTGGTGAAGAAAAAAGGTCTTAACAAGATGAATGCGGCTGAAATGTGTATGCTAAGGTGGATGTGTGGGAAGACAACAAAACATCACTTGATAAATGACTATATTAGGTCAAAAAAAAAGTGGGGGTGGCGAGCATTGAAGACAAGTTGTGCGAGGGCCGACTCAGATGGTATGGACATGGGCAATGCAGACCAACAAATGTGCCTATACGAAGCAATGCTATTGAGTCAAGGACAATAAATGAAAAAATAGGAAGATCTAAATTAACATGGGATGTGCTTATAAAGAGAGATTTTGAATCTCTACATCTCAACTAGAATATGGTCTGTGATAGAGATGAATGGAATGAAGGATCCATGTAGTCGACCCCAATACAGTTGGGACTGAGGCTTAGATGATGATGATGGTGGTGGTGATACAGTAATAACTCTTGTATTCATAACACCAGGACATACGAATTCTATTGTAGAATTAAAATAATGGTATATAGTTTGGAATGCTTTCCAACTGATAACACTTCATTTAAATTTAAACATAATTTTATATTGTGATTATTCTCTGTCATTTTGGAAGCTTACATCGATGTAACCCTTTACACTCAACTCTTCCTTAATAACATAATTTAGTAACTAATCATTCAGTGCTTATCAAGTACTAATGCATGTTCTTTATGGTATTCCAATGACCTTCATTAGAATCTAACTGATTTCATCTTGTCATGTCTGACACATACAAGATTATGGGATGAGTATTGCATACATGATAGATCCAAATGTGAATGCATATGGCATCTCACTCATGTTTTCCATCATTCATAAGAATTGGAACATAGGGTTCTTGAGAGACTAATCCCATGTATCATGGACATATTCCCTCTCATTGAATCCTTCATGTTGAATCCTTTCAACTTCTTGCCAATATATGTACTCATACTTGGGTTAAGAAACTTTTCCGAACTATCTTTATAGATATCAATTCCAATCACATAGGATGTTTCTCCTAATCCTTCTTCAATAAGGTGATTTCCATTCCAGGATCCAATACTTGGTATTGAGATGTTATTCCTCATCAATATGTAGAATATTTATATGCTCCCACTAAATCTTTTGTAATCACATATTTCATCTTTTATCTTGATTTAGTCAAACTCTTTATACTATCTTGTCTAGTCAAAAGATCCCCAGCTCTGAGATGCTTGTTTCAATCTCTGGATAGAACTTGTAGTGTACAGACTTAATTTGCATTAATGGAGTTACAAAACCTTTTAGTTGTACCACGTACACATACTCTCAAATATTCCTTTTAAGGAATGCAGTTTTAATCTCCATATGTCAAATCTCACACTCTATATTAGCTGTAACAAAAAGCATGACAATTGGTGAAAGGATTTCATTATGTTCAACATTTTAAACTTGTTTGAAAACATTCAGAACCAATTTGCACATTTAGGTTATCCATGCCGGTCTTCTAATAGAAGGCCCAACTGCACCTTATGGGATTTACCCATCTAGGTGGTACCATCAAAGTCATATCTTGTTGGTGTTTGTGGATTCCATTTTGAATGTAATGGCCTCAAGCCATTTCTCAAATTCTTGTCCCCATTAATTCTAAGTTGATTGTTCTATCAACATCTTATGATGAACACACAACTTATCTGAGTTATAGGATTCTCAATCATTTAATCTCAAACATGTTCAACTGTAATGATGAGTTTTGTGTTACAGATTGAACTTGAGATTCCACAACAGTATTTGTGATTCTCCTTATTCCTATATACCTTCTTAGTTTCAATGGTTTCTTATTGATCTCGAACCTTTTGAGTTCTACTTTACTCCCACTGATTCCTTTGGAATTCAGCTATCCTAACAACAAACACTTTTGTTTTTGGATTGAGATTAGTAGTGTTTAAAAAACTAATGTTTATATGGTCTTGAGGACAAAACTTTTCAAGAAACTATTTCTTGTATAAGTTTCAATCCTTAAGACACATTGGGACATTTCCCAAACCATATCTCATATGGTGATTATTGAACCATTTTAGATGGTACATTGTTTTAGTGTAAAGCATGTGTCAAAAAGGAAATTATAAGATTGGATTAAATGATAATCACATCATGACTCGTCAGGTTGTGATTCCTTCTTTTTGACACATCATTATGTTTCAGGTGGAGTTCTTTGTGATACACTATCACAATTTCTCAAGGATGTCCTCAAACTATTGATGTAAAGTATTTCAACATTTGATCATATCAAAGCTTCGTAATACTTTTATCAAATTTATACTTCATTTATAATCTTCTTGAATACTTCAAGAGATTCATATTTGTATTTCACCAAATACAAACCCCATATCTACTGAGATAATCAGTAAATATAATGAAGTACAAATAACTACCTCTAGCATTTATTCTAAAAGATCTTCATACATCAATATGTATAAGACCTAATAGAATGCTTATTCTCCCACTACACTTAGTGATAGGTGGTTTTTCATATTACTCATACATAAGATTTGCATGTTTCTTATTCGTTCAATAACCAAAAATAGTCTAGATCAACATTAACATGTATTTTAGAAGTGTATTTCTCATATATCTTCTCTAGATGACAATGATATAGATTGCTTGAGTTGTAAATTGTAATCATTTAGGTATTTAAATTATAAACATTCAATTTATATCCTTTCATATAAAGATCACTATACATTTGGGGCATTGCCATACAAGATCACATGTTTGAAATATAACCATTAACAACTCTTTATTCATTATCATCCTTGTCCATATAAGAAGCATAAAGTAAAATATTTCTATTATTGGCATAAGGAAATGGTAGTTCATCTAACTCTACTACATGCCCTATATGATAATATAAATTCTAAATGAAGACTAAAGTTGTAGCAACTCTTTCTCCACATAGTCCATCCTTGCCCTTTCATAAAGGATTACTTCTTCTTAGATCCTACATATTCAAACAAATGTCAGATCTACATCATGTATCACATAAAAAATATGAAGAAGTATTTAGATTTATCTTATAACATATATACCTAAAGTGCAGATCTCTATCTCCTCCTTCTTCTTTAGTTCCTCTAGCTAGAGGGGGAAATTCTTCTTCCAGTGTCCAACTTGGTGACAGTGGTGACACTTGCCTCCCTTATTCACTCCTCCCTTTGCCTTGAGTGTTGAAGACTTGGGCTTCTGGCCAGCTTTAGAACTCTTCTTAGCTTTGTCTTTGCCTTTATACTTTCTCTTTGGTTTTTTGATCGTGATTAAATACTTGGGTCTGTCTTTCTTCATTTGTGCCTCACTTGTTCTCAACATGTCAAGTAACTCTATCAATGGCTTGTCAAAGTCATTCATATTTTACATCAAAACAAATTGATTGTATGACTCTGGCAGAGGCTACAAAATCAGATCAGTGGCCTACTCTTAATCCAAAGGGAATCCTAGTCTAGAAAAGCTCTCTCTACATACCCAATGAACTTGAGCACATGAGGACCTACTAGATCTCCTTTTTCCATGTTACATTTGAATATCACTTTAGAGACATCATATCTCTCTTGTCTTGCCTGATACTGGAGCATGTTCTTAATATGTGTGACCATCCCAATAACATCCATGTTCTCATGCTACCTTTTCAACTCATAGTTCATGGAGCACAACAATAGGCTTTTGACATCAACGACATCTTCAATGTGCTTCTTGTAAGCATCCCTATCAGCCTTAGGTGCATTGGGAAGAGATTCTTCTGTCTTTGGTGTCTCCAAGAGATAGATCTTGCACTCCTGTGTGAGAACAATTCTTAGCACCCTAAACTAATCATGGAGTTTATTCCCATTCATTTTTTTCCTCTCAAGAACTAATCGTAGAGAAAATGTGTTGTTGTGTGTTGCCATTTGATTCAACAAGAGATATTTGCACTTTTTACAAAAACCCATTTTTATTTGAGTTGATTTGTATAAAAATGGACAATTTTAATTAAGCTTTTAATTAACTATCGATCTTATTGTTTTGTTCAAATTGATAACCCTTAATTAATTTTTAAGATTACAACGAACAAACCTCTAATGAGTCAAGATCTAAAAAATTTCAATTATTACCCAGCCAATGTCAGCGTCCATAATTAATTATTAAAAGAGGCAACGTTTTCCAATTGCATCTTAGGAAATTCTTGAATAGATGGTATGCACAACTCCTTGTCATAGTCATCTACATGCCTCTAGGTGCTTAATCTCATTAAGGACACCCCAGGTAAGCCCAACCCAAAAGCCAACACGATAGATATGTACCCCGCTTGACAGGCCAACATAACAACCATCACACTTCCACGAGATAGGCAGTGCATCACCCTTGAGGTGCCCACGCTTAGTTGATCAAGTTATTCATATGTGTTGCTAATGGAAATAATCTTAGACTTAATATGTTTGATTGAAGGGTTTTATATATTAATGTATATATTTATCCAATCACCACATACTAAAGTATGTATCATGTACATGCTATATCCCACAAACGTAAAGATGCAATATAAAACATCAGTGATGATTGTGGCAAAACTAAGCTAATGTAATTCCTTGGAGTCACAATGATATACAACCACCTAGGTCTACATCACATGCACAAACCTATTGTTAGTGTAGATCTGTGCTTAGACCAAATTGGGTTGATCGATTCAACCGTTGAACCAGTCACCTTCCCTCTCCATTGGTCGATTAGTCTGTCAGACTAGTCATCTGGTCTCATGTACAACCAATGTCTGGACGCCTCCAAATAGTTTTTTGGACCACCAATCGATCAGTTCATAACATGCAGCCGTCCTCCTCAATCCTCCAAACAGTCGGCTTGTCAGGTGATGAGTGTCATCTTCATCATAACAAGAAAAGAAACTGTCCTATGTGTATTACATGGTAATGATAAACTTTGAGTTATATTTGAGGGGAGCATATGAAGGAAATAATAACATGTTTACATTAGGAATAAGAAGGTAGAGACTTAGTATGCAAATCGAGACATAAATAGGAATTAACGAACCATCCAACCACACACAGATATTAAGGTTATTGGCCATAAACATGCTACAATTCCACCATAAAAATCGATTTCAGGGCGACATGTATAAATTATATATATATATACATATATATATATATAATGTGTGTGTGTACTTAATCAGATACACACATTAGTCATTTCAAATATTTGCATCGTATATAATAAATAAAAAGGTGGAAAATAAAAAATTGATCATATCGATTCAATCCTAAAACATAGTAGATTGACCTAACTCTAATACCATTATAGGGAAATATGGCGACAAAGCATGTAGTAGAAATAAAAAATGTATTATCATATTTCCCATGAGCCATTAGATCACATCAATAACTATGTAATAAAAAGGATAGTTTACAAGGTAATAGCTAGTCTTGGAGTAAGACCAATGACTATTCCCTCTTTGTTGTATATGATTTTCTTCAAGTTGCACTCGAACACGTATGCAACAGCTCCTGGTTGATCACCACGGACGGTAGCCTGACGTCGTCCTCCTAGTGTAAAAATCTCCACGTCTCAATAGTAGTCCACACGGACTATCGGGAACTCCTATTATTCTAGAACAATTAATAAGGAGTTGTCCCTCTCAGTTGGCATACTAGTCACCAACTTGCTCTCCTTCACAATTGTTCTCTCTTGCTATCCCTCCCTTTATGGGGTTTGGGTTCTCTTGGATACCAAACTAGAGAACACAAACAATTGTCGAAGGCAATTGAGTTGTGTCTGAAAAGCCCCCAATACCCCTATATCTGTAGAAGGGTTTGGGTCAGGGTTCCCAGTCTGAGTAGGAGCGGAAGGGACCAAAATTTCATAAATTTTCACAACTTGCGAATGAGGAAATGATCAGTTCACATCTGAACCAATTAGTTGGCATGTGAGCCAATCGGTTCAACCAGTGAACCGGTCATTTCATTATGTTTACCAATCACAATTGTATTAACTATTCTAATACAATTATTTCACAACATGACAGCAACACAAATCCTTGAATCAATCTAATTGATCCACCAACCACCTGGTTCATAACCTTTGTCGATTGGTACATGGACCTGAAGGTTCACTGTCCAGAATTGCCAAATTTGGTTCAATTGACCTGAAACATTGAAACAATCGGTTCAACACTTGAACCAAGCGGTTCACAGTTCAGTCAGCTAATATTCAACTGATGTTGTTTAAATTGAATACTTAATTCTTTAGTAATCAAGTGTCAACTATATTCATGAGTGAAATCTTATTCCAAGTTAATCCTATTTGTGTGACCCTATTGGTTCCAAGTTATGTTGGCAGTGTATGTGCATAATCCATTTATGACATTACAATCAAAGAGCGACGTCTAGTAACACATTATTTCTACCTAAGTAATTGAAAAAGTTGGAGAACAACTTCAACCTACAATCTGTGATCGATGTTACAGTGATTGTCTAATTCCTTTGTCTCTAATATCCGAATTAAACTCAAGGCATGGAATTGTCATCCTTTCAATATTTAGTCCATGTTTCTTGAACTAGAACCGACTGTATGAGATATATGTGGACTCAATATCATATATTGATTCACATGTGCCTGCACATGCTTTTCTCAATATCTCTTATCAAGTGGCCAAGATATCAAACGTATATAGGAGGGACAAATCCCTTCTACATCACTCATAGTCATCCCCATGTGTCATAGTGCATCCAATCAACACCTTTATTGCAACCCTTATTCAAAGTCACGGTGGATGACATCAAAGTACACCAAACGACATGTGATGAGTGTAGTGACTTCAGGTCTAAGAACCACAATCACCATCTTCATTACGAGAGATGACTATGACCACTAATTATGGTTTCCATTTGTCACTCTCAAGGTGGGTCTGTCTGATACACTATTCTCCAACAAGTATCTATGTGCTTGGTTTGATATCACATATCATGACTGATGAGATTATGTCATCAACTAACACACACTCTAGTCTTATGTGTTATTAATGTCTATTAGCCTTCCACAATAACATCCGACTACATACATAACAAAAATGTACAAACTCTTGAAATTTGTATGATCTCATTGTTCAGGTCATCAACCTAAAGACGTACATCATTATGTCACTCTTTAGACATTCATAATGTTTCCTCATTATCTCATAATAATGAGTTGGAATGTTTCTTCTATTATTAATCAAATCCTTTATAAGATATGCCATCTCAATCATTATATGATTGGCTCTCTAGGCATACACACCAACGATTGAATTGATCCATGAACCAGGCAGTTTATCTCATGAACCGATCGTCTGGCGACCTTGATTTAATTGACTCACTCATTGAACCGATCCGTTCATACCTTTGGTTCATCCAGAATTTAGACAATGCAATTTCCAATCAACTTGACACTAAACCACTCGGTTCAACACTTGAACCGATCAGTTCAGAGTCGAGTCAGTCAATTGTTTCTTAAATTGAATACCTAAGAAATTTTATTAATCAAATTAAACTTCATTCATGAACAAACTCCTATTCCAAGTGTATCCTTTGTGTGTGGCCCTATCAATTCCAATTTATGTTGGTAAATAATGTCCATAAGTATTTTATGGCATCATAAGAAAAGAGTGGTATCTAGCAGCACATCATTGCTACCCAAGTAAAAGTAAAGTTGGAGAACAACTTCAACCTACAATTTGAGCTTGGTGTTAGAGTGTTTCTATAGT
Organism: Alisma plantago-aquatica; assembly: GCA_963693085.1. NCBI lineage: Eukaryota > Viridiplantae > Streptophyta > Magnoliopsida > Alismatales > Alismataceae > Alisma > Alisma plantago-aquatica. The sequence goes on along the minus strand of OY856409.1, from coordinate 992,027,973 downwards.
TCCTTTGTCGTTGATATCCAAATTGAACTCGAGGCATGGAATTGACATCCTCTGCAACATTAATCTTTGTTCCTTGCTAGAGAAAATTGTCTATATACATGTAAGCTCAATGTCACATATTGACTCACATGTGCACGACCATGCATTTCTCAATCTCGCTATTCATGTGTCCAGGCTATCATACTCCTATAAGAGGGACACATCCCATCTACATCACTCACAGCCATCCCCATGTGTTATAGTGAATTCGGTCATCACCTTTATGGAAACCCTTATTCAGGGTCACAGTGGATGCTGTCAAAATATATTGAAAGACATGTGATGAGTGTATTGACTTCAGGTCTAAGAACCACAATCAGCACTAACACTATAAGAGCTGATTTTGACTACCAATTATGGATTCCATGTATCACTCTTATGGCGGGTATGTCGGATACATTATTCTCTAATAAGTATCTATGTGTTTGGTTTGATATCACATTTTTCAGGACAAATGAGATTCTGTGATCCACCAACACACACTCTAGTCTTTTGTGTTATTGTTGTCTATTAACCTTCCATGATAACATCCAACTAGGGACATATCTAGAATGTATATACTTTTGGCATCTGTATGATCTCATTGTTCATGTCATCAACCAGAAGAGATATGTCATTGTGTAATATCATTCTTTAGACATTTACTATGTTACATCATTATCTCATAACTGGATAAAATATAATAAATTGAAAGATTGACTTTATTGTTAACCAAATCATATACAAGTTATGCCACTACAATCACCACATGATTGACTCTCTGGGCATACATACCAATAGACTCTCACTTTCACTTAGAGTCAATCACCCATGAATCTCATTCCAAGTGTTCTAACATGACCTTTGTGCTTCTTCTGTGAAAGTGCCTTTATCAAGGGGTCAGCTACATTTCTCTGGGTTGGTACTCTACAAATCTTCACATCTCCTTGTTGTAAGATCTCTCTTATGAGATGGAAACTCCTTTGAATATGCTTGGAGTGCTAATGTGATCTTGGTTCCTTAACTTGTACAATAGCTCTATTGTTTTCACAATATAGCTCAACTTCATCGTTGATGCTTGGAACAACCCCAAGTTCTAACATGAGCATCTTGATCCATACATCCTTCTTTGTTTCAATTGATGTAGCAATATTCTCAACTATGCTTGGAATGTTGATGTGATCTGAGTTCCTTAACTTGTGCATTAGCTCCATTGTTGTCACATTATAGCTCAACTTCATCGATGCTGCTTGGAACAACTCCAAGTTTTGACATGAGCTTCTTGATCCATACAACCTTCTTAGCTTCAATTGATGTAGCAATATACTCAGCCTCTGTTGTAGAATCCACAATTGTATATTTCTTGGAACTCTTTGAGCTCACAACTCCATTGTTGAGGCAAAAACAAATCATGATTGCGATCGATAATCGTCTTTGTTAGTTTGTAAGCTTGCATTGGTGTAACCTTTTACCACCAACTCTTCCCCTTCACTGTAGACAAGGAATTGATCCATAATTTTTCTCAAGTACTTAAGAATAATCTTCACAACTGTTCAGTGAGCATCACTTGGATATGACTGATATCTTCTCATTATTCTCAAGGCATACGAGACATCAAGATGAGTACACAACATGGATAACATGATGGATCCAATTGTATATGTGTATGGAGTCCTACTCATGTGTTTCATTTCTTCACAAGAACTGGGACATTGAGCTCTAGAGATGGTAACTTCATGAGACATGGGCAAGTTTCCTCTCTTCGAGTCTTTCATGTTGAACCTCGTTAACACTTTGTCAATGTATGTGCTCTGACTTAGTCCAAGAAGCCTTCTAGATCTATCTCTATAGATCTTAATTTCTAGGATGTAGGATACTTAACCTAATTCCTTCATAGTAAATGTATTTCCAAGCCAGATCTTTACCATTTGGAAAGTTGGGATGTCATTCTTCATCAATAATATGTCATCTACATACAATATGAGGAATAAAATAATGCTACCACTAACCTTCTTGTACACACAAGGTTCATCTTCATTTTGACTAAAGTCAAACTTTTTGACTATTTCATCAAATCAAAGATTCTAGCTCCGAGATGTTTGCTCCATTCCATACATTGACCCTCATAGCTTACAAACTTTATTTACATCCTTTGGATTGATAAAAACCTTAGGTTGTGTCATGTACACATCCTCAAGAAGATTATCATTAAGGAATGCAATTTTAACATACATCTGTCAAATCTCATAGTCATGATAAGATGTAATGGCAAGTATGATCATGATGGACTTAACCATGGCAACTGGAGAAAAGGTTTCATCATAGTCAACACCTTGAACTTATATAAAACCATTTGCAACCAATCTTTCCTTACATGTTTGTACTTTACCATCCATGTCAATCTTCTTCTTGAAAACCCATTTGCACCCTATGGGTTTTACCCCTTCAGGTGAATCCACCAAGGTCCACACCTTGTTGGTGTGCATAGATTCCATCTTAGATCTCATGACCTCAATCCATTTCTCATACTCTAGTCCCTTAGTAGCTTCTAGATAGGTTGTTGGCTCATCATCTATGGCTAGCTCACTGCCTTCTTGAGTGATAAGATAACCTATTCTTTTAGGCTTAAGGTAGGTCCTACTAGATCTATGAGGTTCATTGTTATTTGAGGGATTTGAAATTCCAAAACAACTTGTAAGTCTCCTTGTTCCTCTTGCACATGTACTAGTTCAATGCTTTCTTATTGGTCTCGAACCTCTTTGAGTTCAACTTTCCTCCCACTGATTCCCTACTTGATTTGAAAATGACCTATTCGTGTTGCTAGGTCTTGGGTGTAGTAGGTGACACTATGACTTAGTGGCTTAGAATAAGGGTCAACTATGATGGCCAATATGAAGGAGGACACTATTGGTCAATCTCATGGTACTGGTGTACTCGTGCATATTGTGGGGTTGTTTACATATGCTTGGTTGTATACAGCTATTATAGAATTTTGAATATGGTGAGATCTTATGGCTAAATACCTCATAGTATATATGTGAAAATATATGTTGTTTTGTTTTCTTATATATTAGTGCATACATATACGTTTTTCTACCACTTATATAGGGTGTGTGGAGAGTTCACACTAACCCATATGGAATTTCTAGTTCCATCATTTATTAATGGTGTAGATAAAGATCCAAATCTATTAGTGATTACTACTCCCATCATATTTAAATATTTTGATAATACAGGAAAGGGTGTGATTATATATCTTTTTATTATTGGGTAAGTTTTGGGCACTTTGCTTATAGTTTTGACTTATAAATTACATTTCATTGTGGATTTTGAGTTTTTTTATTTGCCTTCTTTTCACTGAATAATAATCATTGGGTGTTGTTGGTAAGTGTCCCTGAGACTGTAACTATGTATTATCTAAATCCTTTGAGTGAGAAAGTATACCGTGGGGGACACACAATGTAACAAACATTATTTACATGAGGAAATTTTTACATCCATAAACATATATTAATGTTTGCATCATTAGTTATATGACTATTTACTAATCCAATTAAATGTGTTACTTTAAATTATAGGACTATAAGAGAATTCAAAAAGGTCAGAAGAAAGGTATATAAGAAAAATAAATTAATAAGTTGGAAGGATTTCGAGGTAGTTTTATGGCTCCAATGCATATATATGCCAACTAAATATGCTTACTTTTACTTTTTATCATTCCACATAACTATGAATTTATAGTGGCCTATACAAGACAATGGTAGGACATGTGGATACTACATGATCCCATATATGGACATGATTGTCAGACATGTGGCACTAGACATCCATTATATACAAAAGCTAATATATAGTCTTGATCATTATAAGCAAATAGTCTCATTTGATAATATGTAAAAATCAAATCGAACTGTTGAATTATGTCATTCTCTTTGCAACTGTTTGACATGATTGAATCCTATACAAAAGAAGACATAGATGAGATACAAGAAGAGTGGGCACATGCCATCATTAAGAACGTTGACTTTGAGTATGATTAAGATAAAATATAAGTTTTCTAAACTTTGTATGTCATTTAGTTCTATATACATGTGGTGGTTTTGACTTTTTACAACTTTAAATTTAATGTGAGTACATTTTTAATACATATGTGAATAATGTTTATATATATGTGTGTTAATGAATGAGAAAATGGATGAATATAGTGAGAATTGAATTTGTACGTCATGAGAATGGAATTGGTAAATAGATCTTTTATTTGTGTTTTTGGAATTGTATATGTACATGAGAATGGAAATAAGTGTTGAAGAGAATGGAATTGAAGATTAGAAATGTATGTGGGTTGATGAATTGTTAGTATGTATTTGCTATTGTAAGTTTTATAGGTGTGTTGGCTTATTGCTAAGTTGAACACAGGATGAAATATGTACTCCTAATGAACAAAAAGTTCTACATCCTATTGAACACCTGGACAACAGATCTGCAAGCCTACTATTAAAAAATATAATTGTGGTGTCAGTTTTAATAAAAAAATTGGCATTGTAGATCTGCATCATCGGTTTGTTAAAAAAGACGACCACACGTCTACATTCATTTGTTAAAATTTTACCTGATAAGGAAGTACAACATCAGTTTTGGTGATCGAACTGGTGCACTAGATATGTGGTGTCGATTAAGATTACCAAAACCAGCGATAGTGTTGCCCAACCCGCGACATGGCATGTTTCCTGGTATGGCTGTGCTACACATCTCACGAGATGTCTATGTTGCCTGGAATGACCATGCTAGCAGCCCACAACATGGTTGTGTTGCCTAGCACATTGTGCGTCTAATACTATCATGTTGCTCTATGGCGTCATCTTTTCATCCTAAACCAATGACATAGTTCCTCTATAGCGTTTGCTTCTTTTTAAGAACTGATGACACAAAGCTATTTCATGACACTTTATCACTGTGAGTTGTTGGTTTCTTTTTCAAAAAACCGATACTCTTCCTATGGCGTTGGTTTGACTATTCCCACAAAACCGATACAGAAGGTTGTTAGTTGTTGTGTCAGCCACTTAGGTATTAGTAGAAAATTGAAGTTATATGTCTATTTTAACTGACACTAAAGGTGGCATCTTTACTAGTGATTTCTATGGTAGCTTGAGATAGTAAATCAAATGTTATAATTTTATGTTGGTTTTAAAGTTCGATAAACAAACTTTTTAAATTTTGAAACAAAATTATGTTATATAGAATTGTAAACATTGAGACCTATCTTCTTGTTTCCATTGTTCGTTGCCCCCACCCAAAAAAATTTACCTAGAGATGTCAAATTGACTTTGATCGAGGTGTCTTTTAGCGCAACATACTCTTCTTCCAAATTGAGTTACTCATTTGATTGTAAGAAGTTATTATTACCTAGTACCTCACTATAAGCATAAAAATGATGATATTGTTAACTCATTCATTTATATAAACACTATAAGAATAAAAACAATGATATTGTTAACTAATTAATTTATATAAATACAAAATGGTGATAATTTGATAATAAGCTATCATTTGGCATATGGTTGGAAGGTTTCCACAAGTTTAGGAAAGTCTATTTTTAGTAGGGTCAAATGACTTCGATCAGGGTATCTTTTAGCACAATTAAAAGTTACATAGAAATGTCAAATGGATTTGATCGGGGTGTCTTTTAGCACAATATACTCATCTTTTAAATTGAGTTACTCATTTGATTAGAAGAAGTTACTAGTTTCTAGTATCTCACTATAATCATAAAAATGATGATATAGTTGATTGCATTTATATAAATTAAACATGGTGATACTTTGATAATAAGATATCATTTGGAATAAGGTGGGATTATAACAAGTTTAGGAAAGGGTAGTTTATAGTAGTGTTAGAGTGGAATACAAACATAATCTGGGTTTTTGTTTGGGTTGGGGGTTGAGCACATTAAACTACTATGAAACCTTACCTTTTTTATCTCACATCACAAACCAAACAAGAAGACAAATAATAGAGAGAGAAAGTAAGATTTTTGCAAAATTGAATGATCAAAACCAAATATATATGTACACCAATACATATGTTTATGAGAAAAAATAGTGCAATTACTTTTTACATTTCCTTGCAAACAATATATCAATTGTTGTTGCATGTATATGTGAACAGATACATGCTCTAACCAGCAAATGGAGCCATCATTACCATTTGAAGGAATTGGTCACACCATACGAAACCAGTCCAAATCTAGGAAGAAGATGTAGACTTCCATGGGACATTAATCTAGAAGGTACGATGAGGAGAAAGGTCAATTGTTGGAATTCTAGAAGGATACCAATACGAATGTGTACTATGAAGCATAGCCCATGAGTTTCAAGAGCAGGTGAAATGTAGTTTAAATTCTCAACTATAGAGTGATAGAAATGGCCAACTGATTTCATTTCACATTTTCCCTTTTGTCTCACACGTTTTCAATACATCAAACTACTTTCCATAGTGACCACCTATGCCCTCTACATCTACCCTAGAGTTCTAGAAACCCCAAACGTCGATGTATAATTTATATTTTCTAATAGAATTAATCTAAAAATATATATAACTATTATGAAACCCTAACATAGCTGAATCTAGAGTAATGCTTAACCAAGCCCTATGTAGTCATCCAAACTACATATAAAATAGGCAATTTCTATTATGAACACATTACACATTAATCCAATACTAAACAAGTAAAAAACACCATTAAGAAATATGTTTCAGCTTAGAGTTGAAATAGAGTACAACAAATCCCAAATTTAATATTGTTACTAACTCATCATAGAAATAAAAACTGACAACTAATGTTATATTTACAAGACATGCACTCAGCAAGCAATCTTGTATATGTTACAATACACCCTCAATTAGCTTTTCCTTGAAGTACAACCTCCTCATGCAAAAAATTAGCATAATAGACAATATCAATTAATATGTTTTAGTTTTGAACTACTAAAAGAAACATTTAAATAATATAGAATAGTTAATAATTATGCATACAATTTACTTAAGGATGAAAATATTTTACTTTGTGTAACTCTGTATACAATTTTATTTAAGGATAAAGATATTTTACTTTGTGTACAAAACAATATATAGAATATCATGCCTATGTGGAATAAAATGAAAAAGTATAAGACTTAGATGACCTAAAGCTAAAAAGTTAAAAAGGATTAGAATTATCTTTTATAAACAAAAATATTATCACTTTTGATTAAAAAGTTTAATTTAGGGATATTTTTCAATTACTTGCTCCTTGACATTAAGCTAGGGGTAAATTCAACAATACTTTTATGACTTTGACACAAGGAAGGTGTCAAACTTATAATTAGCAAACCCAATATATGGCGATCAACAACAACCTACAGGGTGAGGTTTGTTGGGCAAAACTCATGTGGCATCCTTGAAACACCCCCAATTGGAGAGTTACTTCATAAAAAACTTTACTAGGCAAATTGCCAACTAGAGATCAGATGTGGAGATGGGGCTTGATGGTGGAAGCTCAGTGTTTGTTGTGCCATCACGTTGAGGAAAATCATAACCACCTTTTCATGGAGTGTAAATTCTCCAAGTACTTTTGGGCCATCATATGCCTCATAAATGGATGGGGTGCCAATTCACCGGATTGCCTTATGGAGGTTACTAACTGGCTGAAAGACAGGGGGCATGATAAATGGAAGGGAGTCTTTGTAGGGATCTATCTCACCATTTTTTTTTTGATGTCATATGGGATGAAAGGAACGGGAGGATTCATTGTAGAAATAGGAGGATAGAGGTGGAACTTCTGGCGCTTATTAACAGGCTGTTAGTCAATGTTTCTAAGGCCAAGAATGGTCTCCTTATAGGGATGACTCAGGGTACAAGAGTATACTGGGGCATTTTGTAGTTAGACGCCCTAACTTTTTGTAAAGTTTTTTTATGGCCGTCTATAATGTGTATAGCCCTGCTATAGTTCCCTTTTGGTAATATATTTTACCTATTTCCGAAGAAGAAGAAAACCCAATATATGGCATTGTCTAAGGGTAAGACTTGTTTAGGCTAGGATTTTTTTTAGTTTCTAGGCTTACATTGGGGCTTAATTTGAGTTGGAGTTGTAAAGGAGTAATCCTAGGTTTATGTATCCATATGTAATAAATCATTCTATAACTTTTTATGATTTTCACCAAAATAAAACTTCTATGTCTTCATTGTGGCAATAGTGTGGACAATGAATGATCAATTAATATATTAAGAAGGATTTGGTTTAAGAAAAAATAACACATAATCAAGTATCTATGAGGGATATATATGCATATATTTAGAACTTCATAAAGTAGATCAGCTCCAAATACTTCCCTCTCATGTTTTTCATTATTCATACTAATTTCCACCTTAAAACAAGAACAAATCAGACAAACCCCCATTTCCAAACAACCTTTATGTTGGTTAGTTAATTTCTTGACTACCCTTACAATTATGACATGCACACTACTTAGGGTACCCTTGGGTTTATGAGTGAATTGTGGGGATTTGTCTAAAATTAGATAAACTTTCCAAAGTTATGTTTAATGATTGAAAACCATGACACTTACAAGAGAAATAATATGATATATAGTAGCACCCCCCTCTAGCAACTTCTATAAATAACCAATCTTTTTATCCATCTCAAATAAATTATTTATCGATTCAAATAAATGGATAAATGGTTATATAACACTATTTATACATGAAAGGACTTTGATAAAGAACAATATTATTAACTAGGTATCTAGCTAACTAGCTTGCATGAAAAGTAATAGGATTTCCATTCACTATTAAGATTGAGGTGAAAATTCCACTTGCCAAATTTTGTTCAGATTGTCTTAATATATCGTGATGGTATCTTTGAATATGAAATTATATGCTATGTTATATGGAGGTTGTGAGATTAGATAAACAATGTTTTGCCTAAAATTGAAATTGGATTATATGATATACGTTTCTACACATGGAAACAATTGTTATTATTGTGCTTTGTCGTTGTCCCACCAAACATAACTAGGGATGTCAAACAACTTTGGTGGGGTAGGTTTAGTAGGACATACTCTTCTTCCAAATTGACTCACTCCTTAGATTGGAAAATGTTACTATTATTTTGTTTCTGACTATAAGCATTAAAACCATGACATTTATTAACTAATTCATTCTTATGAATACGGAATGGTGATACTTCTATTATTTGGCATAAGGTTGGGTTAAAGAAAGTTTGAAAAACAATTTTACTTGCTTCTTGTATTTCTAAATTTATGTTGGGGATTAAGTACATAAATCAACAGGCGATTGTTAATTTTTCTTTTTCTATATCCCATCATCAACCACATCTTAAGGAAAATAATAAAGAGAAATATTGATGCAAAATTTTATGAAGCATAATCAATTGTCTTTATGTCATTGCATATGCTTTGGACAATAAATAAAGCACTAAGATTTACATTTCCCTACAAAACAATATATGCATTATTACACATATTTGTGGTTAGATACATACTCCAATCGATGACAAAAAGAGCCTACCACTATCATATGCGACAATCGGTCACACTATGAGAAACTAGTCCAAACACAAAAAGATATAGACCGCCGGGGACATGAAGCTGAAACGGATACCGAGGAAAAAGGACAAGTGTTGGAATGCTGGAAGGATATCAACATGGATGCATCTTGTGAAGCACAGACCAAGGACTCCAAAATTAGTGAATCTAACAGCAGTTGCAACGTAGTTGGAAGAATCATCTTCAAGAACGCTAGAAATGGCCAACGGATCCATGACACATTTTCCTTCCTTCAGTCCCATGGTTCTTGGGGTCTTGGTGACGCCCAGAGTCATGGGCATGCTTCATGGCTTCATACTCCCATTTGGCAACATTTATCATAGATGGCATAATGCCAAGAAACTCCTCCTTCAAACATGACATGTTGCACAAAAGTGCCATCTTCACAATAATCATCCGCAACATTTCGTCCATTGATGTCGATCTCATAGGCATGTAACCTTAAAGCCTTTCCCTTCACCAGTTTGATGAGAGCATCGGTCGCCTCCTTCCCATCAGGCGTCTGGCTCTCTAGGGTGCATACCCCCAAATCTGATAGGAATCATGCCGGGCAGAATTTGTTGCTTGTTTGGACCATCAATCATCCTGTAACCTGCACTGACTATAAGATTCAGAAGCAAATCTTCCAATCTACATATCTCTGCATATCGAGCTAGGCTTTTCTTTTCTACTGCCGCTTGAATATCCTTGGGAACCTTGTCCCATCCCAGCGTCCCCTAACATCCAAGAACACATTAATCGTATCTCTGTTTGCAACATGTCACACAGTGATAGGGAACGTCACCATCTGGCACCTTACACCGACTGGTAGCACATCTCTGCCCCCTTCCGCTCCTCCTCTGTAGACAGGCATCATTATTGGGACTAGGGTTCAGGCCACCAAACGATTAGGTGACTAAACCAACCTTCATTCGACTAAACAAAAGATCATGCGACTAAACGTGGGGCATGGTTTGGCAAAGCTGCAGTATGGATCTCTGGCTAATGATCGTTGGTAGCTCACCAGCTCCAGCGCTCGTGATAGAAAATTGTATAGGAAATTCCAGCGGTAGTCAAGCTATGTTTTGTTAGATATATGGTTGTAAGCCACTTGTTTAACATGAGTTAAGCTCAATGTAGTGCAGCTAGTACATAGAAGAAAAAAGGTAGTGTGTTGTCTTGTGTAGATAGGAAGAGTTTGGTCCCAGATTGCTCACATCTAGAACTTTTGTGGTCCTTATATGTAGGATCATATGTGACACTAATGTCCAAAGGTCTTAAGAGAGATTATGCTCACCTCCTTGGTGGGTATGGTGACCACAACACACACACACATGCGCGTGCCACGCCAAGCCTCACCTCGCCTGGCCTAACCTGACCGAGCATGAGCTCAGGCTTGTATCTTGTGGCTTGAGGATTGTGACAAGGATACAACTATGTAATTAATTACTAATCTAATTAATTAATTCTTTCTAAATCAGATTTATTAATCCTAATTGGAAAGTATTTGTCTCGCGATTTTCCACAAACGTGTACAAGAGAGATTGAGTAGTCTCATCTTAACGGGAATAGGATTTGGGAGCATGAAAGGCTATAAATAAGTCACTCGTCATCAGGGTTAATCACATCTCTCAAACACTTAACCGTCAATAGTTTGTGTGTGTGATTTGTGAACCCTAGCAAGAGACTTCTGCATTCTTCACTTTCTGTCACCTTCTAGAGATTCCTCTCCTACAAGAAGTGCCTTCGTCCTTCCTCTCCATCAAGACATAATTTGTCCGAGTGGTGGTATTTGTGATTGTTGAGCTGCACAGGTAGTACATGTTGATCGACACCAAATGCGAGCAAGATGACAACCTGCTACATGTGAATGGGTTTACTGAAAGAACAACGTTCATCCTATTGAATTGCGATCTGCTAATTTCTTTTTAGTAGCACGTTCATTTTTCAATGAACGACCTAGTCAGAGTTTATAACTCGTTTACTTTCTTTTCTCTTGCATTGTTTCTTCTTTCGGCTTCTTCTCTAGATCTGTCTGGATTGTTAATAATTTGCAACTGTTGTTGTTGCATGTAATGACATCTAATATAAAATTAACAACAATTTAAAGAAATCAACTCTACTATTAATTAACAATGGCCAATCTTACTATTTCTAACAGCAAAATTGGCACGAGTAGTATGCCCGGAAAACTTACTAGAACCAACGTTGTCCTCTGGCATAGTAGGATGCAAATTTGGCTTAATATGATGGGTTGCAATTAGTAATTAGTGGAGGATGAACCTAAATCTGATGAGTTTGTCCTTGATAATGTAAAAATAATTGCAAACTAGAAGAAGAGTGCTAAAATGTGCAGTGGGTTGATCTTGTTTGCTCTTGATAACAAACTGTAAGATTCATTCTCTAAGCCTCCTATTACCACTTCTGAAGTTCTGTGGGAGACACTAGTAAAAAAAATTTAGTATCCAAAATTAGGGTGTTGAAAAGTAATGTGTATCTAAATATCTAAAGCTTTAGATGGTGGAGGGTAAGTTCGTCTCTGATCAAATACATGAATTGCAACTCTTGTGTCGTGAACTCATAGATACAAACATGAATTGCCTGAGAAGTTCGTTGTAATGTCTATCATAGAAAAATTCCCAAATCTTGGGAATCGTTTGACGCGACTCTTAAGCATCGCAAAGGAGACTTGTCAATGAGTGCTCTAATAAGGAATATTAACATACAAGAAGAACACTTAAAAGAGAAGTCTGTGAAAGTACTTACTGATGTAGACCCTAGTGTCAATTTAACTGTTGCTAAGAACAAAGATAAGAAATAAAAAAAATATGCATAAACCTAAGGATAAGATGCATAAGAAACTAAAGAACAAACCATGTTGGACATGTGGACAAGTTTCCCACTGGAACAGGGATTTTAGGGCTTGCAAGAGTTGCAAGTCGTCTCTGATGTATAATGTTTCCTCTATGTACAAGGTGCACTACATTGGGCTTAACCCATGTTGAACAAGTGGCTTACAACCATATATCATATGTACAAGATTTCCTATTGCGGCTTAAACAACATCAATCATTTAGTTAGAGTCTCCAAGGATGTATTACTAACATCCATTCCTAAGACTTGACACCATTTTGTGACTATTCTCTTACTAACTTGCAGTCATGACACTAATAGGTTTCTCAAGGGACAGACACACATATTCAAGAAGCGTCAATGGAAAAAACATGGTGTCATCTAATTCACCCGACAACTAATTATTACCACATTGAACCCAATTTGTGGGTTCTTTACTGTTTTGGGTTAAGTTGCTACTGCCTGTAATTCTAAAGGGGTTTTAGTCCCATCCCCAATATGGATATTTTGACTAAGGCTAGGGCAAGACCTTTAGTGAAATGATCACTTGTATTATCTTTGGTAGTGACGTAGTTTACAGCCACGACCCCATTAGACTCGGGTTCCCTTACAGACTTGAGTCTGACTTGGATGTGCCTATGATATTTTTTATTGTACTTAGAACTCTTTCTCTTAGCAATGATTGTAGTGCTATCATAGTGAATAGAAATTGTAGGAAGTGACTTCTTTACCATAGGTAAACTGGGCATATTTGGGGCGATGGATCCATATGCATATGCATGCATATTGTTCACCATAATGGGGAAATTCATAATTTTTTATTGTTCAAAATAAACTTGAGTTTGAATATCACATTGAATATTTTTCTTACAAGTCCTTCCAAGTACAATTTTTTTCTATAAATGTTTTAAATTGTTCAATATTGTTCTTTTCAAAACATGTTGATGCATTTGCATTGATTGCATCTTGATTTATCTGATTTTAGGCATGGAGACTTGAAGACTTGATACATGATGTTCTACTATACTCTTGTCAATATATGCTAAAATAAAGAATATTCATCACATGGGATTATAGGTAAAGGTATGTAGTATATAGTTTGTAGTCTCCTTGTAATATTTTCTTTTATTGTTGCCTTCAAGCTTTGATGTAATAGAATCCTTAGTTTTTTTAAATGAAATGTTATTTATTTTTTCATATCATGTGTGTGTGATTTTCAGGCCGCTCAAAGACAGACACTCTAATCCCCTTAACACTACCTACTCGGGCAGTGGGATTGGGTTTAGGATAAGAACGGTTATGTGATAGTTGTATCAAAGCCACCACCCTAAAGTTCACTATGGTGAATCTGAGGTGTCTAGAAAGAGCATAAGGGGTTTTGGCAGTAATTTTGCCTATTTGTCTAGCTACGATGGTTGAGGTTCCCCTACTCCACCTGGCCTTAGTGAATCTAGAATGGACTAAAACAATTCCCTAAAAACCTAGAGAGTCTTCTAATATCTCATCTTAGTGGATCTAGAAACTAAAGGAATTCCCTAAAACCCTAGAGAGTCTTCTAGCATCTCATATTTTCTTTGAGTACTACTCTAAGACACCCAATTAGATGATAATTAGTTAGTCTTATCATCTCCTCATGTGGTTCTTTCTCATGACTATTTACCACATGATTTCTCGATTATGGGTAGCTTATACGTGGGGAAAAATAAAATTCATTTGAAATCATGAAAGTTGATTGAGAGATGCCATGATCTGGCCTTAATTTGAAAACTTGATTTTTAGTAGTGAAATTAATCTTGAAATTTAATACTCATGTATAATCTCTAATATGGTGTAAACTCGATTTCACAAAAACTAGACTACATGCTTCCTATGTTTGAGGTAAATGATAATTTTATTGATATGGTGAAATAAGGAGGATTTATGTCTTATACCTCATGGTTGATGGGGTCCCTACTTGATTAAGTCCATGTTTCCCAATAGTTGATAAACTTCAAACATAGTTAAGCAAAATTCTCCCTATTTGATGCATACCATACTCATTCCACAAAATAGTGATGCCTTAGACTTACAAAATCTTGATGTAAAACTATGATGTAAAATGCATTATTTCCTATTGACTATTGATGCCTCTTTGGAATCTCAATTTTTGATACAATGAGTATGGATCTAAACCTTGCACTATTATACTCTGCTTCTTCTAATGTGCAATCCAACTTCTTGATTTCCAAATTATATCACTACCTTAATCAAGAAAGAAAAGGAATGCAAATATGAGCTTGACCTTACAAAATCTTGAAATGGTTGCCCTATTATAATCTTAAAATTTGATCTTATGACATTGTGGAATATGATTTGTTCATTAATGCTCTCCCTATTTAGATATACTCAATGACTCATTACTAATGTAGATTTATGTGCTAGATCAGGATGGTAGTTGAATCATGAATCCCCTAACTAGGTCACATGCCTATTATGACTACCTCTAAATTTTCACCTTATTGATTATTTAGAGTTTGGAAAGGTAACCTCTTTCATCTGATTTTAATTGGTTGAACTAAGTCTCTAATATGAAAAATCCATGATGAAGTTGATATTCTATCTTGAATCTTGTTATAATGATGACCTTGAAATATGTCGATGTTAGCCATAGCTTGCAGTTGACCTAATAGAAATACCTAGTTCTAGATCACTCATCAACCCTAAATACTGTGATAATGAACTCAATACTGATATTTTGAAAATTTTCTCGATTATTGCTCCATTGTTGTTTATAGATGAATGATCACCCCTATGGTCTAAAGTAGAATCTAAAGCCTAGATTCAAAATTTTGGACCTATGACTTTTGATGTCCAAAAATCTAGACTCTTGATCTTGATTAATAAAATTATGACATATGATTATCAGTCTCAATAATGATACAAATCATGTGATCACACTATTTGGATTTTGAGATCACCCTCGATATATGACTAATGCCTTTCATAATCCCAAATTATGATTTTTTTAAAAATGAAAAATATGTTGACTCTCTTGATTTATGACTTAGGGTTTAGCTATCATGAGGACTAGGGTGGGACCTTCTATTGATTTTGAGAACGAAATCATGATACTGAAATTATGACATTTGTCTTGAATTGTTGAAAGATGAAATCTCAATCATGGATGCATAAACCAGCTAGGCCAATTCAGAATCTAGAACCCTAAAATATTGGGACTAAAAGTCATGATCTACTCTTGATTGAAGAACTCTATTTATTTGACCTAAAACCCAATCTCTCCAAATTTGAGTTGTGTAGGATGATCTCTCCCAATCTGTGACTCATGTGATGATCTTTCCTAACTTTTAAGCAACATGTGACCATGCTTTGACCTTGATGTTCGATTGCTCGATTATTAAATGATGTTTATACCAAGTTGTTATGATATGTGACATGTAATCCTAATCATGATTATTGGACTTTTTGAATTTTGAGGACAAAATTCCTTTTTAAGGAGGGAAGGATGTAATGAAGTGGATTTTTCCAAATTTAAGATCCAAATATCAATTATGACATTGCAGTTCTGATGATGCTCAATTAAACTCATTTCATCACTCTCATAATCTTTGAATGATTTTGAAACCCAAAATTCAATGAGAATGCCCAATTTTCCACAATAGGTACCTTGTGGCATTCAGTTTAGCTCACTTTGTGACTTTAGTCAATTCAATTAATTGGTGGACCAGACATTATATTTTTGACTCAATTTTTTTTCTACATCTAGGATGGACCTTTATTAAATACTAGTTAAAATTTTGCAATTTTTTGATGTTGAAACCAGAAGATACGAATTTAAGGAGAAAATACCCTCAAAATACTCCAAAGTACATTTGATCAGTCAAACTAGACCTAGCAACCTAGACTTGGATAAGGAGCCAGGCGCGTTAGGCTGGGTCATTTCCCTCACCTAACTGTTGCAAGAGAGAGTGCACACAGTAATGTACATCCTTTGAATTTGAATTTATCCTTCTACTCTCATCTCGCCGAGTCAAGATCAGTTCTTCTAATCCAATATTCCCTTCTATACACAACAAGCCTTAATGATCCACTATCTCCTACTATTTTAGAAACACCCAAAAGGGAGGCAACTAGGGTATTAAGGGGAAACACTCCCATGCAACCCTATACCTTAGATCTCCTACTGAATCTCTCAAAAACCAACTATGATTCCTTTGATCACCAACTCTACCCCAATTCCACCCAAGGATCTCCCTTCTTCTCCACCAGACCCCCTCTCACACCTGAACCAGAGTTGTATCTCCCATTCCTGAGATTCTCCCTACAATTGCCCATGTCCACACCATCATGGGGGCATTGGAAAGGCTTCCCTGACCATCATGAGGAGGTGTAGAGGCACATAATGCTCTCCTGGAAAATCTCCATCATCCTCCCCTCCCACTTCATTCCCCAACACCTCTAGGCATCTTTGTGAGAGGCTAAAGTGAGTAGACATCTTCATAGAGGCCTATGGATCTCTATCCATACTCCTAGAACCCTCCTTCTTACGGTATACTTCTCTGCCTCTTTTTCCCTTATAAACTGCAAATTGATTACCCTTTATTTAGGGTATGGTTCCCACACCAAATTTTGGCTCTTTGACCTCAACAAGGTGCATCTAGGTCAACTAAGACCTCGATAAGGGGCTAACAATATCTAATCCTCCCTCCCACTCCTTAAGCACCTCCCTACTAGCTTCATAGACATGGCACATAGGATTCTTGGAAGGGGAACAATGGAAAGGATGGATTCCCAGATATGCCCTATTTGTGTCACACATTCAATTTATTTTCCAGGGGCACTTGGGACCTTTTGCCCTTTGCGGACCCCTTGAACTAAGCCCTAGCTCGTGGGTCAGTGGGATGATCTACAAAGTTGGATCCATTCCTTGATCCACAAAACTGGGCTGGCAATTTCTTTTTTGTTTTCATTTTTTTGTCTAGCAATTTTTTGATTGGTCATTCTCTATAAAGGAAATAAAAATGACTATGTTATCAAAAAAATGCCCACAAATATCAACGCTCTCAGAATAATGTCTAGTTTAACATGAAATAATTTGCTTTCTGTGCTACAATAAGATTTGATGATGATATCTACTATCTCTTTCATATATATATATATATATATATATATATATATAAGTTAGGGTTTTTATTAATATTTCAAACTTGAATCTTGCTAAAAGTCAACTTTACATGATTCATGATCAAATATCAACCTTGTTGTACTCTCATGTTCCATTTATGACTTGATCACATTATTGAAATAACTAAATTATCACGCAATCTACTTTTGCCATGATTATACATGAAAATGACTAAATAATTGATTATCATCAATCCTTAATCTTTTGCACATCAGATCATACCTGATTCAAAATATTAGATCCTGATCTGAATCATTTGAATCTAGATCCATACCTTTAATGACAAGGGAAACAAATGCTATGAGCATAATAATAATAATACATGAATGAATGCCCTAGTATGTCATTTGGAGCAATGAACCATATATATTGATACATATTTTTTCTCATTATGTATCAGGATCAAGTACTTGTTAAACTTGTGATTTGGAAATTGATAATACTCTAGACTCCAAAATAGGTATGCTATTATACTTCCTCCTTGAATAGAGTAGTGTATTGAATGATACTTGTATGGACTCTCATTTGAACATATTGTCTATGTACTTGTTTTTGCTACAACATTCCCTACTGAGTAGTCTTTTGATTTGTATATATATACTCTTGAAAAACCTCAAACATAAATGATAATTCCCCTTATGTCTACTTATAATAATAATGTTGATATTGGGTACAAGTGAGCTCCTCATATTTGAGGGTGGAACTTGTATAACATGGTGACCTCCCCCATCTTATTGGGGTGATGGAGCCATACATATATGCATGTATGTTGTTCAACATAATTGGGAAATTCATAAATACAAATATAATTGTTCAAAATAAACTTGAGCTTAAATATCACA
Source organism: Alisma plantago-aquatica (assembly GCA_963693085.1). NCBI lineage: Eukaryota > Viridiplantae > Streptophyta > Magnoliopsida > Alismatales > Alismataceae > Alisma > Alisma plantago-aquatica. The sequence continues at coordinate 992,009,497 of OY856409.1, read as the reverse complement.
TTGAATATTTTTCTTATAAGTCTTGTCAAGTACAACATTTTGATATAAATGTTTTAAATTGTTCAATATTGTTCTTTTCAAAGCGTACGGGTGCATTTGCATTGATTTCGTCTTTATTTATCTAATTTTAGGCATGGAGACTTGAAGACTTCATACATTATCTTCTATTATACTCTTTTCAATATCTATTAGAATAAAGAATGCTCATCATGTGGGATTATGTGTAAAGGGACACAATATATAGTTTGTAGTCTTCTTACCTTGTAATCTTTTATTTTCTTGTTGCCTCTGGGTCCCTAATGTAATAAAATCCTTATTTTTCTAAAATGAAATGCTATTTCTTTTGCATATGATGTTGTGTGATTTTTAGGCCACTCAAAGATAGACTCTCTAATCCCCTTAACACTTCCTACTCAGGTAGTGGGATTGGAATTAGGGTAAGAACGTTTCTTTGACAGTTGCACAAACATGAAATGGTTTGAGTGGTAAAAAAAGATGGTTGATCCATCCTTGAGAACTCACATACCATGAAAATCCATATATTACATCAAAACTTAAATAAAATGCCTAGAAACCTAAAAGCTAATTCTAAAGCAAATTGCAAAATCTATAACAAAACTAGGATGAAGATGTGACTACACTAGAATTTACTTGCATTCACTAACCAACCCCAAACTTAAACTTTACTTGTCATTGGTAGTGAAAATTCAAAACTAATCACTAGTTGAATACTTTTAACCCATGTGATTGCCTCCCTTTCACATCATGTTGGTTTCAATTCATCCTAATATGGCCAAGCTTCCCAATATATTGAGATCGCATAACACATATGTCGATGTCTTCAGTTTTGATTTCATTTCCTAGAAGACTTGTTCATAATTGTCTCTTTTCCATTCATGTCAAAGAGTTTTGTATAGCTTTATAGGAAACCCACATAATAATAAGTATTCACAGATATGAAAGTAGGGTATGTAGAAAATATATCAAGTTGGGACATCCATTTTATCCCTACATTGATAGAAGAAGGGGATATGAACAAAGATGTGAGTCTTTCCTAAATTAAACTTGAGATTACAATTTCATTTCTTTTGAAATTGATTTATGTACGAACTTTTCTTGTTGTTTGCATTGTAACTTTTTTGGTGGTACACTACTACTACTACTACTACTACTACTACAAAAAGATGGGTATGAAAGTAGTGGATGGAGTAACGGGTGTGATACCCTGAACTTTGGGTTGGGCACACATTGTGAATTTGTGTGTCTTTTTGGTGTATATAAGGTAAAAATACGGAAGAAATGTAGAAGATAATTTGGAGCACTATGCAACTTTGTTAAAAGTTTCTACTTTGAGTGGTTCTCCTAGTGTCATTATGCTCAAAATGAGATATGATAATGGATGTAGTGATGATTGCATTGATTTTTCTTAGTAATCCATCATAATGATGATTGTTTGATCACTCTTAGTTCAAATCTTTCCATATTTTCAATGAAACATAATCTTGGGGTTCCTAAGATGCAAGAGGTGATTTCTAGCAATTGATTAGTTTCAAAATCTGTCCGTTATGAGTTTTTCTTTTATTTAATTGACTGAATTGATCAAACCAAAATGCAATGCATGGTGAAAAGAAAGAGCATGAAAATAGGTCACCTAAATAATGGTTTGATTACTATAATAAAAGAAAAAAGTTTGAATTCTAAGCAACAATAACTAATTATAATGCAGTTATGTAGTGAAGTGATGTGTCCTAGAGTATATACGACCAATCGATGTGTCTAGATGCACATTAGGCACACACTTGGGTCTTTGATATTTATAAAACTCGTTTGGGACACACTCTTATAGAAATCTACAAGTGCACATGCTCAAGAAGAGTATAGGAATGGTAAGTCAGGGAAGAAGCCAAGGGAGAGAGGGGGCACTAGAAATTAGTTTTCTTAGGCTAGGTTCCTAATGCTGAGACTAGGGTTTCAAGGGCTTTATCGTGTATTTGAAGTTACATTAAGGTGTCCAAGAGATTAAGAAAGGTAAAGAACAACACCTAGATTAATACTAGAAAGTTAGGTCTAATTAAAAAACCAAAGAAAGAAAGCAATGAACTACACTAGAACAAGCAAATAAGCCTAACACTAGAGATTAAACTAGAAAAGCAATGCTAATTAGAAAAGCAGGAGACAACTGGATAAAATAGGAAAAGAACACCACTACACTATAATTTGACTAACTAGAGAACACATAAGAGACTAAGGACTAGCAATAACTACCCTAGTAAGATTGAACCATCAGGAATAAGGCAAGTGACTAATTAAGCAAGTGAAGAAACTAACTAAGAAAGAGAGATTAGGTTTTTGAGAAATTTATGGAAATTTGGTCCATTTGGGGTATGTGACTATCAATTAGTTTGGGGGTCATAAAACACAAACATCAATCATCTCTTTACATTATCAAACCAAATAAGCAAGTTAGATGATAGATAATATCCCTAAGCTACTAATTGGCAATGGATGAAATGGGGTGTGTGTCAGACCCTCTCTTTTGATCAACATAAATGCCAACTATTAGAGAAATCCCTCAAATCTAAACCCCAATTAAGAAATAAAACACTTTATTGTTGACAAATATGATAAACATAATATATGAAAAGCACAGATAATTTTTTTCCATTTTCTTTCTTCACAATTTTCACAACCATTATCATATCAAGGACCTCACAATAAGATAACACAAATCTTATTCAACTCCATTAAAACCAGAAACAAATCTTATGGCTCATGTGTAGTACAATTTACAATAGATACATGTACATGAATAAACAAACTTTGACCCATCCTGAGAAAGAGAGTGTATAGGGACAATCTAATCTATATATATTGTTTTATTTATGTCTTCTTTCTCACAACCTCTCCACTAGATAGTATTATACCTAAAAACATTTGAAACAACCTCATGATACTCATATAGAGTCCCAATGAGTGGATACCTCCCACTAAAGCTAGGTACATGAATCAACATTAGATTAAGTATAATAAACTTAAAAGAAGCTTTTAGATAATGAAAAGTCTAGCAAGTAGTTCTAGCATGTATTCGAATCCATTTTACAATGGTAGTCTAATCAAATATATAAGGTAATCACTTAAACCAAATTCAACTTTAAAACATCTTTTAGAATATGTCTATGAACAAGTCAGTAAATACATCTTAGTTTAGATTAACAATCCTTTAGTATGAGTAACAAGTCAAGATCTATACATTTTGAATCAATACATAACATTAACATCATCTTTGTGACATCCCACTAGTTAGACCAGGAACACATCTTGTAGTCTAGAAGCAGAAGTACACATGAGACATGTCTACCAAACAATACTATTAGACGACAAGCAATCCAAATAATCTTCAGATAGAAATAAATCCCAACATTTACTACTTATCAACATGACAGATTAGAATATGAAAAACATGATCTTTATAAAAACATGATTACTTTACACAACAAAAAACATAATCTACAATAGTAAATAATCAGATAGCAGTGTAAGGAATATAACAAACATTCAAATCATATTCTACACAACTTGTCATCTTTTATTCATTTGCCTTGAAACTACTTGGCTTGTACCTCACCAAATAGAAGTTGACATGCCTGATTCTTATGTCATTGACTCACCGTCACTATCTTAGGATTTAGACAACCGCCCTAAGATTTCAACAATAGACCCTGGCCACCTCAGGGTTGCCTAAAGAGGCTCACGTCCTCATCTCAGGTTCACGAGATATGAACCAACAAAATAGTATATCATTTACCACATCATTTCACATATTTCATTTCATCAGAGTCTATCCCTCATGGACATAGACTTTCACAACAAGGATTTAGGACTAGAGCCACTCTAGATGACTCACTGCTAAATCCTGGTGGTCTAACCTTTAAGGTCGCAACCCACACTTTGGAAAACCTTCTCATAATTCATCGATTACTACAAGGAGATCCATTTTGTTTCCTGTGACAAACTGCATTTTTGTAGAAGTATGAACTAATTCCAATTTTACCCTTTTTATGTTCACTCTTGACCCCAATATATTTTTCTTATCTACTTGATCACTATTGATACTCAAATTCAAAATATGGCAATCAATGTGAATTTTATACACATTATGACACCACAAATTATGCTAAATCATCACTCTATAATAAGTCCATCAAACTTCATCATCTAGTCCTCAAACTTTTACTAAAGATTCTCCACATTTTTTATAAGTTGTGGTCCAAATTTAATCCCATTTTGACTTTCCTACTATTTTCTACGATTTATTGAATTTACTGTGTTGAAAACTATTTTATTTGTCTTTTTTATTTTGACTTTTCCAAGTCAGCGATTTGTGGCAAGGGATCAGGGGCGAGTCTTAGCCTTGGATCTCCTTATTGTGGATCTAGTCCTAATCTAGTGACCATGGGTGTGTCATCTACCTCCTACTGATTGTGGGGAGGAGACACAAAACCGACAATGGTCAAATAGGCTAGCTCAAACATCATTTTGATATTCTAATTGAATGAAAAGCATTGTCTTGCAATTTTGCACCTAACAAGCCATACTTTGACCACCTTTAATGTGTTGTTACACCATTAAAACGTTTCCCTCGCTCACCCCACTCACTCTGGTGGCCATGGCTGCCACCAAGAACTCAAAATAGTCCTAACTCTAGCCCAATAATATAAAAGGACCCCCCACACAAAGGACCGCTATAGACACACCTTGGGACAACCTTGCCCTTGCTCTCTCGCTTGGTTTCAAGTGCCCCTAATTTCTCCTCATCTACTTTTTTTGTTTGAGCGGCGCTGCCACCTGGTCAATTTGGGCATCTTGCCCTTACACCATTGACCCACCATCTTAAGCTACCCACAGCTCCGTGGGGTGACAACGACCTCGGGCGGAACCTTCGCATGCCGACCTCGGAGCCCCTACTCACTTTCCTTCCTAGCTTCGATGAGCTCATCTACCATGTGTGCATGCTCATGCATGCCTGGAATGAGAGAGATAGAAGTTCCCAAACCGCTCAATTCAAGAGGAACCAGTCGGTCCAATAGAACCAACTGGACCGCCTTTGAACCGTCAAATCTGAGATTAAACCCGTGAACCAATAATTAAATCGAATCTCTAATTTAGCAAGCTGCATCACCTATGTGGCACAATTTGGGCCATCCATTGTGCATCTAGTGGCTACCATTTTTTTTCTCGCTTAAGGTATTTTTACCTCCTCTCTACTCAGAAAATCCAATAAATGGACAAATCTTGCTAAAATCATATCTCTTGATTCCTAGCTCCAAAAATTATGAATAAATAGTCGATTTTGATCAAAAAAATTCAATGAATCACTTAAAAATACATGTGGAGCCTAATTCTAGAATTTTCTCAAAGATATACCTAGATTGTAATCTCTTACTTATTTAATTTGTCAAATGACTCAATAATCATGAGTAATCTTTGAAAACTCTTAATACTTAACTCAGATGATTATTTTGGAATACAAAAAGCAAACTTAACTAAATAAGAATTTATTTATGATCTTATGACTCATCTACCCTAGAATATGAATCATGCATCTTCAAATAAGGATTGACCTTAATATTATGATGATGGAACTAAATCTCATGAAACCCTTGATCATTTGACCTAATATCTGATCTCTAATTTTATTCATTATATCAATTGAAACTTGATTTAATCTTGAATATCAATGATGATAATTCATCATGATGACCTAAAGACTTGACAATGACTTGAATAATGATGATAATAATTAGGATTAACACATATGATCCTAAAAGTACCTAGGTAGGTCATTCACACTCAAAAATGTATGCGATGCTTGAATAAAGATGAAAATATTGAAATTGTTGATTATAAGTGGACGACCTAACCCTAAGGTTGACATAGGAAAGTGCAACCCTAATCTCAAACATTGAAACATGATCTTCTAAACATCATGATTTTGGCCCTTGATCCAATCTTGTTGATTTAGGATCTGACTCGAAGGGTTGACCTATTACTTGTTGAGATTTGCACTCTAAATCTTCAGTGAAAGGTATTCTATTATATCTCCTCCTTGATTGTATTGAAGATACTTTTTATGTATCTCTTGACTGTATACTTGGATATATACTTGGTTGAGCTACTATTCCCTATGGATTAGGCTTCCTTTTTTCCTATATTATATTTTGAGACAAACTTTAAAACATAAATGATATTGTCCATTATGATTGCCCGAAAATGATAATGTTGATATTGAGTACAAGTGACCTCCTCATTTGAAGGGTGGAACTTGTACCCATCGAATGATCTTGAATCTTGTACATGTCGATTGACCTCCTACCTCATATGGAGAGAAGGAGTCTGGTGACCTCCCCCATCTTGTTGGGGCGATGGAGCCACATAAATATATAAGCATACTTCTCAAATCAACATAATGAATCACATAATTAAAATTGAGTTGTTCAGAATAAACATCTTGTCAAATAAATATTGGTTTTGGAAAATCACTTTTTGTACTTCTTGAATATAAGTCCTGCCAATTGTACTATTTTACTATAAACTATTTTACTTGTTTTTTATATTTTACCATGCAATTGCATTGATTGTGTCTTGATTTTGTTGATTTTAAGCAAAACAAATGGAACATTGACTAGATCACTTCCGCACTTGTTAAACTTTGATGACAAGGATAAATATGCAAAATCTCCTTTTGGGTTAGTTTGTTCTTTAAATCTCCCACTTTATGAGTTATTATTTCTTATTGTATATGCCAGTGTGTGAGATCCTTTTGGGACACTTAGATATGGACACTTCAATACTTTTACCATTGTCTAGGCAGTGGGATTGGGATTGGGGTAAGAACGGTTTTGTGACATTTTTCCAGTGTGGTCCTCGGGGGAAACTCATGGTGTTTAGGGCACCTAACTAGATGTTTCTTCATTTCACTTGTTATGAATCTCTTTTACTCATCTCAAAAGTATTGAAAACATCATATATCATATATTTGTATTCTCGTGTAACTAGAATAACACGAAGCATATTAGGTTTATAAAAAAGGCAATGATTAAAGAAATAAGCAAAACAAACCTATAGTTTGTAACACATGATTCTTTTCATTTTCTACATCATCTCATAGCAGTCATCATCTGTGGGCTTTCAACTTGAGACATAATCTCATTGTCTAGCATTTACCCCATTAGGGTTTATCATCATCAGTGGGATTTCAACTCAAGACACAATCTCATTGTGCAACATTTAACCTTATCAAGGTTTCTCAAATGTCAGCAGTGCATATTAAACTCAGTTTCAACATATTTCTTACCAATTCATTCTAGATCATAGTTCTTAACAAATATTCACAGAGGCATTAGAACTAGGAATAATAAAAGCATATAGATATCTTGTATCATTCATCATACTCAGAATATATTTATCATACAACATATACTTATTCCATCCAATTTCAATAGATGCAAATAAATTTCATGCATATACATGTGCAACACACCTAGTTCTCTTCTTCTTTTATTTCACATTCTTTAGTTAGGGTTACTCATCAACGCATGTTGAATATCATACAAAGTCCATCGAAATAGTCCATCCCCAGAGCAAAAATATTCTATCAAACAATCACAATCCAAGAATACATTTTTGTAAATCAATTTAGATGCTTGAACCTCATCTTTTACTTGAGTTCAACTACAGTTATGTGCATTCCTTAATACCTCATTTGAGATCATTATTCATTAGCATCATATAACTCATCATTTTAGGGTTAAAGTTAGGTTCTTAGATTCGTCTACTAGTTCTCATCTTTTTTCTTCATTTCATATTCATCAGTCTCAACTTCTTTCATGTCATGTTCATTACATTATTAGAACCAGTCATTCTTAATTCACCTGATATACAATGCTTCTCTTCTCATTGACATCCATAGAAGTCCAATTTTAGTATATTTAATTCAATTTGGGTTAAGCCACATGTAATTAAAATAAAAGAGTTAAATATTTTCATCATAATAACTTTATTAGTTTCATCTTTAATTTTCCATCACCATTCATTAAATTTTTCTTCATATCGTTTCTCATATTTAGACAAGTGTTCCATGTCATTGATTTCTAATGTCATTCCCATAATCAACAATGATCATTATACTACTCAATTTAGCTTAAAAGAGTGGTTTAGGTTACATCTTCTTACACCATAATCTCTAATCATCCTTCACGATTCATTGTTATGTAGCATGTATAAAAGGACCCACATTCATGTGAGGGATACTCATCATTTCATAAGTCATACTAAACCATATGAATCAGTCTTAGATCATGTTAGTAAGACTCATCATATTAAATTGAAGTAGTAATACTTACACTTAAGCATTTCATCACATTTACAACATTATCTACAAGTTTAGCTTTATCACTCATACTCATCTTATCACTAAACTTCTAGGGGTTTCAAGAAGTCATCCTTAGATCGACACATCATAAGAATCATATCATTTAGTAATCTCATCATGGTTCATAAGGGTTCATTAGGGCTATTCACACACATGGAAACCCTAGTTTCCATTTTCAGATATTCCATTCATCAATCATAAGTATACATTGATTAATTGACTCATTTTATTCAATCCTACAACACAAACCATAAAAAGGGAATGTCGCCACCTTATATTGATCCTTATGTAAATAACATATTCAATTTTAGTAAGACTCAAAAAACCATTTGTATAATTCATTCTAATACAATTCAAATATGATTATACACATGCCAATTCAATTCCTAAGCATATCGGCCATTGGGCTAATTTTTAGGCAATATTTACATGAAGTAGCATAGTCATATATCTATAGGATTCTCCATGGATCCTCAATTAATATATCAGGAACTAAGCAAGTTCCAATCAATGAGAAATAATCCAAAATAAAAAGAATTTGATTTCCTAATATCTTTTCAAATCAATATCCAATCAAATACAGATACAAGCAAGGTTTCTGATTATGTTAGCCTGATAGAATTAGACTTCCAACATGAATATAAAGATTACGAGGGAGAAAAATACTCACCTAAGGTAACAAGTACCTTAAAAATATAGGTCAAACTCTGAATTTTTGGAATTCCAATCAAATTCTAGCAATTGAATCCATTTCTTCCTCCTCTCAACTCGGGAACTCTAGAAATGGAGATTAGGAGAGAAAGAGTGAGAAAAGAGGGTGATTTGATGTGATTTCGAATCAAATTGAAGGAGGGACGGAATATTTACATGTGAGATAAGAATCACCATGAAAGGCTAAGCAAAGAAGCTAAAGTTACTTGATTTCATCATATCTTGCATAGCAAAACCCTATATCAACAATTCTACCACTTTCTCCTCTCAAATCCTAACTCTCCCTCTCTCTAGGATTTCATTTCTCTAGATTGAATCAATAATTATGAGATCTCATGATGTGTTATGTTCATAATATAGAGCAACTGAGCTGCTTGGGTAATTTTCACATTGACCCCTCACTATACTTTCTCTTATTTTAGCTAAATTTTCTCTCATTAAAATATTATTGTAATTCATTTACTTCAGAGATCAAATTTCCTCCAAAAATTATGGGAAATTAATATGTTTTGTATCATTTAGTTCAAGAGCTCCAGTTAAATTTGGATCATTTAGAGTTACCAATATATAAATAGAAATCAGATACAATACTACTATATTGCAGTCTGTAGCATGTTGGTCGAGTTACAAACTTGACCAACACCCCTCTCTCTAGAGATCAAATATCATCAAAAATTATGAAAACTTAACAAAATGTCTATAATAGAGTTTCCCAACTATAGATAAAATTGAGATCAATTGGATGTACCAATTAAAAGATAAAATTCAATTATTAGACTATTGTATTTCAATCTGAATACATGATCGACTGAGTTTGTCCTGGGAAAACTCGATAAAAAAAGATCATAGAGATATTAAATTTTTTTGATATTTTTCAAGGGCTCTAACATTTGAGTTATCCAAATCATGTATATATTTCAACTGAATCAAAATTGTACATAAAATAGTAAAAAAATCATTTAGTACACCACTATACTTAAGAAATTTTGTATTCATATGCCATCAAAACCCTAACTTTACCAATTAGGGTTTTGTATTCTTAAACCCTAATTATTCAAAGAATCATTATTAGAATACCATAATTAATCAAGCTTTAAACAATGATCAATCTGGTTAAGCATGCAATCATCCAAGTAAACCCTGATTAGATGACTAATTTGAAAATGAGTAATTACAATGTGTATAGGAAACTAATTCATATCACACCTACCCAACCTTTTAAATCTCAATTGATCAGGGTATAGGGAATTCAACTAATATCTAACAAATCTAGCCCTATAGGATGGAAGCACTTATGGAAATTGGGGGCCAAGGGTAGTAATGGAGGGTGTATGTGAGGGTTTTACACCTCATGTCACTTCCTATCCATTCTTTAAACAACTACAAGACAATAGCACCAAGTATCTACAAACTATCTACTCAAATCTCACACCTAGGGGTAATATAAGGGTGAAATATGCAAGAAGATAGGTAGCCAATCAAGGATCAATGTAAAGACCACAAACATCTTTACTAAATAATCATGATAAACAAAAACACCAATGTGTAGGCAGCGGAAAATAAAACTTTGACTAAACAATTGTATAAAGGGCACATCATAAAATCTTCCCAAATAGGGTGTACAACTTTATACACAACAACAAGATCTAGGTAGAGGAAGAATAAAACCAAATCAACTTGTCTCCAAACAAAACAACTTAATATATAGGTAGCTATGTCCAAGATACAAGGTTGAACTCTTTATCCCTAGCCTTAGGCTAGTTCATCATGTTTCAACTGCACACTATGATCCTATACCTGGGTGGTTGGGATCACCCAGCAAGAGAGAGAGAGAAGTATGTGTTAATTAAAAGGAATAAGGACAATTAATAAAGTGTAACATTGCATAATAAAATGATTCATTATACTAAGATATTCAAAAGTATGAGGAAAGTATATGATTAAGATATAAAGATCTTATGCCAAGATGCATATACCACAATAATAATCAACAAGCATGAATGATATTTTGACAATAAATATTCTAATACAGGGTGAGGCACCTACTAGACCTCAACCAAGAGAAGAGGGGAAAATGCACATCCCAAACCTCAAAAATATATATAATATGGGGAGAAAATGTACATTCCCCAGGGCGAAATTACACATGTTCTCTATGGGTGGTTTGTATTCATGTACACTACATTAGTTATTTGGTCAACAATTCCTCATGCTGAATAATCCACTTGGCAGTAGTGGAAATATAAATAATATTGCATCATAGTAAATGGGGAATAAAACCCACGAAACAATCTCAATGAACCAAAATTGGTAATAGCAATATTCAAGTATTTCAAGTAAATGAGCCAACATAGGCAATAAAATATTCAAATAAATAAGGAGCCAAATAAAGGCAATAGAGAGAAGATATCAAGGCTAGCAATTGCCTCATTGAGAAAATGGGGGTTGGATAAAATCCCAACTAAAGAATAGGTGTATTTGCACATATACATTTCTCATCAATCATACATAGGAATCACATACCTTATAGAAGATTCACATCCATCATTATCACTGATTAGATTGTACCCAAGATCATTTTTCCTAATTGCAAATATTTTACATGAATTAACATTTATTAAACATAAAGTATAAAGGAAATACCCATTTTAGACCTTATTCGAAAAGCACTGATTTAGGACTCAAAACTAGGACCAAAAGCTCACATAGGTTTCACTGATTAAGAAAACATGTCTTATTTCTCAATTTTGAGTTAAAATGAATTAATTATGATTTTTAGAACATTTAACATACTAAAAATGCCATTCTAAGCAAAATTCAAAAAATCATTGGGAATCAGGTCTCAAAAATATCAAAATCAGATTCTACATTGAAAATCCTTTCCAACGACTATTTATTTGCATTTTCCGACAAAGCATTGATTTTCTACGAATTAAACGATCTGGACCAATAAAAAAAATAGAAAATGCCACGTGGGCCTCATAGACAACAAGGGAGCAGATGACCGAAATACCCCTCATGTTAAATAAGAAAGGGATGGGCGCAGGGAGGCAAAATCATAAAAATCCAACAGTCTTCTTCTACCTCTCACGCGAGCCATGGCCGCGGAGGAGAAGCTTGCTTGATTGGGCATTTCCTCGTTTCTTGACCAAATCGGATGTATAGGTACTCAAAACGAAGCTCAAGATGAGAGGAACTCACCAGTTTACTTTATTCGGGTGCTTCTATCACCAAGAATCTAAAAAAAGGGCCACAATACCTATAAGAAGGTGGAGGTTTCAGGGCTAAGCGGTTGAGCTTCAGGCCAAATTAGCAACTGGAAAAGCTTGCAATGGGGCCAAAGGAGGTGCGGTAGGTGGTATATATAGGTGCGGAGGTGTGAAGAGCCGAAATGATGTGGGAGAGGAGAAGCCATGGTCGGTGCCCTTGGGTGCTTCGTCCATGGTAAATGGCGTCGGACGTTCCAAGGCTTAAACGGTGTGGCTCGAGGAGACGAAGCCAACACAACTTAAATCTCGTGAAATGGTCGAGAAATGAGGGAGAATGAAGTGGAGGAGCCTAGACATCCTCTTGGTCGGCGGGCTGGAGGTTGAAGATGACCCCATATCCATTGGATTGAGATCCAATGGGGGCCGAGTGCGTGACACATGAAATCAATGCAATGAATACAATGTCGATTCATCTACTATAGTTAAATTATATGGGAACTTGTAAAAAGCATTTGGAGGGTCAAACTAAGTCCAAACGACCCCAAATTTTAACCATGGGTTAACTACAACACCGAGAACGATTCTATGCCATTAGTTTCTTGAAAATAACATGGTTATGTCCCTAATTAATTTATAGACTATTAAAGCATATAATAAAGCATAAAAAGAGAAATTTATATAAAGAATATCTTTTAATGACTCAATAGGGTACATCTTGAGATATTAGTCACATATAAACATTATGAGTCATATATCAACATATAATACTCTTAATAATGCATTATTTCCCTATTTGGAGGAGAGAGAAAGTAAAGGGGTTAATTACTCCCATATACTAACTCAAATATACATTATTACTAATATATTTATCCAAAAAGCTCCAAATTAAGATTATCTTCTTATATTATCTCATTAATGGTCAAATTGCATGATTAGAACTCAATTATCTCATTAGATGGGTTATTTGTGCAAAACCCCCTACATAAACATAAATGTAGGTAATTAGTGAATTACACCTCAAGAAGTGCTCAATATCAACATTGAGGCCCAAGAAGGTCCAAAAGGATGGGAAGTTAGTGGAGGATGTCCAAAAGGACTAGAAAGCAAATAAAAGTACAAAATTGGGTAAATTGCATGGAGGACCCTGAGATTTAGTATGTTACATCACTCCACCCCTTGAAGAGGATTTCATCCCCGAAATCACATCAAGAGGAAAGAGAGAGGGTGAGTGTGCAACATCCCAACATTAGGTGCAAAGGTGGGTACTTCATAGGCTCTACACATAAGCCTAGTCTGACTAAGGTTTCTACCATATATATAACTTTTCATCCAAAACATAACATAATAGCTCACTAGCATAGTCTCTATCATGAAAAGGCATCATCTATACTATACTAGCACTTGTGCCAACTTATACTCACATGGTGGTAGCAAATATTATAACTCATCACTATGCATCAAAACATATGTATCTTCGTTATAAGGGTTTTAGGCACAGTTAGGGTTTACTAAGAAAATCTCAACATCTATTAATGTATTAGGTCACAAACCTAATAACTTGAACCTAATCTCCATTAACCTCATAGAACCATCATATGGAATTATCACATATTATTTTTTAAGAAAAGATAATATAACCCAACAAGTTATTATGTAACATACTAAATCTCAGGGTCTTCCCTACAATTTACCCATATTCTATCTTTTCATTTCTTTCAAGTCCTTTTGGACCAATTTCATAAATTTCCCTTCTTTTATATTCTTTTTGGACTCCTTGTGCAATTTGAGCACAATTCAAGGTTGAAATTACCTTTTTCCCTCATTTATGATAATAAAGGGGTGTTTGCACAAATAACCCACTTAAGTTAATAATTAAGGGCTAATAATGCAAAATAAAGTTTCATGAGTGATATAAGTAGATAATATTAATGTGGAGATTTTTGGATAAATATATTAGCAATAATGTGTATTTAAGTTAATGTATGAGAACATTAACCTTAATTGTTTCTCTCTCCTCAAGATATGATTTTAATTCATGAAAATGTGTTATTTAATTGAGAAATGATTATTGAAATCTTAATGTGCTTAATATATTGAAATTTACTCACTTGTTTCATTAAAAGAAGTCTTTTCATATAATTCATTCATTTTAATATATTAATATACACTTTAATGAGCAATATATTTATTAAGGGTCATATTATGAGTAAACGAGAATATAATTGCATAGGATTGTTCTAGACTTTAATATGAGCATATTGTTAAAATTTGGTGATTTTTGGAGTTGGTTTGACCCCTCAAAATGATTTTATACGCTTTTAATATATTGTCAATTAAAATGGTGAATAATAACCCACCTTCATACCTTACTCTTAATATGGGATAATAAAAGTTGAAAATGCATGTAATAAGTGAGTGGAGGACTCTTGGACTCCAAATCTCGGATTTGGGAACCAAAGGTTGCTTATAAAAGCAATACATAATTATTTGCCCAAGCATTATATTAATATATGCTTTAATAATAAAAATAATTTTTTGGAGGCCAAAAGTTGCGTGAAATGCAAATATACTTATATAGCATGAATCTAGACATCATTAGTAACCTGGGGTTAAAATTTGAGGTCATTTTGAGTTCATTTGACCTTCCAAATGTATTAAACAAGTTTTTAATAAAGTGTGATATAAAATCAATCAATACATTAGTTATACACATCATTTAAGCCAAAGTTGGGCTTAAATGAGTGTCACGCAAGCAAGGGCTGTGCAGGTCCACTGTGGACGCAGATCCAACGACTATTGTTTATCCTGATCACGATCCAAGGGTCAAGAGTTCATCTTCCACCTCCGACAGTTACACGTAGAACTGGCCGACTCCTCAGCTTCGATCTCCTCGTATACTTGATCGTTTTGCGAGATTTCTTCTCCGTTCACTTCGTCTCCTTCTCCCAGTTCATTTGAGCTATTACCCATCCAGCGAGGTGCGGTGTATCCTAAATGCCAAGGGGCGCCAGCCAAGGCTTCTCACCTCCACCTTCGTTTCACATCCACGGACATCCCCACCTATAAGTATCCTCCTACACATCTACGTCGACTCCCTAGCAACTTTCCCAACCCATCAATTTTATCCGAGAACGTGTGTGTAGCCGGCGATGAGGAGCTTTTCCAGATGTGCTTGCAGCACCTCTCCCCGGAGCTAGAGTGCATGTGCGTTGAAATAAATTGGCTATGTGAGTTCCTCTCTCGATCCTCTTCGTTTCGAGTACCTGAACGTCGAATTTGGTGGAGAAACGCAAAAACGCCCAAACTACCTAGCTACACCCACGACTCCATGGCTGCACCTCGAGCTTGAAGAAGCTCGGGTGCTTTTGACTGTTTTGCCCCCACGCGCCCTCTTTTCCTGATCCTCTTGTCAGGGGCAGTTTCGTCATCCGAAACCTTGTTTCTTACCCATTTAGCAATTAATTGCCTCATCTTGTTTAATTCGTAGTAAATCGCTCGGTTATCAGAAAAATATAAATAGATACTCGTTGGAAAGGATTTTTCGAGTAGAATCCGAATTTCTAGTTTTTGAGTCCTGTTTTCCATCACAACTCTAATAATTAATTCAAACTCTAATTTAAATGTAAAACGTGTTATAAAATGATTATAATAGTGTTTTAACTCTATTTTTGAAAAGAAAATATGTTTTCTCAAGTAGAAAAATATTAGGAATCGTTTGGCCCTGTTTCTAGACCCAAAATCCAAAGTTTTAATCTATGGTTTGTAAATATGGACATTTTACACTTAAAGTACCTTTAAGTAACCTAATACATGTGTAATGTTTGTAACTAGGGGAAAATGGAATGGTGATACAATCAGATTGGTGAATGTGATGGTAATTAATTAAAACAGGTATGTGACACCTATTATGTATGTGCACCATATTATAATATATGACCCCTATGTATGTGGATCCTATTTGTGTATGTGAATCATATTTATGTGAACATCTATGATGAATGTGAAATCTATGTGGAATGTATATTATGCAATCAACCTACTCTTCAGTTGGGATCTTATCCAACCCTACAACTATTATGTTCTAGGCTTGATATCCTCCTAAATGCCTTTATTTGGATCTTTAATTATTTGATGCTTTTGTTTCCATTATGACTCATTCATTTGAATCATGTGAATCTTGCTACTACATATGTTGCCTCATTTACTTGGAAATGCTTAATTTTGCTATTGCCTATGTTGGCTCATCTTTTTGAAATACTTGGAAACATTGTATATTGTTGTTGCTTATGTTGGCTCCTTTATTTCTTGGGTTTTATTCCCAATGCTATGTTGCAATCTTGTTGTACTTTTCACTCTACTGCCAAGTGAATGTTTATGCATGATATAGTTATTGGCTAATTGACAATATAGTGTACATGAGTACAAACCACCCATAGGGCACTGGGGTTTTAGTCCCCCTGTCGTAGGCACTGGGGTTTTAGTCCCCCTGCAATTTTATATTTTAGGCACTGGGGTTTTAGCCCCCCTTCCACTTTTTAGGCACTGGGGTTTTTGTCCCCCTGCCATTGGTGAGGTCCGGTAGGTGCCTCACCCTACATTGAGATGATTTTGAGTCATAATTCATATTCATGCAAAGGTGATATTTGTTGATATTGGAATGTGGTAGTTTTCTAAAACCTTATTTACTCATTTGCCTCTCACTCCCTGAAATTCCTTAGTGAAATCTTTTGTTATGAAATGCTTATATTTATGATTGCCTTTATCCTTTTATTAACACATACATTTTATCTTTCTCTTGTTGGATGACCCCAACCATCCAGGCTAGGATCAGAGTGTGCATGGAAGCGTGGTGAACCTTAGGCTAAGGATAGGACAAGAAGAAAAAAAAGAATATATAGCTTGCATGATCATAGTTGCTTTTATGTTATAAGTAGTTTTGTTTGGAGACAATGTTGTATTAGTCTAAGTCTTCCTCCACCTAGATCCTATGCTTGTATAAAGTTGTACTCCCATTTGGGAAATTTTTATAATGTACTCTTTATATATTTTGAATAAAGTCAAGATTTAAATTTCCGCTGCTACACAATTGATGATTTTGGTTGCCATGGTTTATAGTAGAGACTTGGTCTTTACAGCATGGTATCAGAGCATCAAGGTAGTCAGATTCTTGACTAATTCAAAAATTGTCTCCCTAGAGTATATAGTTTCCCTTTAGTTAGTTTTTCACCTTAGAGTTGACCTAGCATGAAAGTTTGATTTAGTATCATAACAATAATTAATTAAAAGTAAAATTTGTCAACTTTTTGGTGAATTGTCTATTGAGAAGCTACTAGAGCAAGAAGTTGAAAGTGATGGTGTCTAGAAAGGGTCAGAGCTTAGGCCTGGAAATATTTTCCTCCACCCCACTAGCTTGGTAACGAGGACTCCTGAGCTCATATGACCTGGCCTGGCCTGATCTGATACAGACAGCTCGAAATAGTCTATCTTTGGGCATGTTTCCTAATTGTTGAATACCTTAGGAAGACCTTAAGTGATATCCTTAAATACCTTATACTCCTAAGTTTAGGGTTTCGTGTACCCTAAGTTACACCTTGAAGCTTGGTTAGTAAATCCTTTTAGTGTTGAGTTTTATGTACCTTTTACCCTTAGCTTAGTTTGACTTAGTTGACCCTTTAAGGGGTGGTTTGAGGGTAATGGTGTTAGTACCCTATTTGGTTTTGCAAATCTGATTTCGAGGACGAAATCCCTTTTTAGGGGGATGGAATCCCAACTAAAAGAAAAATCAAATACCTTTAGAGTTAGAAACCATATCTACGTGGACATATGTACATAATAACTTATGTGAACAAGAATTTACTAAACACATTATACTTGTAATTCAACTGGTTTGTTTATACATACATGAATATGTAGTAAGTCATATAGAGATAATTCATATGCTTGAACCTTCACATATTATTGATGCACATAATAATGAGTTACTCATTACTAATGGTGAATATACATAATGTTGACTATGCAACCCTAATGGTAAAATGTGTATGGATAATGCACCCTAAGGATGCTTTAATATGTAATGATCATGTTGACCTAAACCCTAATATGTAATCATATAGCTTTGACAACATATACATATATATGCCTTTCATGATACATTAGTGACATTAGGTGTCATCATCACATAATATACCTTAATGCATGTAAATGGATTATAGTCACAAAGTTATCAATATATATATGTAAGGTATATCACCTTGTTCTCTAATGAACACCTCATCATAACTTGATATATGAATTAATTCATTAATATTTAATGGGTTGCATCCTATTCACTAAAATGCATATAATGACTCAAACTTGATAATGAATAATTGGATTCACATAAGTGCCTAATGTGAAGTACAATATGTATAATTTATAATATTAAGTGTAATGGACGAAAATGATTAATGATGCCATTAATATGAGTATGAAAGATGATATGAAAAGGTGTAATATGAACATTATTTGGAATTATTATAGGCTTAATAACTTGTTGGATAATATTAACTTTTACTACAAAATAATTTGTGATAATTCTACATGATAGTTTTAAGGGGATAATGGAAAATGAATTCATGTTATTAAGTTTTTTGACGTAATACATTAATTAATGTTGAAATGGCGTAATAAACCCTAATTGTGCTTAAAACCCTTGATGAGGGAAATATATATGATATAATGTTGAGATGTAATTGTTTTGAAAACAATGTGCATAAAATGTTATCTAAGCGATAGTATAATAAATATGATACCTCTTCATGATGGAGATTATGTTAATAAGGTAAAAATGTTAATTCTAGTTTGATAAAAGGCTATAGGTTTTGTGGAAACCTTAGTAACACCTGACTTATGTAGATTTTGTGTTGTACCCTAGATTAAGGGTTATAACCTAGTATTTAAGGTTGGGAAGTTGCACACCCACCCTCTCTTTCCTCTTGTTGTGATTTCGGGGATGAAATCCTCTTTAAGGGGTAGTGTGTTGTAACATACTAAATCTCAGGGTCTTCCCTACAATTTACCCATATTCTATCTTTTCATTTCATACAAGTCCTTTTGGACCAATTTCATAAATTTCCCTTCTTTTATATTCTTTTTGGACTCCTTGTGCAATTTGAGCACAATTCAAGGTTGAAATTACCTTTTTCCCTCATTTATGATAATAAAGGGGTGTTTGCACAAATAACCCACTTAAGTTAATAATTAAGGTCTAATAATGCAAAATAAAGTTTCATGAGTGATATAAGTAGATAATATTAATGTGGAGCTTTTTGGATAAATATATTAGCAATAATGTGTATTTAAGTTAATGTATGAGAACATTAACCTTAATTGTTTCTCTCTCCTCAAGATATGATTTTAATTCATGAAAATGTGTTATTTAATTGAGAAATGATTATTAAATCTTAATGTGCTTAATATCTCAAAATTTACTCACTTGTTTCATAAAAAGAAGTCTTTTCATATAATTCATTCATTTTAATATATTAATATACACTTTAATGAGAAATATATTTATTAAGGACCATATTATGAGTAAAACAAGAATATAATTGCATAGGATTGTTCTAGAATTTAAAATGAGCATGTGATTAAAATTTGGTGATTTTTGGAGTTGGTTTGACCCCTCAAAATGATTTTATACACTTTTAATATAGTGTCAATTAAAATGGTGAATAATAACCCACCTTCATACCTCACTCTTAATATGGGATAATAAAAGTTGAAAATGCATGTAATAAGTGAGTGGAGGACTCTTGGACTCCAAATCTCGGATTTGGGAACCAAATGTTTCTTATAAAAGCAATACATAATTATTTGCCCAAGCATTATATTAATATATGCTTTAATAATCAAAATAATTTTTTGGAGGACAAAATTTGCGTGAAATGCAAATATAATTATATATAATTAATCTAGACGTCATTAGAAACCCGGGGTTAAAATTTTAGGTCATTTGGAGTTCATTTGACCTTCCAAATGCATTAAATAAGTTTTTAATAAAGTGTGATATAAAATCAATCAATACATTAGTTATACACATCATTTAAGCCAAAGTTGGGCTTAAATGAGTGTCACGCAAGCAAGGGCCGTGCAGGTCCACTGTGGATGCAGATCCAATGGCTATTGTTTATCCCGATCACGATCCAAGGGCCAAGAGTTCATCTTCCACCTCTGACAGTTACACATAGAACTGACCTAGACTCCTCAGCTTCGATCTCCTCGTATACTTGATCGTTTTGCGAGATTTCTTCTCCGTTCGCTTCGTCTCCTCCTCCCGGTTCGTTTGAGCTATTACCTATCCAGCGAGGTGCGGCGTAGCCTAAACGCCAAGGGGCGCCGGCCAAGGCTTCTCACCTCCACCTCCGTTTCGCATCCACGAACATCCCCACCTATAAGTATCCTCCTACACAGCTACGTCGGCTCCCTAGCAACTTTCGCAACCCATCAATTTTGTCCGAGAATGTGTGTGTAGCCGGCGACAAGGAGATTTTCTAGCTGTGCTTGCGGCACCTCTCCCTGGAGCTAGAGTGCACGTGCGTCGAAATAAATTGGGTAGGTGAGTTCCTCTCTCGATCCTCTTCGTTTCGAGTACCTGAACGTCGAATTTGGTGGAGAAACGCAAAAACGCCCAAACTACCTAGCTACACCCACGGCTCCATGGCTGCGCCCCGAGCTTGAAGAAGCTCGGGTGCTTTTGACCATTTTGCCCCCCCCCGCGTGCCCTCTTTTCCTGATCCTCTCGCCAGGGGCGGTTTTGTCATTCGAAACCTTGTTTTTTATCCATTTAGTAATTAATTGGCTCATCTTATTTAATTTGTAGTAAATCGCTCGGTTATCGGAAAAATATAAATAGATACTCGTTGGAAAGAATTTTTCGAGTAGAATCCAAATTTCTAGTTTTTGAGTCCTGTTTTTCGTCCCAACTCTGATAATTAATTCAAACTCTAATTTAAATGTATAAAGTGTTATAAAATGATTATAATAATGTTTTAACTCTGTTTTTGAAAAGAAAATATGTTTTCTTGAGTAGAAAAATATTAGGAATCATTTGGCCCTGTTTCCAAACCCAAAATCCAAAGTTTTAATCCATGGTTTGTAAATATGGACATTTTACACTTAAAGTACCTTTTAGTAACCTAATACATGTTTAATGTTTGCAACTAGGGGAAAATGGAATGGTGATACAATCAGATTGGTGAATGTGATGGTAATTAATTAAAATAGGTATGTGACACCTATTATGTATGTGCACCCTATTCTAGTATGTGGCCCCTATGTATGTGGATCCTATTTGTGCATGTGAATCATATTTATGTGAACATCTATGATGAATGTGAAATCTATGTGGAATGTATATTATGCAATCAACCTACTCTTCAGTTGGGATCTTATCCAACCCTACAACCATTATGTTCTAGCCTTGATATCCTCCTAAATGCCTTTATTTGGATCTTTAGTTATTTGATGCTTTTGTTGCCATTATGACTCATTCATTTGAATCATGTGAATCTTTCTACTACATATGTTGCCTCATTTACTTGGAAATACTTAATCTTGCTATTGCCTATGTTGGCTCATCTTTTTGAAATACTTGGAAACATTGTATATTGTTGTTGCTTATGTTGGCTCCTTTATTTCTTGGGTTTTATTCCCAATGCTATGTTGCAATCTTGTTGTACTTTTCACTCTACTGCCAAGTGAATGTTTATGCATGATATAGTTATTAGCCAATTGACAATGTAGTGTACATGAGTACAAACCACCCATAGGGCACTGGGGTTTTAGTCCCCCTGCCATAGGCACTGGGGTTTTAGTCCCCCTGCCACTTTTTAGGCACTGGGGTTTTAGTCCCCCTGCCATTGGTGAGGTCCGGTAGGTGCCTCACCCTACATTGAGATGATTTTGAGTCATAATTTATATTCATGCAAAGGTGATATTTGTTGATATTGGAATGTGGCAGTTTTCTAAAACCTTATTTACTCATTTGCCTCTCACTCCCTAAAATTCCTTAGTGAAATCTTTTGTTATGAAATGCTTATCTTTATGATTGTCTTTATCCTTTTATTAACACATACCTTTTATCTTTCTCTTACTGGATGACCCCAACCATCCAGGCTAGGATCAGAGTGCACATGGAAGCGTGGTGAACCTAAGGCTAAGGATAGGACAAGAAGAAGAAAAAAAAGAATATATAGCTTGCATGATCATAGTTTCTTTTATGTTATAAGTTGTTTTGTTTGGAGACAATGTTGTATTAGTCTAAGTCTTCCTCTACCTAGATCCTATGCTTGTATAAAGTTGTACTCCCATTTGGGAAATTTTTATAATGTACTCATTATACATTTTGAATAAGGTCAAGATTTAAATTTCCGCTGCTACACAATTGATGATTTTGGTTGCCATGGTTTATAGTAGAGACTTGGTCTTTACATATTAAGCCTACCATAATCCCAAATAAGGTCACATATATTATCACATATTGCCAACTAACATTAGATACTCAAGTTAATGACATCATTTTCTCCTATTACACTCCATAATATGAATTATACATATTTTACATCACATTAGGCATTAATGCAAACTTATGTGAATCCAATACTCATAATCATATTTGTGTCATTACATATGTTTTAGTGAACAATATGAAACACATTAAACATTAATGAATTAATTTTCATACTAAATCATGATAAGGTGATTAATGAGATGTATATTAGTGAACAAGGTGATATGCCTTACATATGTTGATAACATGGTCTCCAATACAACTAGGTGATTATAATCCAAATATATGCTCCAAGTGTGTTAACTGATGATGACACCTAAGTTGCTAATGTATCTTGAAGGCATCAAAGATATATATAGATGTGTATATGGTTAGGACTAGATGATTACACATTAGGGTTTAGGTCATCATGAACATTACATGCTATGCATTCCTAGCATGGACTAGAACCTTAATCTTACTAACCATACTATTAGGGTGACATGGTCAACATTAAGTGTAAACACAATTAGTGATGAGTAACTCACTATAATGTGCATCAAGAATATGTTAATGTTCAAGCATATGAACTATCCCCTTAGATGACTTATTATATATTCATTTGTATATAAACAAACAAGATGAATTATAATTATAATTATAATTTGTTTGTCCAACACTAACCATATAATCTCACTAATCCCATGCCTATGGAGTTAGGGTTTAAAAGATAGAGTAACTTGATTTCAAAGCATTGTGGGACTCCACCCCCTTAAAGAAGATTTTGTCCTCGAAATCAACAACTCCAAAATCTATCAAGGTATAAGAGCACTACTACTAAGTCCACTTTTCAAAAAGGGTTGAGGTAAAACTATGTATGAGATCCAACACTTAGTTGTTTTACTAAACACCATTATAAACTTCAAGCCCAACATAGGGTAGGATACTCCCAACTTGGAAATCTAGTGATCTTATAAGGAAATTAAGGACACATAATAGGTTCAAAAGGTTACTCAACAATAAGATAATTTGTCCAAAGGTATGCTATTTTGGGACGGTCAATATCATCTCAGGCCAGGCCGGGGTCATATGGATCTGGGAGTCCTCGTAAGCCAATCTAGTGGTGCGGAGGAAAATATTGCCAGCCCCCAGACCCTGACCCTTTCTAGACACCTTTGCTTTCAACTTATGCCCTAGTAGCAACCTAAAAGACTAGTCACCAAAAAGTTGACAAATTATATTTCTAGTATGAAATTATTATGTACTAAATCAATCTTTCATCATAGGTCCACTCTAAGGTAAAAAACTTACTAAAGGGAACTATATAAGGTTAGGGTTTCTATCTAGGAGACAAATTGAATTAGTCAAGACTCCGACTACCTTGATGCTTTGATACCATGTTGTAAAGACCACACACATCTTTACTAAATAATCATGGTAAACAAAAACACCAATGTGTAGGCAACGAAAGATAAAATTTTGACTAAACAATTGTATTAAGGGAACATCATAAAATCTTCCCAAATAGGGTGTACAACTTTATACACAACACCAAGATCTAGGTAGAGGAAGACTAAAACCAAATCAACTTGTCTCCAAATAAAACAACTTAATATATAGGCAGATATGTCCAAGATACAAGGTTGAACTCTTTATCCCTAGACTTAGGCTGGTTCACCATGCTTCAACTGCGCACTCCGATCCTATACCTGGGTGGTTGGGATCACCCAGCAAGAGAGAGAGAAAAGTATGTGTTAATAAAAAAGAATAAGGACAATTAATAAAGTGCAACATTGCATAATAAAATGATTCATTATAATAAGAGATTCAAAAGTATGAGGCAAGTAAATGATTAATATATAAAGAGATTATGCCAAGATGCATATACCGCAATAATAATCAATAAGCATGAATGATATTTTGAAAACAAATATTCTAATGTAGGGTGAGGCACCTACCAGACCTCAACTAAGAGGAGAGGGGAAAATGCACATCCCAAACCTTAAAAATATATATAATATGGGGAGAAAATGCACATTCCCCAGGGTGAAATTACACATGCCCTCCATGGGTGGTTTGTACTCATGTACACTACATTAGTTATTTGGTCAACAATTCCTCATGCTGAGTAATCCACTTGGTAGTAGTGGAAATATAAATAATATTGCTTCATAGAAAATGGGGAATAAAACCCATGAAACAATCTCAATGAACCAAAATTGGTAATAGCAATATTCAAGTATTTCAAGTAATGGAGCCATAATAGGCAATAAAAGATTCAAATAAATAAGGAGCCAAATAAAGGCAATAGAGAGAAAATATCAAGGCTATAAATTGCCTCATTAAGAAAATGGGGGTTGGATAAATCCCAACTAAAGAATATGTGTATTTGCACATATACATTTCTCATCAATCATACATAGGAATCACATACCTTATAGAAGATTCACATCCATCATTATCACTGATTAGATTGTATCCAAGATCATTTTTCCTAATTACAAATATTTTACATGAATTAGAATTTATTAAGCATAAAGTATAAAGGAAATACCCATTTTAGACTTTATTCAAAAAGCACTAATTTAGGACTCAAAACTAGGACCAAAAGCTCACATAGGTTTCACTGATTAAGAAAACATGTCTTATTTCTCAATTTGGAGTTAAAATGAATTAATTATGATTTTTAGAACATTTAACATACTAAAAATGTCATTCAATAAAACTTTGAAAAATTATTGGGAATCAGGTCTCAAAATCACAAAATTGGATTCTACATTAAAAATCCTTTCCAATGACTATTTATTTGCATTTTTCTGACAAAGCATTGATTTTCTACGAATTAAACGATCTGGAGCAATCAGAAAAATAGAAAATGCCACGTGGGCCTCATAGCCAACAAGGGAGAAGATGACCGAAATGCCCCTCATGTTAAAGAAGAAAGGGATGGGCGCGTGGGGGAAAAACCATAAAAAGACAACGGTCTTCTTCTACCTCTCACGCGAGCCATGGCCGCGGAGGAGAAGCTTGCCCGATTGGGCATTTCCTTGTTTCTTGACCAAATCAGATGTATATGTACTCGAAACGAAGCTCAAGACGAGAGAAACTCACTGGTGTACTTTATTGGGGTGCTTCTATCACCAAGAAGCCAAGAAAAGGGCCGAAATACCTGTGAGAAGGTGGAGGTTTCGGGGCTAAGAGAGGGAGCGTTGGGCCAAATTAGCAACTGAAAAAGGTTGGAATGAGGCTGAATGAGTGTGGTAGGTGGTATATATAGGTGCGGAGGTGTGAAGAGCTGAAATGATATGGGAGAGGAGAAGCCATGTCCGGAACCCTTGGGCACTTCGGCCATGGTGCACGGTGCCAGACGTTCCAAGGCTTAAACGGTGCGACTCGAGGAGACGAAGCCAACACTACTTAAATCTCGCAAAATGGTCAAGAAATGAGGGAGAACGAAGTGGAGGAGCCTAGGCGTCCTCTTGGTCGGTGGGCTGGAGGTTGAATATGACCCTAGATCCATTGGATTTAGATCTAATGGGGGCCGAGTGCGTGACACATGAAATCAATACAATGAATACAATGTCGATTCATCTACTATAGTTAAACTATATGAGAACTTATAAAAAGCATTTGGAGGGTCAAAATAAGTCCAAACGATCCCAAATTTTAACCATGGGTTAATTACAACACCTAGAACGATGATATTCCATTAGTTTATCGAAAATCACATGGTTAGGTCCCTAATTAATTTATATACTATTAAAGCATATAATAAAGCATAAAAAGAGCAATTAATATAAAGAATATATTTTAATAATATAATAGGGTATATCTCGAGATATTAGTCACATATAAACATTATCAGTCATATATCAACATATAATACTCTTATTAGTGCATTATTTCCCTATTTGGAGGAGAGAGAAAGTAAAGGGGTTAATTACTCCCATATATTAACTCAAATACACATTATTACTAATATATTTATCCAAAAAGCTCCAAATTAACATTATCTACTTATATTCTCTCATTAGTAGTCAAATTGCATGATTAGACCTCAATTATCTCATTATATGGGTTATTTGTGCAAAACCCCCTACATAAACATAAATGTAGGTAATTAGTGAATTACACCTCAAGAAGTGCTCAATATCAACATTGAGGCCCAAGAAGGTCCAAAAGGATGGGAAGTTAGTCAAGGATGTCCAGAAGGATGTCCAGAAGGACTAGAAAGCAAATAAAAGTACAAAAGTGGGTAAATTGCAGGGAGGACTCTGAGATTTAGTATGTTACAATCAACTAGTTGTACCTAGGAGCAAAATATCAAAATAGCTACATATCACCTACTTCTCCTACCGCCTAGGTGTTTTGAAGCACAAAACAAGGAGTAATCCATGGGATACAAAATAGTAGTACATATATCCATTAGAAAATGAAATCATAGAGTTTTCATATTAATTTTCTCCCATCATGGTATCAAGTCACATTTTCAACCCTAAAATCCTACCCAAGGGGCTTAGGTACTCATCATAATACAAATAAGGGGGAAAGAACAATGAGTAGAAGAGTAAAACACCATGAGTTGTTGGTGAAGACTCTTCCTTCTTCACCTTTAGATGTAGATGCATGACCTCCTCCCTCTTTGATGGATGAAAAACATGGGAATGTGTATAGGAATGGTCAATACCCTAAAAAAATAGGGTTTTGAGGTAGAAGGTGGAGATGAAGTGGATGTAAGTGAATGTGAGAGGGAGAAGAGTAGCTATCCTCTAGCTCCCATCAGCCAACAACAGTTGTATAGGGGATTGGGAAGCCTAGGGTTAAGTGAGGGTAAAAGAGAGAAATCAATGGAGAAACTAAACTAAAGGAGTTGGCCACTACGTACGTTTTAGGCACCACATTCATGGTGGATGGGTGGATGATGGCCATGGGGAAGTGGAACAGGTGAGGTGAAAGTGGTGAAATGTTAGGGGAATTTTTGGGTGGTTAGAGGTTGAGTGGCACATTGGTTGTGGGAACCACAACCATGGTGGGTGAGTGGTTGGATGGCCATGCAGTTACCATAGTTTCTTTGTAGGGAGAAGGACTTGGTTAGTTTGAAAAAAATTGGCCATCTTGGAAGTTCCTCTCCAAAATTCTTATATGATGCATGGGTTGTTTTTAGGTTTTTGTTGTGCACTTCAGCTCCAAAGTCCTACTTTAGTGCTACTTTCTTTGGATTGACTCTTAACCACTTAGGGTAGGTTGGGATGATCTAGTTCTCATTTGAGGGTGTATAAATCCTAGTATGTTCCCCTCTCTCTTCCATCCAATGCATGGTTCAAATACCTAAAAATATGCAAAGAGAAGCTATAAGTGCATTTGATTTTGGTATGTCTATCGAGGGAAATAACATGCATTCTGGGTGGTAAGAACTCGATAAGTCCCAATGTAGCACCCAGGTTTGAATCACACCTAAGGAACCTACAAATGGAACTTCACGCTGATTGGACATGAGAGAGGTGTGACCACACTCTCTCAGGCCTCAAGAGTTTACCATGTCGAGGTGGGTCCCCTCGTTAATCTAAAAA
Source organism: Alisma plantago-aquatica (assembly GCA_963693085.1). Taxonomy (NCBI): domain Eukaryota; kingdom Viridiplantae; phylum Streptophyta; class Magnoliopsida; order Alismatales; family Alismataceae; genus Alisma; species Alisma plantago-aquatica. The sequence continues at coordinate 991,981,045 of OY856409.1, read as the reverse complement.
ATAACATGCATTCTATCATGTTTAGATATGATTAAAGAGAGAAATAGCACAATATGAAGACATAAATTAGGGTTGAATCATCTCCCCTAAACTTACATAGTTGTCCAATATGCTCTAACTTAATCTCTTTTTTTAATCATTCAAGAAAGACATGGAAGAATGCAATCATCACAATGTTCATTGGCTACGTTGAGTTAAAATGAGGAATTAGGCATGCAATCCACTACTCCCTATTCATTTTCCTTTTTTTATATAATTCAAGCACAAAGCACAAGAACTTCAAATATGGGTCACCAGTCACAAATGTAAGTCATGTAACATTCATAATGCTCCAGATAAACTATATCATGCATGGCATACATAAAAATGGTTGGAATTGGTATTTCTCTTGCTAGGACTCAATATACACTTCACTTCACCCAAATAGACAAACCATGCAATAAAGATAAGTTGTGATATATTACACACTTTCCACATGATATGAATAATCCCAAACATTCAAGGCTTTCAAGAATCAAACTTCTATTAGAATAGTCAATTTCCTGTAAGAGGCTTGGATGACATACAAAATTCCAATAAAGAACTCATTTAGCCAAGAAAATCACTAATGGGTTGCATTCTCCAACTTGTAACCATTCACATTACAACAAGTAGAAATTAGGTTGAAACATACTATTAGGAAAATAGATTCAAGTTTGAGAAAAAATGCTAAAATGGTGCCATATTGCCCTAAAACACATCCAAACTTACACTAAGAAATGTTAAATAGAAACTACAAAAATCCTAGCTAAAACACGCAAGACATTAAAAAAAAATGCATGAACGTAAAGAATATGCATGGAATGGAAAAAGAGAAAACATTTTGAATTTTTTTGCAAAAATGTAGGATATTAAAATAAATGAATGCATGTATGCAACACAAGATAAATCCTAATCTAGATAGAAGGTGTTTGCAAAACAAAAGGTAAATGTTAGGATAGTGGGTTCATGAGAGAAATGAGAATTTACCACCCTACCACCCCAAAATTTTGAAACATGATGTCTTTAGCATGACATTAAAGTATAGAAGTGATAGAGCAGATGTCACAGGTGATTTGGTGGCTCCGATGGTCCTTCATGTCATGGAGGATGTTGTTAGTAGTGTCCCAATAACCTGTCTGTAGAGGCATGTATGTCTCTTAGTTTCCAGATAGGGCTCCCTAGAAATCCTCCCCTCATTGGGGTTTTCTCTGTGCCTTTGCATGGTGATAGTGGTATATGTGGTTGATCTGATGGTGCATTTGTGATTGGCCCTGAGACAACACCCAAAATGTACAGGCATGGTCCCAAAGGTGAATTAGACTTTTAAATTTATAACCCAAAACCTTCAAGGACTCCCACATCTCAATACAGGGTTGAAGTAGATATATGGGTTCGAACAAAGGGACATGGGGACCTTTAAGACACTTAAGATCCCACTCATATGTTAGTTAAGACAAAATTGATAGTTGATATATGTAAAGAACTAGAACTAGTCTAGAAAAATGATACAAAACAACACGAAACAAAGTAAAGAAAACAGAGTCTGTGGAATCCTACTAATTAGGAGAAGGATTTCCTGGCTATGTAACCACAAGTTGGGCAGTCTATGCACCAGTTCTCAGGCCTATACAACTCTCGAACACTCCAAACATAACACATATCATGGTAAATACTCATGTGGGGGTCATCCCACTTGCTCTCGCACAACATGAATAAAACCCCATCGATGATTCAAAACCTCTCTCAAGGATAACATATCAACACCTCCAATCATTCAGATACCTTCTCAAGTCTAGAATACTTAGAGATGTTAGGAACAATAGAGAATCTACACAGAACAGTGGTATGTGGATCTGGGTGGGTATAGATGAACCTGACTGGATCCAAGGTTCTGGTAGGATCTCTCCTACATGTGTGGACATATCCTCCCTTAGATGCCCTCCTTTCATATTTCAATCCAAACTACCTTCTCTTATCCATTTCTTCGACCAATCTCTCTATCTAGGTATAAAAAGAGGTTCAAGCAAGAAAGAGATCAACCAAATCAACAATCATAACTAAAAAGAGAAGATAGAACAAAAAATATACTAAATATGGCATAAAACTACTTGATTGAGGCAAAAGTACATAAACATTCCCAAAACATGCTACATAGCCAAGAAGGAGATTGACTAGCAATGAACATGCATAGTTGGCACCGAACAAAGAATGAAGACCATCATTTATACAAAAATAAGGAGAAAAGTAGAATAAAAAAGAAGAATAAGAGATTTAGCCCAAAGAGGAGAGTTGGTTCTCATCCTTTGGGTCTTCCTCCTTGATCTTCTTAACTCCTTGGCCTCCTTTCCTTTTGATTCCACCAAAATAGCAGATCAGATGTGGGTTTTGAGGTGAAGGTGGATGGAAATGGGTGGATGATGGTGGAAGATAATGTTGGATGGAGGCCAACCGAAGAGGTGGATGCAGGGTGTGCTCTTCATCCCTTTAGAAAATTGGAGCTCTCCCACAGAGATCTAAGAACCTCTCAAACCTAGTAGAACTCGTAACCAAAAGCATCAAAATGTGGAACCCCTGCCAAGGTAGCATGGGGTGGATATTTATAGGAGTGGAAGAGTTCGGTTGTCGTCGAGATTAAAGGGGGTTCAATCGGTCACCAAGAATGAAAGATGCTCATCGATCGCCAAGATTGAATGATGTTCAATGGTCACAAATGTTAGAGGTCGATGATGTTGGCAGTCGATGAGGTTGTGGTCTCAGCGGTCACTAAGGTTGTGGTCGCTGATGTGGTGGTCTCCAAGGATGACCAATAGTCGATGAGAGTGGTCGATGATGATGACCAATGATCAATGAGGGTGAAAATCCTTGGTGGTTAATGTGGGTGAAGATCCTCGATGGTCGATGAGGGTGAAGATCCTCAATGGTCTTTGAGGGTGGAGATCCTTAGCGATTGTTGAGGGTGAAGATCCTTAGCGGTTGTTGAGGGTGAAAATCCTTGGCAGTTTCTAGTGATGCTCATTAGGAACAAACTCACCCCGGGTGGTATTACTATAGGTCGACAGGCTTGCATCGATGAACTGCCTGACTGATGAGGATGATCACCAATGAAGGGAATAGCCATTAAAATTTGGCTTTTACTATAGTGGGACCACCATCTCCTAAGCTGGTGCACATAACATGATTATTGTGGGGCAAAATCTAGAGAATTGATGCCTTCTTAAGTTAGGTGTCTACAAGTCCCAAAATTGGCTAGTTGAGCAACTTTATCTTTAAAAAGATATAACCTAATAAAATATAGGAGTCCAGAGTTATTTTGGGCATATTAAGGCTATTACAACATGAAATTACATATAAATACTTAGCATAAAAGCCTAAATTTGGGTATTATCAGTTTGTTGTTGTTCTAACTACATGGCCTCATGTGTCTTCTCAATTCCCTTTAGATGTTGGAGATGTCATTGATGTTCATTATGGGATGGTTCCATGAAGATGTGGCATCTTTTTTCATCCTCAGCCGACATAGCTCTCTATGCTATTCTTCTCAATGATGCTCCTCCACATTGGTTTCCCCTACCTCCTTCAGGTAGATCAACAATGGGTGTTATGAAATTCTCTCTAGGGTGCTCCTTGTACCATGCTCTTATGATGTTAAGTGATTCAGTAGTGGGGCATGTTTCCTTGATCAGTGGCCTGGTATGATAAGGTAACTCCAGAGTGATGCCAAGGTAAGGATGCTTGATGTTATAGTATATATTCTAATTGGAAATAATCATTTGTGAGTACACAAGGTATTTTATATCATCAAATTTCTCTTCCTTGATATTGTTGAGCCCTCTCATGTCACATCCTAGGGCAAGAGATATTGAGGTTACAATTCCTCCAATGACAAAAGGATTTTACTCTTCAATAATTTTGACCTCTTGTGGTCTAGCATGAGTATCCATAGGTTGACATGTTTACTCTTTATAATCTACACAAGAACAAAAAGATGTTTGTAAAGAGTGGGACCCGATAGTGGGCCCACTCAATCGTAAAAATATAAGACATGACATAATTAAAGTAGTAGAAAACAAAACTATTCACAAAGTTACAAAATGTTTCTATATACATAGCATTCTCACCCTAAGGGTGATACATAAAATGAAAAGTTTATATCTAGAAATGCATAACCCCATATGCAGAGGGTAATAAGGCTATCTCAAGTTGTCCTTATCTCCACCAATTAGCTCACAATCATCTTGAGTCTCTGCCATGTAAAGCACCTACATCTGGGTGGAGGGAACACCCATAAAAATAGGAAAACAAGGTATGTATCACCAAAAGTTGAGTATGTACATTAGAAAATTAACTAGGGCTTTGAAAGTAAAGTAGGATGTTCCCATAAAAAAGGGGCCATTAAATCTAGGTAAGTTTCAAAGAGAATTAACAAAAGAAGGAATTTCCAAAAGAATGAGGCAGTATAAATAATCCAATAAACAATAAAACCTTGCCACCATCAATCATTAAATCACAACAATTATTTGCATGTAGATAGATTGGACTAAAATAACTATAGTAGGGACAAGAGATCACTGAGTCATTGGCCTAAATATATTTTGGGTAGAAAAGCACACCCATAGGTAGAAAAGCATGCCTCTGTATATATAAGGGTAGAAAAGAACACCCAGGTAGAAAAGCACACCCTAATGGTTATACATAAGTGTTTACAATAGTTAGCTAGTAAAATTATCTATCATGCAATTATATAGTGGCAAGATGCATTATTCATCATACATATGTGTCACAATACAAACACAATAGCATGTGGGGTCATTGCCCCCATTCAACCTGTAAATAATAATCTCAAAAGAATGATATGTCAACAAGTGGAACAAAAGTATGTCAAGAATTTGCCTCATTATGGGAAAATTGAGTCATAAAATGCCCGGTTATAAATAGGGAGGAGTACATACCTGATCTTCACAACTATCCCGATCTATAGGGGTGAACTTCATAGTTCTTCCTTCATGACCTAAAGCTGTTTTACATATACATTAGTCCACAATTACTGGTTCATGATATAAAGTATGTCTAAACTTAGTATCGGTTGCCTATAGCTGGGTTAGGGTTTAGGTATACTCAGATATGTATTTATTTATCACCTAGAGTTCTAAGTCAACATTTCAACTAATTCATTGTCAGCATTCCTAATTGTAATTGTAGTTCTTTCCTCCCAAGCATAGCATAATATATCCATTTAGAGCCTTTTATTATAGGCTATCCATGCATATATGAAAGGTGTTTCTTATATATTATATTCTTCTTTTAACATTAGCTTGAGTTATAAACATACTACTCATTGTAATTCATAGGACTTATTATTTCTCACCAAAGTCCATGTCACATTCATGTAGATTCAGGTGGTACATTGGTATGGAATTATAACTACTTCATACGTAATGTATGGCTCATTGCATATCTATCATTATCTTACTACCACACTTCTCAGATATTTACTAAAACAAGTATGCCAATGTGTGAACCTATATAATCACCATGAGGTAGTTGAATTAATAATCTAGATTACACTCACCTTTAGTAATGACATGTCGAATTAGTATTGTCTTTCCTAACCATTAAATATTTATAAACTATTCTTTGCCAAATATATCATTGAGTATATTGGAAATAATTAATCTTCATACTTACATCTAACAAGATAATGTATACATAATCTAGCATACACACATGTACGAACCATTACTTAAGGGAACATTGTATGGATATGGATTAACATATGATTCATGTATGTGATTATAGTTTCAGTAGGCAAAATATTAGGACCGTCTACTTGAAATTCGTAGTCATATGCTAACATGCATATATATCAATCTAACATGACATAGACATTAAATAGTTCAACTTATGTAGTGTGAATTTCTTTATTATATATTATCATAATTAGTGCCTTAATACAGTTTATCTAGGACAGAGATTAAGACAACTTACTAGCAACTAATGCACATGGAATAATGTGTATAGGTCTGTTTCTTGAGGTGTTGGTTCATCAATGTGAGGAGATGCCCTCATCCTCATACATAGTGGCAAGGACTAACTGCATATGAATCCTTCGTCACCTGACCATTGTACATAATGTTGTGGATGCTGAAAGATGGTGTGGAGTGGGAGTTCAGAGGGCGAAGAGGGAGGAGAAGAAGGGGTACTAGAAGAACCATGCCAGTGCTATTCTTGGGGTGCGAGGGATCATGGAATGTACTTGAGATGAGGTTGGAATCGGGGAGCACTACTAGAAAATGCACATTGCATGATGGGTGGCGGTTCGTAATAAGTGACGGGCATCATCCTAATACAACATTTATGATGGGTTGAACTGAAACAGAGTGAGCCAAAAGGATCGAGAAGAAAAAAAAGAAATGCTCGAGAAACACCAGAGCCGTTTATTTTGTTTGATACAAATGAATGACCGAGATTACTAGGGCAAAGGGGTATAACCCACAACTCTCTTCTCATCTTTCCTAATTGGCATCGGTAGAATAGAGGTCATTGTTTTCTCCACCGTCTGCGGCATGACACTCTTCTCGCCCCACGCTAACCGCTTCTCTCTTCTATCTGGAGGTGAAAACATCTCCTCACCGACGTTGATGCTCTCTAGCGGTGAAAGTCCTCTCCTCACATGTGATGATGCTCCTATCCTCAACGGCTCCGACACTCTCTGCCTAGCGTTGCGCTTCTATTCTTTGGCTGATCTTCTTCATTGAGATGGCTTTCTGGTGGTATTTTATCCCTTTTCTAGATCCTTGTTTCTCAGTTGACGATGCAATCACAGTAACATTTCAATCCAGCATCAGGTTAGCATTAGATTTCATAGTACTTATCCAGTTTAAAAAAGGGTAAAAAAATCAGTACCGAAGGCAACTTGCTTTATATTTTCTTCCCAACAATATCCATCCCCTTTTAGAAATTTGGTAAGAGTGCCCTCTCACCATTTGGCTTCATGTGCATAGATTTTGAGATAAGAATGCCTACACGAGTAGATCGGCCTTGTTGTTTACTTACAAAGATTGTGGACAGGATGATGAAGTTCCTGACACACTAGATGCAAATGGACACAAGATATATTGTTGGGTACATCACTGGGCACTGAGGGTTCATGAATATGGGTAAGATCTGTATTCTGTTTAACTATTACACTTAATGTATGATTAATCATGAACTACTTATGCACTTACTATATGATTATGTTTGAGGCAGTGACTTCGTAGTTGGTGGGTATCAATATTTAGTCATATTGAAGATTCTTTATTTTACTAATTTTGCTTTTGGATAATTTTATGTCCTATACACCTAACCTCAGCGCTGATTAACTACATCACCTGCATGATCTACTTAATAATTATATTTTAAAGTTTTATTTACCATTGAAAGACCTCGTGGCTTAAAAGTTTTGACACACTATTTTCATAACATTAAGATTTGGAAATAGATAATGGTTAAGATCTTAGTCAATACATATTTATTTATTTATCTATTTTAAGAAGGATGACATACCTACCAAAAATATGCATATATCAATTGAAATAGTTTGGGTCTATGGCAAATTTTTAGATATCAATTTTCATCATCATACTGGCATGACAAGAAAATTGTTATTCTGTGATAAATTTGATAATGGTTATCACTAAAATCTAGAGCAGGCGAGCTTGAAAACTATCACACAATTGATAGATGAAATACGAGCAAGTTCCATAGTGTAGATGTTGTGATACAAAATTATATTAGCAATATGACATGCTAAGTAAAAGCTCAATCGATTATATAATAGCAATATGCATGCCAAGTAAAAGCTCAGTCGATATATGATCCTAAGACCAGTTCTTGTCTTGATATAATCTAGTGATTGTTGTTTATTTGTATAACTTAAGACCTAAGTCACTGCACTCTGTCAACCATTGACCTACTCACATCATTGAACTTGGGGCCATTAAAGTAAGGCCTTTCCTAACTATGAAACATGATACAACACTTCTACTGTCGACGAGGATGTGTAGTAATGACTAACCACTCTTTGCATGTTGTTAAACCTTTTTGCTGTATATAGCATTAGATTTTCATTCTATGTTATATTTATGATTCAAAAATATTTATTGGGCATTTTCTTTCCATCAAGGGTAGAAATGAATGTTTGTAGACGTTGTAGTAGTCACACAAGGAATATTGGGAAATGGTTCTAGGTGTCTTAATAGTTAGTTTACTTATTTGGATAATGATGCAAGACAACTCTTTTGAACTATCTCAACATGTCTTGGTGTTCATAAATGGTTCTAGGTGAAACATTTAGAACTATTATCTTGATATCAGTCTTAAGCGAACATATTATGCTTTTGTGAAAAATATGTATTTGTTCTAGGACTACAACTATGCACATTCATATATCGATTAAGTGAAATTTGTTTACAAAATGTCATTTGAATGCACTGCAAGAGAAGGTGCTTTATGTGTCGGCTGGCACAAATACGATATGACAAGTGGGTTTGTCACATGGAGGTGGCAACATGTGGCTAGGTTGTTTGTTGTTTCTTCTAGTTGGGTTTCACTGTTGTTGTAGCTAGCAGAGGGCATACGAGGAGACCTTCCAATAAGTGAGTTCTCTTGTAGCGGGTTTCTCCTTTGCTTCCTTGGAGATGCAATTGGAGAAGGGGGCTAGTGTATTAGGATTAGAAGTCCGATGAGGGATCACGATAGTGCATGAATGAGTTTTTCTTCTTCTTTTGTTAGGGTTATGTAATGGCCTGGGTCACTTGTGTCTAGGTTGTGTTCTGCTTGTTTCTATCCCTACAAATGTAAAAGATAACTGGACAGCCGTGCCCAATGTGTGTCCACGGCATGTTTATGTCAGACACATGTCCAATACGACCAAAATAGCTCCAGGGAAGTGTTCATGCTCCCCGTCTCCCGCAAGACACCCCACTCTTCCTCCCCCTGATCCCGTTCGCACCCCTTTCCCCCTTCTCCCACTCACACCCATCAACTAGTCGCTACCGTCCCTTCTCTTCCCCTCTCAGGATCTACAATACCATCCGCCCATCCCTTCCTTTGCTAATCCTCTTCCCCGTCTCCCACACCAAGCCGTCCCTACCCACCTACTGGATATTTGCTAGCTCATGTTACTGTATAGATCATGTGGTCCCATCTCACCGTGCCAACAACCCCAATTCACATCAACACTCATAAGTTCCCCATTTCACACACCCGCGACTTCAGCCCCGGACACCATCACGCCACTCGTGTCCATCCATCATCCTAGCCTTTGAAGGCCAGTGCACCATCAAAAAATCGCAAGGCCTGCACCACTAACCAAAAATTGGTTTTGTAGTCTACTTCCCAGTTTCCTGTAACCATGAAGTCATCCATCAAACAACCACTATTTCGCCAAGTTACGGCCAACCTTGCCCATAATCAGGTTCCGTCCGCAATGTTTCTTTACATCAACCGCACCCCTGGCTTTTTGTAGCAGGTTCCATCACATCAATCGGCACCCCTAGACTGCTAGTAAGCAGCCTCAAATTTTTTTTGGGGTCAGGGCACACTAGTGCAACCTTCCTTCTGAGGCACCTCTTTCTACATCGACTTCAAGGAAGCTTTCACCTCCTAAGAAGCATGGTGATTGTTCAACAAGTCAATGACAAACTAGGTGGATTCATGGCCATAAGTGCTACCACCTTGGAGGCTATTCAACAAGAATTGGACAACATGATGAATCAACAAGCGGATCTAGTTCAACGACAAGAGGAAATAATTCAACATCAATCCCAATACGATGACTCTTTAAACTTCTTTGTCATGTTACAACCTCCAAACAATGCATGAATACACTGGAGGTCAACCGCAACAACAATGTCTGACAACCAACCCCTCAACCCATACAAGCAGAGCGCAATGTTAAAATGAAGCTATCGGAGTTCCATGGTGAACGTGATGCTAAGATTGTGCTTGACTGGTTGCATTGCGCCTACAAGTATTTCCAATTATACAGAACCTTTGGTGAGGCAACCAAAGTCCTGATCGCCACCTCCAAGTTTTGGGGAGCCACTTTAGCATGGTGGAACCAACCGTGAGATAACCCTGTCGACACATGGGGGAAATTGCATCCTTTGATTGTGCATCAATTCTTACCTCAGAATTACAAGTAGAATTCTTACTTGGTGTATCAAGATCTCAAACAGGGTGATGACACTATCGCCACGTACACCAGTAAATCTCAAGAATGTATTATGCAACTGATCTGAGGTTCAGATGGATGCCACTGTAGCTATCACAAATTTTCATAGAGGACTTCGCGATGAGGTAGCTGATCGTCTAGCAGTCATGCATTTCACTCCTCTAGATGATGCTATTCAAAGTGCTGAAAGAATTGGAGAGGAGATCAGGCATCTCCCTCGACTATGGTCACCTGGGTGGAAACCACGTCAAGGGGCAACTACTACAACAACACCGACTACTGAAGGTGAATCCTCCAAACCAGTTGTTACCAAGCCTATCCAATGCTTTACCAGTCATGCATATGGTCATTGTTCCAACCAGTGTCCACGTCGTGTGATGACTACAACGACAACAAAAGATGATGATGACATAGAATATGAAGATGTCTTTCTGGCTTCAGAACCTAGTGATGAGGAAGAAGAGGAAGAAGAAACAGGTGACCCTGCTCTTGCAAAATTAGGTCCTCATGGCTATATAAAGTCCACCTCCTGATGACTGGTGTCGCACGTCATTGTTTTATTCAGTTGTGGAGGTTCAAGGTCACACGTGCATACTCACAGTTGATGAAGGATCTTCAACCAATATAGTATCTTCTTCTGTTGTTCAGGAGTTGGGATTAGAACTGGAGCCCCATCCCAAGCCGTATCGCTTATGATGGGTTGATGACACTTCTCTGATTGTGACCCACTACTATAGAGTTCCTTTCTCATTTCATGGTGTTTACAATGATACTGTCCTTTGTGAGGTGCTCACTATGATAACTTCTCACATACTGCTTGGTCGTCCATGGCAATATGATCGTCATGTGTGACATGATGGGTTCTACAACACATACTCCTTCCGACTTGCAAAAACACCCGAACATCCAACTCATGTTACATCGATAGCCATTTATGTGTGATATAAGGTATGTCTCCTGTCTAAAGCTATCAAATCTCAAACTCATCTAGAAATGCATTGGGTTCTGGAAAATGACCAACTCATCAAGAACATATCCCACTGACCAAGCTTCTAGAGGCCTAGTTAACCTCCATGTGGGAAAGAAAACCCAAGATGCTCCAATCATCCAAAATGCTCTTGACTTCCCTATATGCATGAGATATACTCCACAATAGGTCCACCTTTCACCAAAAGAGCTCAACCAAGAAAGGGTCATCTGCCTCAATACAAAAAATCATCATATTCACATTATCCCACACCTTTAGCGCCTCCAAAATGGCCTAACCTCCCACCTCCAAATGGAATGCAACGGTAAGCCACGATCTCATCACCTAAAACATGTTCCCTTGTATATCTCTCACCAACCCAGACATCTACCGTCTCTTGTCTCCTCCATCCACCATCAATGCCCCAACAATCAAATTTAAACTTCAAGTTATTTAGATTAAGGAATCTCCTTCACAAAAGCCTCACTTCCTTAAGCAGGCAACGATGTTCCTGAACACCAAACCCAGCAAGACCATTTTCTGACCTACTATCCAAGTCCCTCTTAAAAACCTAACTCCCCAAACGACCTCCATAATGTCCTTCCATAGAAAGAACATACCAATATCCTCTGATCCTGTAAGAATAGCCTCCAACAAGAAAAATAGGCCAAGCACATCATGGCCCTTATCCTAACTCAGATAAGATCAAGCCACCCAAGCCCTCCTCTTTAACCCATCTCTCACCCCATAAGAACTTGGACATCACTCTATCCATCTACTTGATCACTGAAGATGGGACCAATAGCGTTGTAATGGAATAAAGCAGGGTTGAAGCCAGGATGAGTTGTATAAAGGAGATCGAGCAAACAAGAGCAACCTCAACTTCCAACCTGCATTGTTGGACTGCACTCGATTTACCACATTGGGAAAATGTGATGCCTTTAGGCCCTCAGCCACTAGCTGAGTGTCGAGATAGTCCATGCGTGGAGCATGATGCTAAAAACCTAAGGTGTGATTTAATGTCCAAGGCATTTGGCTAGCCTCATCCATAGACATGTAACCTATCCTAGATTGATGTTGTCACACCAATGATAAAATGCGCCAAAAGGAACTAATATGCATCTAAAGGCAGTGCCTTGACATTTAAACACACAAAGGTGGGCATGTCTAGTGGAGTGTCGAGATAGACCATGCGTAGACCCTAATGCTGAAAATCTAAGGTGTGATTTAATGTCCATGGCATTTGGCTAGCCTCATCCATAGACATGTAACATATCCTAGATTGATGTTGTCACACCAATGATAAAATGCACCAAAGGGAACTAATATGCATCTAAAGGTAGTGCCTTGATATGTAAACATATAAAGGTGGGGTATGTCTAGCGGAGTGTCGAGATAGTCCATGCGTAGACCCTGATGCTGAAAATCTAAGGTGTGATTTAATGTCCAAGGCGTTTGGCTAGCCTCATCCATAGACATGTAACCTATCCTAGATGATGTTGTTACACCAATGATAAAATGCTCCAAAAGTAACTAATATGCATCTAAAGGCAGTGCCTTGACATGTAAACACACAAAGGTGTGTGGTATGTCTTGTGTAGTATACTTGAGTGTGTGCGAGGTGGGTGGGTGTATCATGTTTGCATGGGTGAGAAGGTCATCCCTTTCATATCCTAAAATAGTTTTTGTGTGACATATCCCACATTTTTTTGTGTAATGAGAAAGGATAGCATGTCTTATGTATGGTTTGTTTATCTCTCCCAACCATCAGACCCAAAATAGTCCATTTATTTCACCGAGAGTTTTAATGTACCTAGCAGCCTCTAGAGTAGACCGAATTCATATTTCCTTAAGAAAAAACATACTCTATTAAAACAAGTATGCCTTAAGAACATATTAATATGGAAATAGACAAGTGTGTCAAGCATATAAAGATGGAAATGAACAAGTGTGTCCTATCATATGTATGATTTGTATTTTTTTTCCAGGTGTCTGACCCAAAACAATCCAATTTCTTCACCTTTCTTAGAGTTTCCAGGTTCCTAGTAGCCAGTAGAACATAATGAGTTCATATGTACCTGTGAAAAAACATTGTCAATTAATAAAAGTGTCTTATGAACTTAAGAATTCATGGGTTACCTTCTGTTGTGTCTAACATGATCTGTTTGTAAACCCTCAATTTTTCATTGCAATATTGAATCCTTATAAGATGTCATCCTCAATTTGTTGGATGACAGGTTCAGCTTGCTCTATCCATTTCCATTAATGTTGAAGGTCATATCAATGTGTACAAATCCTAGCTCTTCCACATATTTTGAATACGAAAGTGGAACTTTTTTTTTGCTTTTCTATCTCATGAGTATCATGGTAAACTAATTTCCTTTTTCCTAACTAAAATAGGAAAACAATAGATGGTCAATACCAAGTTGTTTGGTTTGTTTCTATGCCTTGTTATTTTGATAATATCCAGTCCTAGTTTGTAATGCTAAGTTAATAATACATCAAAATTTTGTTTGTAGCTTATCTTGTGACCCCACATGTTTATGTAACTCTTATTACATGTTAGTTGGATGGCAGGAACAAGATTTTTGCTTTATCTAGGGGGCTAGCTAATGTTTTGAGTCTTCTTGCTAGATTTAGTGTTTTATATATTTTTTACCTTGTGACAAAATTGTTCATGTGGATATGGTTGGAAAATGAGTCTCATTCGTTGTATTTTTTCTTGTAGCTACTCTTGTTAATTATATGGTAAACCGTTCTTGTCTTAGTTGACCTGTGAAATCGAATGGTTATAAATGGTTCTTTATAAGATTTGAACATAGTAGGTGCACATAATCTTCTTCACCCATCCTTTTGGAAAAATGCATGAGCTATTGAGATATACATCCATGTTTTTCTTTGTATACTATTTCAAATGGATTATTATCCATTAGGAATTAGTGATTTTATGTCGCTAGTCAAAACTAACAATGTCAAGATCAAAAGAAGTGATTCCATTGATCCTGAACTGATATCTATACGCTGTCAAGGACATGTTTGGTATGTAATATAAGGTGTAGGATATGACTTGAAATCTGCTTCATTATGTCATCCCAATTTTGTTGCATCTTTTGCAGCTTAGGATTTCTAAACTGACGAAAAGTAATCCTAATCTATTGGAACTTTTCCAACTCGTGTCCCACTAAGGTATTAAGTGGGATAGCTATAGATCTTGTCTATACAAATGCCCCAACACCCTCAGCTCATGACATCCCTAAATCATTCTACATTTCCCCCTATTCATGGCAATTTTCTACTAGACCTTCCAATTTTATGTCATCCATCAATAATCACCAGCCACCTATAGTCGCTCACATTGGTTATACATCCTGCTTCTCATTGATGTTCATGGCTACCTCGTCAGATAACTAAAAATTTTGTCAGTACATGGACCACCAGCCTTCTACCTCATTTACAAATCAAACACCAATCAAATACGTTCTATGATGAAAATGATTGATTGCAACAATACTAGATAACAAATAAACTCTGCCACCTGCATGTAGGCTTAGAAAGGCCCGTTTTCTCCTGGAATCTAGTTGGTTTTATACTTATACAGAATTTTGACATTAACCCTTTGTAAATTCCACACTGGTTTCGTATAAGTCCATCAATAGGCTACTTTCTAAGTTATTAAAATTACACATCGACAATTGTACAATGGCTGGTCTGAATGCTCGTACTGAATTATGTTTTGGACACACTTCAGCCTTGACGATAGAAATAAAGTGGACCAAGGAACAAAAGTCAAAAGAAGTTGTTTCCTATGTACATCCTAACACACTATAGGAAAATAAGCATCATAGACATGCACTATTATCTTCTAACCTTTGAAACAACCTATTGTAATACATTCCTATGATCCATACATGCCCTAAGGACTACATACGTTTAACAAAGACAAATAGGAGTTGTTTGGACGTCTTGATTCAGAATCTCGTAGTCATGTACGATGATTCTACCTAATTTGAGGAGTTACTGGCTGTTCACTGAACTATATCTATAGACTAGTGCAACATTTGTACAAGTAGGATATGCGACTGCTGGCTGGAGGCGTGACTTCACAACACCACCAAAATAGGTGTGACTCCAAGTACTACATTTTTATTCAGCATAACTACCACACGGAGTACAGATTAACAGATTATCATTTAATCTGGGCAACTGTTTGTATGTAACTACCTGAATTTTAAATGGAATCTCATCCGAACGACCCTTCCAGCATTCCAAATGTGGTTGTCCATGTGAAATGCTTTGAGAAATGTCTTTTATCTTGGTGAGTGGGTTGTGCATTGAAGCATAATATAAATGCAATCTATGTTTCCTACCCAACTTCTGTCTTCTTATTTTCCATATTTTCTCTATTATAATTTGGTCAGGAATCATATTTTCTTTTCGACAAGAAATGGTGTTAGTTTACTTTTAAACTGTGTTGATGATATCAGTAACTTTTAGTTGTATAATGTTACAAGTACTAGGAAGCTTGGATAGGAATGGCAATCAAAAGTTGAATACTCTTGCATTAGGATGCGAGTGTTTGGCTGCACCTTCAATCTTGAATTTTGTTGAACTCGTTTGAAGGCCAATCTTCCGGATTAGTATTTGTATTTTTTGTTCTAACATATGTTTTAGATGTTTATTTTGATTCGCATAAGAATAAATGAGCTTGTATGCTTGATATGAAAGCTATGTTTGAAACAAATGACAAACCTGCATATGTATTTCTTTCTTGAAATAATAAAAGTATGACTTTGGATTGGAATTCATTGTCTCTTGATGATTGTTTGTTTCATATATTAATTCTGTCTGGTTCCAGTATAAATAATCAAATATTCCATTCTTGACAATAAATAGATTGCGTTCTGCAAATTGTTGACGTCAGAAGCAAGTGAACTTATGTAAAGCATGCTGAAGAATGAATTCACACGCTGGTCCTGATGTAATTTATAAACAATTACAGAGATGTGTGGGTCTCCACGGTCACTTATAGTAAAATTTTAGTTTTATATTCTGACTGTGCAGTACCAGGATGTGAGGGGTATAGCCCTCTTAAATGATAAAGGCAACGAGCTTTTAGATGATAAATTTTGGGTGACGGGCCCTGGAGTTGTGAGGGGTTTACTGGTCTTATAAGTGTTTTTCGTGAAGGGTGTGCCCCACTCCTATTCGATGTTTTCCTGCAGTGGAAGTCGCATGAAGGCAGGAAGTGACTGCGAGTTATTATGAAGCATCTGCAATCAGCACGTTTAAATTGCAGATTAGAAATGGAGGTGTCTGCGGTTGAGTGGTGGCGACAGACTGATCATCATCATGTTGACAAGGAGGAAGGGATTATGGTGGGTGACGGTGGTGGATGTTTGGCGATGGATACAGATCTGGGTGCGGCAGGTGACTGGGATTTTGAGGAGATGATCGATGGCGGGGTGTAGGAGATGGGTCTGGCTGTGGAAATGTCGGTGCACAGCCATTTCCTGGCGAGGTGAAAGCTGGTGGGGAAGGGTCTCACATCGAGCTTGTAAATAACCTGGGCAACGATGACTCTTTGGATCTATCACGTTGTTTGCTTCCGTGGCATGGATCCATCCGCAGCAGGTGGTGGAGACGTTGTGTCGTGGTGGCTGGCCAGATCAAGTACGAGCCGTCGGCGTCGGGGTTGGGTTGTGCTACAGCTCGACAGCATTATGTTTGCAGGGTGGAGCGAAGTTATGTTGACGATGACGCTTCCATGAGACTCCCGGTACAGCCTGGCGTCACGGGCACTGCATGGCGCTTCCTGGCGTTGTTGGGCATAGGTGGATGATGCAACCAGGTGAGGGATGAGGGAGAAGATTTCGAATCAGGACTTGTGGTGGCGGCGTCGTGGGAGAGGAATACACCGTGGAGGGGGCGATGAAAGGAGAAAGGTCATTGGACGACGATGTTGTTGTTAATATTAGTTATTGTCTTTCATGCAACAGGTGCAATATAATTAACAGTTCAGGCAGATCCAAATAAGAATGAAAAAATAAACGAAGCAGGAGAACAGAAAATAATACTTAGATTCGCAAACCAGGTCGTTCGTTGAGAAACGAACGTGTTACTTAAAGAAATCAGTGTCCGGCAATCCTCAGCGGATAGACACCATTCTCCTAGTCTCGATCCGGCACGAACTTGGAACTTGCACGTCTCGCTCGCGCACGTTGCACTGCTACCAGTGCAGCACAGCAACTGCAGGTACCACCGTCTGACACCTGCGTCTTGACAACAGGAAGGGGGAGTCGCGCTTCGCACAGGAGGACAACTCCACAAAGCGACTCCGGGGATGACCACTATTGCACTCGGGATTAGGGCTCTCAAAACACCCGGCGGCAGAAGATTGTTTTCGGTTTTTAACCCTAATGACCGGATGCGTATATATAGCCACGCACGTCCCTAATCCTATTTACAGTAAGACGCAAACACTCGGTTGCCCTTGTACACAATACAGAATAATCCGCAAAAGAGAAACACTTTCTAATTAGGATTAAGAAATCCGAATAAGAAAGCAACAATTAATTACACGAGTAATTAATTACTTAGTTGTATCCTAGTACAAAAAGAAGACGAAAGACAGCGCGCGCGCATGCGTTGTGATGTGGCAATCCCACCCACCAAGGAGGTGAGCATACATCCCTAGGACTCCTTTGGATACTAGTGCCCCATGTGATCCTACATATGAGGACCACAAAAGTTTTAGGAGTGAGCAATATGGGATAAAACTTCATTGCCATTTGCACTAGAAACAACACAACATTCTCACATGTACTTGCTGCACTACATTAGGCTTAACCCATGCTAAATAAGTGATTACTACAATAACCTAGCTACAAGTTGCTATAGTAACTAACAGCTACAGTAACTAACAGCTACCGTAATCAGTTATCTTACAGATGCTACGTGGAGACGCCCGACACAGCCTGGCAACACTGACATTGTTTGGCACTGCAGGGCGCGGGTGGAGAAGGAAAAAACGGAGGAGAAGTAAGGGACACGAGGAGGAGGAGGGGAAGAAACGACGCACTCGTCTGTTGCAATATTAACGCTGTGTGCGTTATACTAGGGCAAAGGAGAAGGAAGTTTGGCCGAAGAAATAGGAGAGAAGGGTAGGAAGCGGAAGTGGAGGGGGAGGAAGGGGCTTCGGTTACTTGTGTCTCGCAGTCCGCAGAAAACACAAGATGCGTTGCAAAGGGGATGGAGGAGTAACGCTTTGCGTTACCTCTTTATGGAATCAAATCAATTGGTTGATAAAGTGAAGTGCTATATTGAATCTATTAAATCTAGACCAATTAAATGAGTAATCATATTGACCTGAAATTTAGCATGTTGGTCAAATAAGACATGAGGAACCAAGTTTTAATGTTAATTTAATATTTTGACAACATTTGATATTTAATCCAATTACTTCTAATTTGGGCACTCAACTTTAAATTTCATGTCTTTGTTAATTAATTTGATGTATTATTTCATATTTGTCAAATATGTTTTATCAATTGAACTAATGGCGCTTTTGGATTTTGATTAGGGTCAACTCTCGTTATTTAGTGAATTTAGCTTATAAGTTTAAATTGATGACTAAATTAATTAAATAGTCATTTACATTATACAATAGCTTATTTTCCACCATATTTTCTTAGACTCAGTTACTCCTATTTAATCAAATTTTTAGTCAAAAGATTTGATGCCATTTAATTAAAGGTGGACGTAAGGAATCAAAAGTTGATCTTTGTACCTAGATTTGGGTATGTTACAACACTCCACCCCTTAATAAGGATTTCACCCCTGAAATCCACTCAATCCTGTCCTAAAGCATCCTTTGACTAACATCAACCAATAGGGCTCTCCCACCTAGACAATTAGCTGACATATGAGTACAACTACTATATTGATTTATTTTAGGTTATCAATAAATGTTCAATGTATCCGTCTTAGATAGATTTTATTACCCTAATTAGGGAATAATCATATGTGTATGACTTTTAGTGGATGAGATTATCCAAGCATTACATGTTATATACAATGTTAAGTTCATATAGTCCTTAAGTTATGTTGCATTCCTAATAAATAAGTGCACATGAATATGTCCCTTAAAAGGGTTAAGCTACAAAGTAACTAACTGTGAGACATAATGGGGATATGTCAACTATGCCATACATATCCAAACTT
Organism: Alisma plantago-aquatica; assembly: GCA_963693085.1. NCBI lineage: Eukaryota > Viridiplantae > Streptophyta > Magnoliopsida > Alismatales > Alismataceae > Alisma > Alisma plantago-aquatica. Next base: position 991,961,621 of record OY856409.1, on the reverse strand, counting down.
ATTCTTCATACTTACCACTTCTAAAGGTTACATGTTAGATCTAACCAATCATAGGATCTTTTCTACAGATCTCCTACACTAATGATCCTATCTATTACTACAACTTCCTTGTGGTGGTGACTTGGCTTCAAACCGTCGATGAGATCTATTTTTTATATAAATATAAGTTAATAATGAACAATATTTTGACGATGAAATCTTGCGATAGAAATCCAAAATGGTGCCAAAATCAATCTGAGAACCAAGTCAACGACTTTCTATAGCATACAACATATATTATCACCCTAACATCACTTCATCTTCGCAAAATAGGCTTCTCTACACAAATCATCAAGGAATACAACAACCATGTCCAAATTCTATATTTGGAGGGGATATAGGTTTCTTGTAGCATGCAATTAACTTGTATTAGATCCTACTAGGCATAACCTCCATTATTCCACCATTCTCTTAATCGTGACTTAGGCCATCACATCCCAAATCATCATTGATGTATACAATCATGTAATTATAATAAGAAGAGATTAGGGTCTCTACTTCCTAGTTGGTCTAACTTAATGGTGTCATTACAAATCCAGATGAACTAGCTAGTCAAACTACTTCCCATCTCACACATCAGGTAAACTAATTACATGATGGTAATGAGAGAGTGGTAAACTCTTTAAGGGTCGCCTTAGATATACCTACATTATATAATATCAATGTCGGTGTACAACCAAGTTTCAAAAATAAAGTGTATACCTTCCAAACATGATTTTGCATCCATGTCCTCAGGATAAATAATAGGATGCAAGGTTTTATTATGTGATCCAACTATGTGATCATGTTTTTATAGGAAAGAGAGATAAGCATAATTCCTATCTTATAGGTATGTGAGGGATGAAATGCTAAAGATCGTTACTTGAAACATATATCTTCCCTCAACAAGCCCTCATTTATGAGGTATTGCAAGATTAGCTAGGATAGTATCCAACCCTTGGATGGAGCATCTCAAGCACAACTAGGTTGAGATAACTCCATGTTGTACCTTAAAGGATCTAATCAGATCATCACCCACTATCATAGAACATCTCAAAACCTAAGACTCGTGTCAATATATTAAGTTTACACCCATGCATGCTCAGTCCACATAATGTGTGTATCATAGGCATGCCATAATCAACAAAAGCAAAAGGTTTGGTGACTTGTATTAGGGTTACACACAATTACGTGAGTTCAAGTAAACCTATTCTCTATAGTATATAATTTGTCCTCCTCTAAGGCGGGAAGTAGAGGCTTCCTCCTAAGGGAGTCAACCTTTGTATATAGAAAGTTATACCTACAAAGAGAGGGTAGGATTGGTAAGACTATACCCAATACTAGGTCATCCGCATACTATGTTTAGGATACGTATCTTCCATCAAATCTAATAGGGATGAGACCCTAATTGAAAAACATGATTCTGGTTTAGGTATGAAAACAACCTCTAAAGGGTCATCTACCTACTAAGAAACAATCTAGGATAACTTGAAATAGTCTAGTTACCGACTGCTTAGGCTCAGATACCATTCTGTAAAGAGTGGGACCCGATAATGGGCCCACTCAATGGTACAAATATAAGCCATGACATAATTAAAGCAGCGGAAAATAAAACTATTCACAAAGTTACAAAATGTTTTTATATACATAACTTTCTCACCCTAAGGGTGGTACATAAAATGAAAAGGTTACATCTTTAAAAACATAACCCCATATGTAGAGGGTAATAAGGCTATCTCAAGTTGTCCTTATCTCCACCAATTAGCTCACAATCATCCTGAGTCTCTGCCCTGTAAAGAACCTACACCTGGGTGGAGGGAACACCCATAAAAATAGGAAAACAAGGTATGTATCAGCAAAAGCTGAGTATGTACATTAGAATATTAACTACGGCATTGAAAGTAAAGTAAGATGTTCCCATAAAAAAGGGGCCATTAAATCTAGGTAAGTTTCAAAGAGACAAAAGAAGGAATTTCCAAAAGAATGAGGCGGTATAAATAATCCAATAAATAACAAACCCTGCGACCATCAATTATTAAATCACAACAATTATTTGCATATAGATAGAGTGGACTAAAATAACGATAGTAGGGCTAAGACACCACTGAGTCATTGGTTTAAATATATTTTGGGTAGAAAAGCACACCCATAGGTAGAAAGCACGCCTCTTTATATAAGGGTAGAAAAGCACACCCCAGGTAGAAAATCACACCCTATTAGTTACACATAAGCGTCTACGATGGTTAGCTAGTCAAATTATCTATCATGCATATATAGTGGCAAGATGCATTATTCATCAGACATCATATGTGTCACAATACAAACACAATAGAATGTGGGGTCATTGCCTCCATTTAACATGTAAATAATAATCTTAAAAGAATGACATGCCAACAAGTGGAACAAAGGAGTATGTCAAGAATTTGCCTCATTATGGCAAAATCGAGTCATAAAATGCCCATTTATAAGTAGGGAGGAGTACGTACCTGATCTTCACAACTATCCCGGTCTCTAGGGGTGAAGTTCATAGTTCTTCCTTCATGACCTAAAGGTGTTTTACATGTACATTAGTCTACAATTACTGGTTCATAATAGAAAGTATGTCTAAACTTAGTATCGGTTGTCTATAGCGGGGTTAGGGTTTAGGTATATTCATATATGTATATATTACTACCTAGAGTTCTAAGTCAACATTTCAACTTATTCTTTTTCAACATTCCTACATGTAATTGTAGTTCTTTCCTCCCAAGAATAGCATAATATATCCATTTAGATCCCTTTATTATAGGCCATCCATGCATATATGAAAGGTGTTTCTTATATATTGTTTTCTTCTTTTAACATTAGTTCGAGTTATAAATATACTACTCATTGTAATTCATAGGACTTATTATTTATCAAAAAAGTTCATTTCACATTCATGTACATTCCGGTGGTACATTGGTATGGAATTATAACTGCTTCATAGGTAATGTATGGCTCATTGCATATGTAATTCGTTATCTAACTACCACACTTCTCAAATATTTACTAAAACAAGTATGCCAATGTGTGAACCTATATAATCACCATGAGGTAGTTGACTTAATAATCTAGATTACACTCACCTTTAGTTATGACATGTCCAATTAGTATTGTCTTTCCTATCCATTAAATATTTATTAACTATTCTTTGCCAAATATATCATTGTGTATATTGGAAATAACTAATCTTCATACTTACATCAAACAAGCTAATGTATACATACTCTAGCAAACCCACATGTACGAACCATTACTTAGGGGAACATTGTATGGATATGGATTAACATATGATTCAATGTGATTATAGTTTCAGTAGGAAAAATATTAGAACCATTTACTTGAATTTCGTAGTCATATGCTAACATGCATATGCATCAATCTAACATGACATAGACATTAAATAGCTCAACTTATGTAGTGTGATTTTTTTTATTATATCATCATCATCATCAGCTAAGCCTCAATCCCAACTATGTTGGGGTCATCTACATAGATCCTTCATTTCCATTCAGCTCTATCATGGGCCATATTCTAATTGAGATGTAGAGATTCAAAATCTCTTTTTATAAGTTCATCCCATGTTAATTTAGGCCTTCCTCTTCTTCTATGTATAGTGTTTGGCTCAATAGTATTTATTCATATAGGCACTCTAGTAGGTCTGCGTTGCACATGTCCGTATCATCTGAGTCGGCCCTCGCACAACTTGTCCTCAATGCTCGCCACCCCCACTTTATTCCTGATATAGTCATTTCTCAGGCGATCTTTTCTTGTCTTCCCACACATCCATCTAAGCATACGCATTTCTGCCATGTTCACCTTATTGAGACCTTGTTTCTTCACTGCCTAACATTCACTCCTATAGAGCATGGCTGGTCGTATTATTGTTCTATAAAACTTACTTTTTAACCTGAGAGAGATCTTCATATCGCATAATACTCCAGTTGCACTCCTCCATTTCAACCATCATGCAGTGATCCAGCGACAAACATCATTTTGGACATCCCAACAACTAATGCACACGCAATAATTAGTGCCTTTATACAGTTTATCTAGGACAGAGATTAAGAAAACTTACCAGCAACTAATGCACACGCAATAATGTTTGCAGGTTTGTTTCTTGAGGTTTTGGTTCATCACCTTGAGGAGATGCCCTAATCCTCATACACAGAGGCAAGGTCTAACTGCATATGAATCCTTCGTCACATGACCCTTGTACAGAATGTTGTGGATGCTGGAAGCTGGCGTGGAGTGGGAGTTCAGAGGGTGAAGAGGGAGGAGAAGAAGGGGCACTAGAAGAACCATGTCAGTGCTGTTCTTGGGGTGCGAGGGATCAAGGAATGTACTTGAGATGAGGTTGGAATCGGGGAGGTCGCATGAAGGCAGGAAGTGACTATGAGTTATTATGAAGCATCTGCAATCAGCACATTTAAATTGCAGATTAGAAATGGAGGTGTCTGCGGTTGAGTGGTGGTGACACACTGATCATCATCATGTCGACATGGAGGAAGCGATCATGGTGGGTGACGGTGGTGGATGTTTGGCGATGGATACAGATCTTGGTGTGGCAGGTTACTGGGATTTTGAGGAGATGATCGATGGCGGGGTGTGTAGTTGCCGATCACTAAAAACAATGAAACACACACACACGATAGTGGAAGCACACTCTGGTTTTTTTGGTGCTGCTAATGGCGCATTGTTTTCTGTTATATTGCTAAACTTAAATACAAGTGTTGAATGTAAGATACATGCCGCGATGTGTGTCATTCGTGCCATCCCACGATCCGCTCATCTCGGCCTCTACTGCAACTACGAATGAGAAAACATCGTGGCAGGGGAGCAGGAAGCTCATGCCGCTAAACTAACAAACCAAGTCCACAAGAGAATCAGTTTGCAACTAACCAAAGAAACGTGCAGGCATCGAGAGAAGGTTAACATTCTCCCCCCTAAGCTTCATGTCATGCGCTGAGATCCTTGACGCTGAGCCTCTCTCGCATTTGAATGAACTTGTTTCGCCCCAGCGCCTTGGTCAGAATATCCACAAGCTGCTCATCAGTCCCGACGTGGTCCACGTCAGCCTGTCCGGCTTCAATGCAACTACAAATGAAATGGAACTTGATATCGATGTGCTTACTCCGATCGTGATGAACCGGATTTTTGCACAATGCTATCGCAGATTTGTTATCCACCAGCACCTTAAACTTTCTCGGTGTCCGTCCAACGAGCTCTCCCAAGAGACGACTCATCCAGACGCCTTGGCATGTCGCGGCCGCCGCCGTGATGTATTCAGCTTCGCATGAAGATTGGGCAATCACCCTCTACTTATGTGACAGCCAGCTGACGATGTTCGGTCGAGGAAGAAGACAACGCCAGTAGTGCTTTTCCTATCGTCTAGATCGCCAGCGTGATCACTGTCGTTGTAGCCGACCAACAATGAATCACCCTTGCCTTGCTTGTAGCTACACCCATATCCAATGGTACCCTTCACGTACCGGAGGATTTGCTTGATCGCTGCCCAATGATGCGTGCTTGGCTTCTCCATGTAGCGGCTAGCAATCCCAACAGCATGAGCTATGTCCGGTCGTGTGTTGACAAGATAGCATAGACATCCGATCACACTCCGATACAGCGTTGCATCAACTGTTGTACCATCATCTTCTTTGCAAAGCTTCAACCTGCACTCCATAGGCGTATGATAGGCATTGCAAGCACCCATGTCGGTGGCTTCTAGAATCTTAATTACGTAGCTCCTTTGACTCAGTGTGATCTCATCATGTTCCTGCTTGACCTCGATCCCCAGATAGTAACTCAAGGGACCAAGATCGCTCATCTTGAACAGCTTCATCATCTGCTCCTTGAACCTGAGAATGTGAGCATTGCACGTGCCAGTGATGACGAGATCATCAACATAAACTCCGACTAGCAGGAATTGTACTGTGTCTCCCTGTCAATACACCGCATGCTCTAAGGTGCTTCGCGTGAACCCAAGCGATGCCAATGAAGCATCCAACTTCGCATACCACACTCTTGGAGCTTGACGTAACCTGTAGAGGGCCTTGCGTAGTTTCAATACTACATCTTCTCTGTAGGCTACGATGTACCCTAGCGGTTGGCTGACGTAGACCTCTTCGGTGAGATCGCCGTTCAGGAACACCGACTTAACGTCCATATGGTGCACCTGCCAGCCAGAGTGTGCGGCGAGAGCTAGCAGGAGGCGCACCGTCTCCATCCTCGCCACCGGTACAAAGACTTCATCGAAATCCACACCTTGTCGCTGTGAGTAGCCTTTAGCGATGAGCCTCACCTTGTGCCGCACAATGCTGCTGTCAGAGTCCTTTTTTACCTTGAACACCCACTTGCGCCCAATGGCTCGGTGACTGCTTGGGAGCGTGCTGAGCTGCCAAGTGTCGTTGTTGATGATCGCTGCCATCTCTTCGTCCATTGTTGCCTTCCACGCCTGATCTGTAAGTGCCTCGTGCACACTTCTCAGCTCCTCAGTGGTGAGCAGGCAGAGACCAGCTTGTCCTACCTCCTCTTCATTGGTGTCGTTGTAAAAGTCAGCTAGACGACAATAGCGATGAATCGGTGTCGTGTCCAAGTTGTCATCATGGTTGGGCGACATTGTCCCGTTGATGCCTGGAACCACCGCACTCGCCGGCGTGTGCGGCGAGCCTCCAGAAGGCACAACCGGCGATGGAGTGGACAGAGTCAATGACATCCCTACCGGCTGTGGCGATGCTGGTGTCTGTGGTGAGCTCGATGTGTGCACCATGTCCGACATCACACCATGACCTGCAACGGTGATCACAGACCCATTCTCGTTGGTGTATGTCACCATGAACGTGCCATCTGAGCCGCCTCTGATGCCAGTGTCCGCCGCCTCCCAATTCCACGGTATGCCTTCCTTGAAGACCACATCACGCGTGACCTGCAACTTCTTTGCCACTGGATCGTACACGCGGTACGACTTGCCCTCGTAGCCCACCATCACCATGGTCGTCAACCTGTCAGACAGTTTAGTAATACCTAGACCCAGCTTCTTGACATGAGCCACACACCCGAACACACGTAGGTGCTGGACGGAAGGCTTCTGCTTGTGCCACACCTGGTATGGCGAGATGCCCTTAAGTCTTCTTGTCGGCGAGTGATTCAGCACATAGACGGTGGCCTTGACCGCCTCTCCCTAGAACACCAGCGGCACCGCCATGGATTTGAGCATGCATCAGGCCATCTCCACCACTGTTTGGTTGCGCCTTTCCACTACCCCATTTTGCTGAGGCGAATATGGGGCGGTGGTGTAGTGCTTAACTCCCAAGTCACTATAGTACTCACGAAACTTGATGGAGTTGAACTCCCTGCCACGATCGGAGCAAAAAGCTCGCAGCTTGCATCTCCCTTCCACCTCTGTGACATTCTTGATCTTCTTGAAGTGTGCAAATGCTTCGTCCTTTGTCTTTATGACTTCCATCCACATATAGCGACTATAATCATCAACGACAAGGAGAAAGTATATGTTACCTGCTGGATTCGGTAGCATGATCGATCCACAAAGATCATTGTGGACGAGGTTGAGTCCATGCTCCGCGCGGTATGACGAGGCCTGCGAAAACGGAAGCCGATGCTGCTTCCCGATTGCACAGCCATCACAAAACTCCTCCACTCGTTCGATGTTGGGGATTTCGTCGACCATCTTCTTCTGTGACAGGGCTCGCAAGGCGCAAAAGTGCAGATGCCCAAATCGGGCATGCCACCTCCATGCCACATCATCGGTCTTCATCAGCAAGCAAGTGGGCACAGTGAGGTTCAGGCTGAGAGTGTATAGCCTATTTCTTGTACGCCTCACGCGCGCCAACACCTTCTGCTCCGTATCAAAAATAGTGAGGATGCCGCCTTCGATGTCGATCTTGCATCCGCCTTCATCCAACTGACCAAGCGAGATAATATTGCTGTGAAGGCTAGGTATGAAGTATACCTCAGACAAGACTCGCTGGTCGCCAGTGATGCAGGTGAACAGGACGGTTCCTTTTCTACGGATCGTGATGAGCGAGCCATCATCGAATTTAACAGTGCCATGTACTGTCTCATCCAGTGTGCTAAACATCTGCCGCCCGCCCATCATATGGATGCTCGCGCCGGTATCCAAATACTAGACACCATCCTCCGCCTCCGTCAGAAACACCTTTTCTTCGTTGAGGAAGACAGCATGTGGCGTGACGCTGTCAACGACCACGGCTGTGCACTCATGCACCATGAGCAGGGTAGGCTCCTCGTGTTCCCCGCCCCACATCAGATTCGCACACTGCTACTGCTCTTCATCGCGCAACCTCTTCCTGCATTCCTTCTTCCAATGGCCTTCAATGCCACAGTAGCGGTAACGCCCTTTCTTTTTCTTGTCGTGCAAACTGCCGGAAGGTTTCTCAGCACTTGGTGCCTTGGATTTGCCGTTGTCCTTGTTCTTGTTGTTGCCGGTGCCCGAGCCGGCAGAGCCACCTCGCTCGCGACTCCTCTGGCGAGCCGCCCACTCCTCTTCGGTCAGGAGCAGACGCCCGCCTGTCGACAAACTATCGTCGAGCTCATAGTCGTCCTCGACAGCCACTAGCTGCCCGCACAACTCTTCAACCGTCATGACCTTGAGATCACACAACGATTAAATTTCCATGGCAATGGCCTTGTACCGCCTCGGCACGACGTGAAGAAATTTTTGGATGGCTTTGTATTCCGTCATTGGATCACCAAGCAGTTGGAGGTCATTCATAATTGCAGTCAAACGCAATGTGAATTCCTCGATCGATTCACCATCCTTGAACTTGAGATCATCGAATTCACGCCGCCGTGTCTGCGCCTTGCCTCCTGCACGTGCTCATCTCCGACGCGAAGACACTTGATGGTGTACCAAGCAAGTTTCGCGGTGTCCTTCACCGCCAGCGTCCGCAACAACTCTGGGGGAACACCCTTTAGTATTGTGGAGAGGGCGCGGCGGTCCTCACGGTAGTCATCGGTGCCATGCTCAACGGCGTCCCACAGCCCGGCCGCCTGCAGTTGGATTCTCATAACGAGAGCCCAATCAGCGTAATTTGCGCATGTCAGTTGCATCCACTGACCGCCACTGCCGACGTCGCGCTCGATGATGCGCTCAACGACCCGAAGCTCCCCTCTGTCTCCGGAGCTGCTGCCACTGGGCAGTGTCTCTTCCTTCTTTGACAGATCACCGCCGACCTTGTCTTCAGGTTTCGACATCACCGGAACGGATCAAACACTGTCTCCCGTCACCTATGGATCAAACACCACAAGCTCTGATACAAACTGTAGTTGCCAATCCCTGAAAACAATGAAACACACACACGATAGTGGAAGCACACTCTAGTTTTTTTGGTGCTACTAATGGCGCATCGTTTTCTGTTATATTGCTAAACTTAAATACAAGTGTTGAATGTAAGATACATGCCACGATGCGCATCGTTCGTGCCATCCCACGATCTGCTCATCTCGGCCTCTACTGCAACTACGAATGAGAAAACATCGTGGCAGGGGAGCAGGAAGCTCATGCCGCTAAACTAGCAAACCAAGTCCACAAGCTAATCGGTTCGCAACTAACTGAAGAAATGTGCAGGCATCGAGCGAAGGCTAACATTGTAGGAGATGGGTCTGGCTGTGGAAATGTCAGTGCACATCCATTTCCTGGCAAGGTGAAAGTTGGTGGGGAAGGGTCTCACATCGAGCTTGTAAATAACCTGGGCACCGATGACTCTTTGGATCTATCACATTGTTGCTTCGGTGGCATGGATCCATCTGCAGCAGGTGGCCGAGACGCTGTGTTGTTGTGGGTGGCCAGATCAAGCATGAGCCGTCGAGGTTGTGTTGCAGGTCGACATCTTTATGTTTGCAGGGTGGAGCAAAGTCGTGTTGATGATGACGCTTCCATGAGACTCCCGACACAACCTGAAGTCACGGGCACTGCATGGCGCTTCCTGGCGTTGCTGGGCATAGGTGGAAAATGCAACCAGGTGAGGGATGAGGGAGAAGATTTCGGATCAAGTCTTTTCGTGGCGGCGGCAGGAGAGGACTACACCGTGGAGGGGTTGATGAAAGGAGGAAGGTTGTTGGACGATGATGCTACCTGGAGACGCCTGACACATCCTGGCAACGCTGACGTTGCTTGGCACTGTAGGGCGCAGGTGGAGGAGGAGAAAATGGAGGAGAAGGAAGGGAGACGAGGAGGAGGGGAAGAAATGACGCACTCGTCTGTTGCAAAATCTAGCACACGATCAAGAGGGAGGAGATAATGATGTGTGCATTATACTAGGGAAAAGGAGAAGGAAGTTTGGCCAAAGAAATTGGAGAGAAGGGTAAGAAGCGGAAGAGGAGGGGGAGGAAGGGGCTTTGGTTACTTATGTCTCGCAGTCCACAGAAAACACAAGATGCGTTGCAAAAAGGGGATGGAGGAGTAACGCTTTGCGTTACCTCTTTATGGAATCAAATTAATTGGTTGATAAAGTGAAGTGCTATATTGAATCTATTAAATCTAGACCAATTAAATGAGTAATCATATTGACCTAAAAGTTGGCATGTTGGTCAAATAAGAAATGAGGAACCAAGTTTAATGTTCAATTAATATTTTGTCAACATTTTCTATCTAATCCAATTACTTCTAATTTAGGCACTCAACTTTAACGTTAATGTCTTTATTAATTAATTTGATGTATTATTTCATATTTGTCAAATATTAGGGTTGTAAATGGATAGGGTATGGTGCGGTTATATATGGTCATATTCATAACCATAACTATTTATTTAAGTGGGTATGGGTATGGGCATATACCCACTTTTTCAAAAGCTATACCCGCATCATACCCATATATGCATAACCACAGGGTATATGGACGGATAAGTGGGTATGCGGTTATGGATAGACTTGATATAATAACACACTACAAACTTAGGATACAACAAACTAACACATTAATTGGGTGATATTGGTATTATTATGGTGCCAAATGCATTCCTTTTTGTACAAGTTTAGTACCTGGTGAATAAATAATGTGTCAGCTTAAAATAGACAACCAAGACTAGCATGTTGATACATTTAAATAAAGATACAAAAATGAAATGATAATTATTGTCTTTGTTGATGAATATTACATAGTTTGACTATACTATTAAAAGCAATTATACACTCACATTGACCTTAAAAATTACTTTGACTTTCCTTCATATTGTGAGAAAAAATGCAGCCAACAATATATAACATATCTCTAAACCAGTTATGGAGAAATATCATTCAAGACAGTGAGAAAAGTGAGAGAATGAATTTTTGTCCTTCCTTTGATGAAATGTGCTTGTGTGGTTATGAAGATGTTCGAGGTTCAATAGTTTTATTTATTTTACTATTGTAAGGTACTTAGATTTACTAGATCTGAGTTCTACAGTATGGACCATTACATCCTAATATAAATATCTACTAATCTAAGGTACTTATATTTGTCATATGTACTGCTACAATATACAAAATTACATTTTAATATAATTTATTTATACCAAAAATATAATATGTGGGTAAATGGGTATACAAGGAATGGGTAGACACATAATCATAACCGTACCCAGTGAGTGGCAGATTGTGGGTATAAGGGTAATCGGTTATATGGTTATAAAAATTTATACCCACAATGGGTATAGAGGATATGGATTTCAGGGTAAGCAGGTATAACCATGTCCATTTACAGCCCTATCAAATATGTTTTATCAATTGAACTAATGGCACTTTTCGATTTCGATTTGGGTCAACTCTCCTTAATTAGTGAATTTAACTAATAAGTTTAAATTGATGACTAAATTTATTAAATAGTCATTTACATTATACAATAGATTATTTTCCACCATATTTTCTTAGACTCAGTTACTCCTATTTAATCAAATTTTAAGTCAAAAGATTTGATACCCATTTAATTAAGGTGGATGTAAGGAATCAAAAGCAACTCTTTATACCTAGATTTGGGTATGCTACAATCTTTCTATGAGCAGCTTCCTTGATTGTAATACCAAGAGAAAATAGTCTTCGTAAGAACTTTCGGTATATACCTCACAAAGGGGTTGTGCATTCCACTAGTTTTTTATTTCCCAGGTCTACAGGTAGATTTCCTGGTTGTTCTCTCCCACATTGACAAAATTACATTTTAATATAATTTATTTATACCAAAAATATAATAAATGGGTATACAAGGAACGGGTAGACACATAATCATAACCGTACCTAGTGAGTGGCAGATTGTGGGTATAAGGGTAATCGGTTATATGGTTATAAAAATTTATATCCATAATGGGTATAGAGGGTATGGATTTCAGGGTAAGCAGGTATAACCATGTCCATTTACAACCCTAACAAATATGTTTTATCAATTGAACTAATGGCACTTTTCGATTTCAATTTGGGTCAACTCTCCTTAATTAGTGAATTTAACTAATAAGTTTAAATTGATGACTAAATTTATTAAATAGTCATTTACATTATACAATAGATTATTTTCCACCATATTTTCTTAGACTCAGTTACTCCTATTTAATCAAATTTTAAGTCAAAAGATTTGATACCCATTTAATTAAGGTGGATGTAAGGAATCAAAAGCTACTCTTTATACCTAGATTTGGATATGCTACAATATTTCTATGAGCAACTTCCTTGATTGTAATACCAAGAGAAAATAGTCTTCGTAAGAACTTTCGGTATATACCTCACAAAGGGGTTGTGCATTCCACTAGTTTTTTATTTCCCAAGTCTAAAGGTAGATTTCCTGGTTGTTCTCTCCCACATTGACATGTAGTTGATGGTTGAATCTTTGTGTGTACTTCATTGAAACATGCAGCTTGCTCGGGGCTAGAGGAAAAAATGTTGTTTAGCTGGGAGGCAGTGAGCACATGTATCTCATTTTGTAGTCCAAATAGGATGGAAACCTCCCCTCTATATTTGATCTTCTCCAGAGTAGTAAAAAATGTTGTGTCAGCTCAATGTATGTATCTTGCATAGTAGTGAGTGCCTTGAGAAGTCCACAATATGTTAGTATATCTCATACTAGACGTGGATACCTAAGCTTGCATTGTAGTGATGCAGGCATAGTGGGTGGCAACCACTCTACTAGTCATGCACTCTAGATGAAGAAGCCTTAGTATGATCTTCCTTTTGATGCCCCTCCCATATATGACACACATGGGTTCTTTTACTTATTATTTGAATCTATATGACTCCAATTGTGTCGCAATGTCAATTGTCTTTTGCCAAAGTTCCTCATTTTTGGTGTCCTCTTCCTCCTCCTTGTAGGTCTGTGATCTTAAACTTGTGTCCAATTTCAATGGAATCATCCTTGTAGACTAATCATCTTCCTCATGTTCACCTTCATAAAGTACAATTGCCTTTGGGCTTGTGGCTACACTTGTGTTTGTTTCTTTGTTGATAAAGTAGAATGGCATGCAACTTTTTCTCTCAATTGACAACTACAACATCTGATGTCGATCATGGTGTCCATGTCTACATCAGATGTCGCTTCTTCCTCTTCAAATATAGCCAGGATTTGGAGTGTGGTGGCTAGAAGAAGAGCAGAGACATGATTGATTTCTTGATTTTGTGTAGGCATGGAAGTTAGAAATGGAGTTAGAAGGAGACATGGTAGGGTTGTGGGATGGAATTCAGATGTGGGTAGAGGCATTTTTGGAGCAACAAAGGTAGGAATTGATGCTCTTGGATCCCTATTTCAATATCTTTTCAATTTCCTTCATATTTAGTGAAACATTCAAGGTAGAGCTAGGTTTTCATTTTTTGGAGGGGTGGGGTAGAGCGGTGTTGACGATGGAGATTTACGAGTGGAAATAGAGATGAAATGAGATTTGGAGGTAGGGGAAAGGTTTCCAGAGTAAATTAGAACTTGATTGGAGGTTGAGGATAGATAATTAGAGTCATGGAGATCCTTGGGAGTCATAGAGATTTTCCACTCCACACAAAATTGTCGTGCGGGTTGCAAGAAATGAACTAGGTCATAGTGAGTAGTTCTTCTTTTTTAAAACTTAAAGTGGTGGGCCCACGCCCACCATGGAAGTTTTGTCCACCACAACCATGGTGGCGGCCACCCCCATTCCTAAATATCTTACTAATTTCCCTTTTAACATAACAATTCTACCATGATTGTTTTCATGTTCCATGACCATGGTGGACATTTAAGCAGCCCAAATCAACATGAACTTCCACATTTCAACAAATTTTGAGCCAAAAGTGTTTTCTCATCAACTCTCTCCCACATTGCAGATGATGTACCTCCTTTCACCATTCTCCATACACATGCACATATAAAGAATAAAAAATCCATTGAACACAACTGTGTGTGTATTTCTTGGAATGTGTAAAAATAACCAAAAAAGTATTTATAGAATTGGAAAAACTTTATTTGATATATCAAAAAAAATATAATGCACTTTCTTTTAAAGGACAAGAGAGGAAGGGAGATATAGAACTAGGAAAAATGGGATAAAAGAAAAGCTAAAGACAAGAAAAGTCTAAAGCACATAACAACACATGTAACACTAGATAATGCATAATAAAACACACAAAGATAGTACATTAAGCATATATACAAATACTCCCCCTCAAGCTGGAGCATATATGGCAAACATGCCCAATGTAATATCCCTGATCTGGGTTATGGATTAACCCTAGAAGTTTTTATTAAGAAATTTATTTACAAAAATTGTTTTAATCTTTTGAAAAGTAATTAAGACTCTTGTAGAGTTTAATTTTCAAGTTTGAGCTTATTTGCAAACTGTTTATGCATTATATGATAGTTTGGGTATAAAGTGCAATTTACCCAAAATGTAGGGTTGCTATGAAAATTACCACCTCTAGAGTGTCCCTACTCACTCCTAGTATCATCTAGAGGAGAGATAAAGAAGTAGACACCATGTTTGAACCATGTTTGAGTGATGGTACTCTTGGTGATGAAAATACCAAGAAAGGGTTGAATGTGAAACCCTAATCTGAGTTGTATCGGTTTATAGAGTTCATATGAGAATGCCTATCGGCCAAGGAGCCATAGAGGGACTCTCATATTGTTTTGTGAACGTTTATCCTAGCCCATGATAGGATAAGAACCTCAAGGAGGTGAAGTGTATTGGTTTACAACTTCCTCAAAAAAGTTGTATCGGGTTGTGAATAAAGTGGTGATTGAGTTGATATATCTTATCCAAGGAGATAAGTTATGGACACAATTTCATCTCTAGATCATTGTCAAGTGTTTTTCATGTCAAGATAAATATGAGTGCATGCATGAACACATGTCAACCATGCATGGACATGTGGTACATAATAGCTTAAGAGGATGACACCTCATTTACACACTTTTTCATTAACCTCAACTATATATACCATTCTTTTCACCTACTAGTGAAATTTTCCGAATTTACAACCCTATTTCCCTAAGATATTGTGCATAGAGTCTTGGTATCATGCATAGGTGAAGTGGTATCGTTCATAGAGCCTTGGTATCGACATAGAAAGGTGATATCGGCCTAGCAAGGTGATATTGGCCATAGTGGAGTGATATCGGTCACAAGTGAAGGGATATCATCCACAAGTGAGGGCATATCATGCATGAGTAGTGAGGTATCATGCAAGGTGTTAAGTATAAAGAATGAGCTCAAGTCTTAATCATAAGGTAAATCCATGATCATCTTCAACCTTGGATTGAAGCATGGATCTAGGGTTATGATCTTCCTTTCTTTTCTTCTTCACCAATTACTTATATAGGGTGATTCTTTGCATATAGAGGAGTTTTGAAGTTCATCTTCAACCTTTGGAATGTGAAGCTTTGGAGCTTGGAGCTTTGAAGTTGTTCTTGAGGTGGGCTATATAACTTGAACCCAATTATATAAATTATGCACCTTCAATTCTGTCATACTTGTTGATCTACTTGTAATTTTGAATTCTCTTAATAATTGATGATTCTATGAGTTCTAAAAGTTTCATGGGATTATTGCCCATGAAGTAGAACAATAAGAGCAAGAGTCTAGAGGTTGATGATTATGATATCATCAAGGGTAAATTGATATCGGGTTGAAGCACACACCTCCAACCCGATATGGTGATGGAACCCTATATGATACGAAAACTGATATACCTTGGAACCCCACACCCCTATCAGTTTGTACAATGGGATGTATAAGGTTTAAACAGTTGTCCAGCTTGTCACTCAGCATAATGATAGGATGTTACCTTGAAGGGATGAAAAGATATGAGCATACGGAGCCAACCCAATATGCAAACCTTAATTTGAGTTACCCAATATGTGTGATACACACACACACCTCTTGCCCGATATGGAGGCACACATACACCTCTTGTCTGATATGGTAGGTACACATACACCTCTAAGGTGATATGGTAAGCAAGCATACACCTCTTGCCTGATATGGAGGCACACATACACCTCTTGCCCGATATGGTAGGTACACATACACCTCTAAGGTGATATGGTAAGCAAGCATTCACCTCTTACTTGATATGAAAGCAAACATACACCTCTTGCCTGATATGGTAATCACGCATACACCTCTTGGGCGATATGGGCAGCAAGCACACACCTCTTGCCCGATATGGTGGAAGCACCTCAAACCCATATGAAGGAAAGCACCTCAAATGCAATGTACTTAATGGAGTAACACATGAAGTGTCTTATATCAAGTCATAAATTAAGATGTAAGGAGTATAATGAATATTGATTAAGTAGTCCAATGTACCTTGAAGGAAAGGTTGAGCCAACTTAATAAAGTATGAAGTAATCAATATCCTAGTGAGGATGAGATAGAAACTCATACTTGTGTGATAATCATGTAATGAACATACATTAATATTCCTAATATGTGTAGAGTATGAATTAGGGTTTGATCCTTGATAATATGATCTTGAAACCCTAATCGATTAATAATGGGAAACCCTAACCCTAATGAAGGGTGATGGTGTGTATTTGAAACCCTAATCGATAAGAAAGGGAAATCCTAACCCTAATATTGGGATAGTGGTATTACCCTTGTATTGCATGGTGTTGATATGTATTTGATATTACTATTTTCATGAAATACTAACCATGCAGGTATCATGAGATGATGAGCATAGCTATGTATGAGCTATGATGTTTTATTTGATACATATTTAAATGGGCCTTGTGAGCCATGTGAGATACTTGTGCAACACGTATCATGTATACCTTGGTCTGAGGACCTAGAGGTAATAGTTACCTGATAAGTGGTAACAATGTTTAGTGATGAACTAAGGGTTTGAATACCCTGATATAGAAATCATGATGATGATAATGCTAAGGGATGAGAATTCTTGGAAATGAGATAAAGGATTGAGATCCTGAATGTTATATGTGTTCCAAAGATTATGAAAGTACTTGATAAATGTATTACATCTTTCTTTATAGCATCTGTTATAATTCTTACTTGTAACTTGGTTTATGCTAAAAGATACTATAATACACCTAATTAAACAAGTGGAATCTTATAATGTAGTGCCCTAGCCATAGATCCATTCAGCGTCATGATTTGCTGAATGGTGAAACGAGTTTAACTCCGAGAGCATATTTTTGAATATGTGGGGGTGATGGACGCATATATACTTACGTCCTAATGGGGGATTGATGTGAGATATCCTTCATTATTTATAATCTGGGATGGATATATAATCTCCCGATGAAAATGAATCAGGGGATTGATAATTGAAATCTCCCTAAAGAGAGTGCATGCTGCAGCTGTAGCTCTATAGTAAAGATACCACTATGCCTTAGTAAGCTAATTGCAGTTGACCCAATATGTCCTACCAGTAGTCTTGCACTGACCTAGACAGATGAGGTCTTGGCAGTCGGCTCTCCCATTGACCTTGTATGGTATAGATGCCTTAAGTAAACGTGGTCGGATGGATGTATAATCTCCCGATGAAAATGAATCAGGGGATTGATAATTGAAATCTCCCTAAAGAGAGTGCATGCTGCAGCTGTAGATCTATAGTAAAGATACCACTATGCCTTGGTAAGCTAATTGTAGTTGACCCAATATTTCCTACCAGTAGTCTCGTACTAACCTAGACAGATGAGGTATTGGCAGTCGGCTCTCCCATTGACCTTGCATGGTATAGATGCCTTAAGTAGACGGGGTCGGTTGGAGTATGAGCGGTATACCTCATCTCCTCAGGGCATAAGTGTGAGTGTAAATATGTAATCAGCCGTGTAGCGTATTTTCTTAAGGATTGAATACGAAAAACATTGGTTGATGTTACATTTATTTTATGCATCTTAAATGGATAGATGTTATACATGTTCTTCATATTTATTATAAAATGAATAGATGATTTACTACTTTATCATATATAGGTGCAATGCTTCAACAGATGATATTGCTCTACTCTGCTTAAACAGTGATTAAATCATGCTTATTAATGTAAAAGAATCCTCTGCTCAGTTTTATACTATTTATCTGCGATAATAATATTGTTGGCGGAGAGTTATATCTCACGCTGGGACTTGTGTCTCACCCCGCTGGTCACCAACATTTTCAGGTGGACATGGATGAGGACGTAGAGACCATATTGTAGAGGGAGGACAACAACATCGGGGCAGCAGTAGCATCTCAGGTTGAGTGTATTGTTTGTCGTGTCTTGTAGGTAGAAGTCCTATGTGTCATCTCTGTACTCTCAGGTCCTTGTCGTCAGTACGTAACATTTTTATGAACGATCTAAGATTTTGGCGTGTATGCCTCGAGGTTTTATATTGTTATGTATAGTTTTGGCAAAGCAACTTTTATATGTTATCCTAGAGATGAGATGGTACAATGTGAACCATGATGTATATAGTACTTTGGTTCTCTTCTTAAGAGTTTCCTAGAAATGGATCTCTTTGCAAAATGATTTTAATTTTTAGTGATTTTGTTAATCCGCTGCTAATGTTTGTTCCACAATTATTATTGGTGATGGCTTGATTTGATGTCAGGTCATCCCAAAGTTATGGTATTAGAGGCTAAGGTTCACTGAGTCTACAGAGACATAGGACTAAGGTTTTTGAGTCTGTTCTAGTGTCCTCCAGTTTATCTGATAGTGACTTCTGCTCATATAGGAGAAGAAGTAAAGCTTAAACATGGCTGGAGCACACGAAGAATATGTTTCTGAAAGTAGTGTTGCTGCACTAGGAGGATGTGCAAGGGATCATGCTAGAGAGGAATTAGTGCCTGAGAATCCCCAGCTTGATCATGCCATGTTAGAAAACCCAGCTTTTCATGCTCTGTTTGGGCAGTTCATGAACACAATGATGCGTATGGAAGATTGGATGCCAGCACCAACACCTAGGGCACTATTTCCCAATGAGGGACATGGATATGGTAAGACCTTTGAGCGATTACGCCAGGTAGGAGCCACCGAATATGCCGCTACAGCTGACCCAACAGATGCAGATTCATGGCTCACTGAGTTGGAGAAAGCCTTTAGAATCCTCAACATTCTAGAAACTAAGAAAGTTAGGCATGTTGTGTACCTGTTAAAAGGAAGCACTAGCCACTAGTGAGCCATTGAGGAAGTGAAACGACCAGGTGTTGAGTCAAATGGGGAGAGTTTCAACGTGAGTTCGTCAGTAGATATTTTCCCAGGACCTATCTAGATGAAAAAATCTCACAGTTTGAGCGGATTAGGCAGGGACCAATGAACATTTGTGAGTATGAAGCTAAGTTCATGGAGCTTCTATGATTTTTGTCCACATATGGCTACTATAGAGGATGAGAGGATTCAACATTTCGATAAAGGTCTAAACACTGAATTATCCACAACTATAGCTGCTTTAGAGAACAGTGAGAGATTTTCCATCTTTGTGGAGTCATTTAGGCGGATAGAAAGGTCCATGACTGAGAAACATGAAGTCAATAGTAGGAAAGTGCTTGCCCAGTTCCAGGGACAGAGGTCCAAAAATTTTAAGAAATCGAGGTTTCCTGCACCAATTGCACCACAGAGATCTAGTGCATAGTAGCAGTGGACATCAAGCAAAGGGAGAGACCATAGATTCCTACCAAGTGTAGCCCATAATACAACATCAATGTCAGTAATAAGACCATCTAGGCCGTGATGGGAAGGCAAAAGCTATTATAACTGTGGGCATCCAGGACAGTTGATGAAGGAGTGTCCAGTTAGGGACACAGAGGTAACACAACCACCAAGGCAGAGTCAACAAGGCTCGTAGAGGCAACGGTTCAGTAGTGGCACACGAGGACGTGGATAGATGTCCCAAGTGGGTTCATCTGCACCCAACAACAGAGTGTGTAGTCGGAAGCAGGCAACGGCGAGATTCTATGCTATGAATCAGTTAGAGGCAGTGGTCAACCCATAAGTCGTGACAGGTCAGATGGAATTGTTTCATTCTGATATGTCTTCATCCTGCTTCGTATCTATTTTGATTGATCCAAGTGCTACACATTCCTTTGTCACTCAAGAAGTGATTCATGACTACAATATGACTGTCAGTCATAGAGTAGATAATCTATTATTATAAACTTTGTTAGTCAGATCTGTGGTGTTACGGGAGGTATGTTCTCCCCATGTTCTTTCTTTTTGTAAACACGACGTCCAGGTGGACCTTATACCACTTGAGATGCACGTGTTTGATATAATTATTGGGATGGACACCCTAGAAAAGTATAAGGTTGTCTTAGATTGTGGTTCCAAGCAAGCTATGTTCACAGACAGTAATGAAACATGGGTCTTTTGGGGGGTAAAAAGATTCTTCCAACCTATCTAGTATCAGCAATGGTAGCTGAGAAACTGATGCAACAAGGATGTGAAGCATTCTTGGCACATGTGGTAGATACCAGAGCAGAGAGTCCTAGTCTTCCTGAAGTTCCTATTGTTAGGGAATTCAAAGATGTGTTTCCTAAAGAGTTTCCAGACATTCCTCCACCTCGAGAGATTGATTTTGAAACTAATATAATTTTGGGTACGCAACCTATAGCTCAAACACCTTATAGGATGGCACCAGTAGAGATGGAAGAACTTAAGAAATAGTTAAAGGAGTTGCTTGAGAAATGTTTGCTTTGACTGAGTACTTCCCCATGGGGTGTTCCAATTATTTTTGTTAAAAAGAAGGATGGGTCTATGAGATTATGCATAGACTATAGACAGCTTAACAAGGTGAATATTAAGAAAAAAATACCCTCTCCCAAGGATAGATGATATGTTTGACCAGTTGTGTGGTGCAATAGTATTCTCTATGATAGATATAAGGTTAGGATATCATCATTTATGTATCAATGAAAGTGACATACCTAAGTCAGACTTTAGGACAAGGCATGGTCATTATGAGTTTGTAGTTATGTCATTTGGACTAACTAATGCATCAACTACATTCATGGAGTTCATGAATAGAATCTTTCGACCATTCCTTGATCAGTTTGTAGTGGTCTTCATAGACGACATCATGATATATATTAGAGATGGTCAACAACATGAACAACATCTTTGTCAAGCTTTGACATTGTTGAGATAAAACAAGCTATATGCTAAGTTTAGCAAGTGTGAGTTCTGGTTGTCAGAAGTGTCTTTTCTTGAACACATTATATATGCTTCAGGTATTCATGTTGATCCATAGAAAGTGGAATCTATTTTAGAGTGGGAACAACCCAAGACACCGACTGAGATTTGCAATTTCTTAGGCCTAGCAGGTTATTACAGGAGGTTTATTAAAGACTTCAGTTCTATAGCCTTACCCCTAACCAAGTTGACCAAGAAGGAAGTTCCTTTTGTTTAGAATGACAAGTGTCAGTGTTCTTTCCAATTGTCAAAAGAAAGTTTGACCAGTGCACCTGTGTTATCTTTACCTAAGTAGGGAAAGGGATACATTGTTTTCTGTGATGCCTCTAACAATGGTCTAGGATGTGTGTTGATGCAGAGTGATCATGTAGTTTCTTTTGCTTCTTAACATCTTAAGAAACACGAGGAGAATTATCCGAAACATGATCTTGAATTAGTTACAGTGGTTCACGCATAAAAGATCTGGAGACATTATCTTTATGGAGAAACATGTCAAATTTTCAAAAACCATAAAAACTTAAAATACATCTTCTCACATTATGAGTTGAATATGAGACAATGTCGTTGGATGGAATTAATCAAGGACTATGATTGTACAATTGATTATCATCTAAGAAAGGCTAATGTAGTGGCAGATGCACTAAGTAGAAAATCTTCATCTCCAACCATAGATAAAGCACAGTTGAAATCATTAATATGCTTTAAAGGGGACATGTTTGTCTCTTTGAGGGAAAATAATGTACATCTTAAAGTATCCCTGTTAGTTGGATTGTTAACCGAGATCCATGTGAAACCTACTCTGAACAATAGATCAAAGAGGTGCAACAAGCTGATATTGTGATTCGGCAGATCAGGTCAGAGAATGGTAGTAATAAATGGGACAGTTTTCATGAGTCAAAGGATGAGGTAGTATGTTACCATGGTAGGATGGTAGTACCTGATGACAATGACTTAAGGAAGCTAGTCATGGAGGAAGCTCATTCATCCATGTATGCAATGCATCCAGAGAGTACCAAAATGTATCATAACTTAAAAGATATGTATTGGTGGCCTGGTTTGAAAAGGGATGTAGCTAAGTTTGGTATGTAGTGTTTAGTATGTCCGCAGGTTAAAGATGAACATCAGAAGCCTACTGCAACATTGCGACCTTTACCTATACCACAGTGGAAATGGGATCATGTGACAATGTACTTTGTGGTTGGTTTACCCAAAATAGCCAAAGGTCATAATTCCATTTGGTTTATAGTTGATAGGTTGACTAAGTCAACACATTTTCTTCCTATCAAAACAACCTATACTACTGAGAAACTTGCACAAATCTATATAGATGAGATAGTGCAATTATACAAGGTTCCATCTACAATTGTATCTGATAGAGGTCCCCAATTTACAAGTAGTTCTTGGGAACGACTAGAAAAAGCCTTGGGTACTCAGTTGAAGTTTAGCACAACTTTCTATCCTCAGACAGATGGGAAATCTGAAAGAACTATATAGACTTTGGAAGACTTTCTTAGAGCATGTGTTCTTCAGTTTGTAGGAAGTTGGGACATACACTTGAGCATGATAGAGTTTGCCTACAACAACAGTTACCAGACTAGTATTGATATGGTACCATATGAAGCATTATATGGTAGATGGTGTAGATCTCTGTTATGCTGGTATGAAATAGGAGAATACCAACTTATGGGTCATGAGTTACTGCAACAGACAACTGAGAAGATTAAAGTAATACAACAACAGTTGAAAGATGCACAAGATAGACAGAAGTCTTATCCTGATAAGCGTCATAGACCTTTAGAATTCCAAATTGTAGATAGGGTGTATCTCAAAGTCTCTCCTTGGAAAGGTGTTCTAAGATTTGGGAAAAGGGGTAAGTTAGCTCCTAGATTTATGGGACCTTACCCAGTGACAGCATGAATTGGAAAGGTAGCTTATAGGTTGGAGTTACCACCTGAGCTACATAGACTACATCCAGTGTTCCATGTATCTATGTTGAGAAAGTGTCATCCCGATACAAATTTGGTGTTGCAACCTGTAGAGGTAGAATTAAATGAGGATATATCATATGTGGAAGGTCCAATGATGATTCTTGACAGAAGAATCAAGAAGTTGAAAAAGAAAGACATAGTTCTTGTGAAAGTTCTATGGCATCACTGTGGCATTGAAGAAGCCACATGGAAGTTGTAGGAAGATATGAGGAGGAAGTACCGTTCTCTTTTCTCTTGAGATTTCGGGGATGAAATCCCTATTAGGGGTTGATAATTGTAATATCCCTGACCTGAGTTATGGCTTAACCTTGGAAGTTTTGATTAAGAAAGTTATTTACAAACTTGTTTTAATATTTTGAAAAGTAATTAAGATTGTTGTAGAGTTTAATTTTCAAGTCTGAGCTTATTAGTAAACTGTTTGTGCAATATATGATAGTTTGGGTATAAAGTGCAATTTACCCAAAATGTAGGGTTGTTATGCAAATTACCACCTCTAGAGTGTCCCTACTCCCTCCTAGTATCATCTAGAGGAGAGAGAAAGAAGGAGACACCATGTTTGAATCATGTTTGAGTGATGGTACTCTTGGTGATGAAAAGACCAAGAAAGGGTTGAATGTGAAACCCTAATTTGAGTTGTATCGGTTTGTAGAGTTCATATGAGAGTGCCTATTAGACAAGGATCCATAGAGGGAGTCTCATATCAGTTTGTGAACTTTTATCCTTGCCCATGATTGTGGAAACACATCCCATTATCACACAGATAACGAGGTGTTACGCGAAAACGTGCGGAAAACACCATAACCACATATTATCAAAATCACGGGTTAATTAAAACCGATTGCGGAAAACTGATAAACTGTGAAACTATTACTTTCCAGTCCTCATCCTGCACAGAAACATGTCATATAAATATGTACATACACAAGATCTGACACGTGTCCATAGCTCAGGAACAGCTGTCCATCCATCACATGAGTTCACCACCTGTTCATATATACATAAAGGCCCACATCCGGCCAACAGCAGGATATATAGATATCATCGAACGATCTTCGTGAAACATCGTCAAAACACTGCCAAGGACCTGAGAGTACAGAGATGACTCTAGACTCTACTACAAAACATCCAAAACAGCAGCATGTCCATCGCTTGCCTTCTACTGCTCCTCAAGCTGCTCGTCCGCAACACCACAACCACGACCACGTCTACCTCGACCACCTAAAAAGGTTGGAAACCAGCGGAGTGAGACAATTGAACAATTGTCCCAGCGGGAAACATAGCTCCCCACCGCAACCATAGAACCTCAGCAAGAGAAACTATAACAGCAATTATAACATGAGCAGATATATCAGAAGCAGTTATATATATAGCAAGATCATTCTTACCGGCAAGCATACCAGCTGTACTAAAACTTATAACCAGATGTCTTTCAAAAGAATATGATTATCAAGATCAGGTATATCAACATGTAACCGGATTATTAGAACAGAATATAATGCCATATAACCTGATTATCAAGATAAGGTAGATTACCACATGACCTGCAAGGTATAACGGAATATTACAAAAACAAGGCCTCAACCAATGTTTCATTTTTGATATGACTAGTAAATACTAAACAACTGTATTATATTTTATTATGCCCTGAGGATTTGAACCGTACCGTTCAAATCCAACCTTTGGTTACGAAACCCAAGACGGTGCCATACCAGGTCAATGGAAGAGCCGGACTCCACGACCTCCCACCTCATGGTCAGTACATGAGTACAACACAAGCAGGACCGCAGTCACATGCTGAAGTGGTCTAAGCCACAGGGTTAGCTCCATAGGCTACCCATTATCTAGCCCGCCTTGGTACAGGTCACGGCACTAGTAAAACTGAGCCACGGGCCTGATCACCGTGCTCTGAGCCATGAACGCATTCATGCTCCATACATCACATATCCTGAGCCATGGGCCTGTTCACCATGCTCTACACACATATCTGAGTCTGCAACCGAAGTTACACTCTTACCTCCTCATTTTCAGGCTAGGAGCAACCTACACATATTCAACAATATGCGCTTCCAGGTTAACCCGTAGGAAAACCTGTTTCACCATCACCAAGTCCTGACGATGATGGATCTATGGCCAGGGCAAACTACATGATGTATTTCACTGTGCTTAATTAGTATCTTTTAGATGGATTGCAAGATTCAACCAAGTTGTATGACATACAAGGTATAACAGAAAGTAAAGAACATTATATTATGATCTATTCATATCAACCTGATCCATCTTAAGGATCCAACATCACATGTTACCACTTGGCCTCTTACCAACCATCCAGATCCATCTCAAGGATCACCACATACCGCAGGGTCTCAACCCCTCATCATGTACTGTCACTGCCTCTTAAGGCTCACATCATCATCATGGGACCAACACATCACATACATAATCTTATAGAGCAATTATCAAAGTAATGTTACTCATTACATATGTCACATAGCCCTTTCATGGCTAAGTCATCACCTGCAAGGTTAAGGTATGCAATAATTGTAGATTCAACATAAGGAATATGCTCACTATCATGAAATATCATTCAAGATAATCTACTTATCAATATGACAGTTATTTGGTAATCAAGTATGTTAAGTACATCATTAAACAACCATACTGATACTTACCCTTATATCGAGATTGTACAAACAATCAGGGTATATAGAGATCATGTTGTGTTTACAGAACCAACACTATTATTAACAAGGTCATTACTATGTCATCAACTATTGTCATCTTTATCATGAAGCAACCTTTAACATAACTGTCACTTAGCATCATTATTACCAACATTATTATCATTAAACAAACTACTAGAGTAGTTATCAACATCTTCATTATCATTAACAATTAAGCATAATGGGTCACATCATGCATCTATTACATGAGGGCTATCATCATATACATTACTACCATTAGCATCCTTATTATTTGCAAGGCAACATATTACATATTGATGATATCACAAGCACCACCATCGTTTTATTGGTTAATGTATAAACATCCACTTCTATCACATAAGGGACCGTCACCAAAGAAACTCATACCCTCACTATAGCCTCACAACCCTCATCTGAAACCTATCACCCAACATGGGTATCGGCCACCACACTAACCCTATCGGCCATCATGGCCCAAGGCATGTCGCCCAACATGGTATCAGCCATCATGGTATCGGCCATCAGGGCACATAGCCTATCGTCCAACATGGCACTACTTGGCCCTATCGTCCACCACATGGACAAGGAGATAACTCAACACAAGAGCACCCATTCTATCGTCCAACTCAAGGACATCCATGTCGCCCAACACCATCAGACCATATCGCCCAACAAGAGATAGAGAGAGAGAGAGAGAGTATCACCCATCTCCAAGGGTACTCACCATATCGGCCAACAAACCCTAGCTCACCCTATCGCCCAACTCAAGTGCAAGGGTATCGGCCTACCTAAAGGACTCATCATGTCGCCCAACACCAGCTACCATATCGTCCACCAAGGGGAACACCATGCCGTCCAACTCAAAAACAAAGGTGTTGCTCAACCCAAGGAACCATATCGCCCAACATGGTCACCATGTCGGCCAACATCCATACTAGGTCAACCTATCGTCCAACCCAAGAGGAAGGGTGTTGCCCAACATCAAGAACACTGATATCGTTCAACTCAAGGACAAGGGTGTCGCCCAACACACCCACAAGGAAGGGATATCTCCCAACCCTAGTTCACCTTCAACCTCCAACACAAGGGAGCACAAACCCTAAAAAGCAAGGTATACCAGGAACCCTAAAACCCAAGAGAGGGATATCGGCCACTAAGGTATATATAAGCAAGGTGCACAAGAAAGGAACTAAGCTAGTCTACTAACATGTAACCAGGTTAAAGCTAGAGGTAAAAGAGTTAGGGTTAGAAACTATGCAACCCGCCTTAAGCTCCAAGGAAGAAGATGCACTTTGAGCTCCAAGGTTGTCGGCCACCAAAGCTCCAAAGCACTCCAAGGTCCAAAGCTATCGTCCACCAGGCTGCTCTAGGAAGGTGTATCGGCCACCACTTCAGCTCCAAGGAAGTGTATCGGCCAACACAAGCAAGATGGAGAGGGGTATCGTGCACCAAGGGTGGAGGGGAGACCAAAAGAGCAAAGGAGACTAAGGCAAGGAGAAGAGCTACCTATATAGGAAGAAGAGGAGGAGAAACCAAGGCACAACCATGCTATGTGCCGCCCACCCAAGGGACACATGTCCACCAACTCAAGCCACCTCTCATGCAAGTCATAAGGCACTTGTCCAAGATGTGCACCATGTGTCCATCAACCAAGCCAAGCCATCTGGGCGACACAACAAGAGCTATTGGGTGACACACCAAGCAACTGGGCGACACACCCCCTGCCCTGGGCGACACAAGGCTCAAGAAAGCCCAAACAAGGAACTCCAAGGCCCAAACAAGCTCAACTCAGGCCCAAAGGACTCAAACAACAAGCCCAAGCCTTCCTCTCAACCCTAGAGGAAGCAAAGAGGGAAAACATCTCACAAGATGGCAAACTTGCCCACAAAACCCTAAACTTGGGTTATTTGCAAGTAGCCCCTCGAACTCTCAACAAAGCACAACCAAACCCTAATCACCACTAAAGGTGATTAGCAAGCACCAAAGCACCAAGATCAAGCAAAACAAACAGGGTAAACCCTAAACGCAGGTAAGGGTCCTTACAATGATGGGCTAAGCACCTCAAGGAGGTGAAGTGTATCAGTTTACAACTTCCTTAGAAAAGTTGTATCGGGTTGTGAATAGAGTGGTAATTGAGTTGATATATCTTATCATAGGAGATAAGTGATGGACAAAATTTCATATCTAGATCATCCTAAAGTGTTTTACATGTCAAGATAAATATGAGTGCATGCACGAACACGTGTCAACCATGCATGGACACGTGGAACCTAGTAGCTTAAAATGATGACACCTTATTTACACACTTTTTCATGAACCTCAACTATATATACCATTCTTTTCACCTACTAGTGAAATTTTCCGGAATTTACCACCATCTTTCTCTAAGATATTGTGCATACGGTCTTGGTATCATTCATAGGTGAAGTGGTATTATGCATAGAGCCTTGGTATCGGCCAAGCAAGGTGATATCGACCATAGTGGAGTGATATCGGCCATAAGTGAAGGAATATCGGCCACAAGTGAGGGCATATCATGCATGACTAGTAAGGTATCATGCAAGGTTCTAAGGATCAAGAAGGAGCTCAAGTCTTAACCCTAAGTTAAAGCGATGATCATCTTCAACCTTAGATTGAAGAATGGATCTAGGGTTATGATCTTCCTTTCTTTTCTTCTTCACCAATCACTTATATAGGGTGATTCTTTGCATATAGAGGAGTTGTGAAGTTCATCTTCAACCTTGGTAACATGAATCTTTAGAGATTTGAACTTTGAAGTTGTTTTTGAGTCAGGTTATATAACTTGAACTCAATTATATTATTATGCACCTTCAATTCTGTCATACTTGTTGATCTACTTGTAATTTCAAATTCTCTTGAATAATTGATGATCCTATGAGTTCTAAAAGTTTCATGGGATTGTTGTCCATGAATTAGAACAATAGTAGCAAGAGTCTAGAGGTTTATTATGATGACATCATCAAGGGTAAACTGATATCGGGTGGAAGCACACACCTCTAACCTGATATGGTGATGGAACCCTATATGATATGAAAACGGATATACCTTGGAACCCCACACCCCTATCGATTTGTACAATGGGTTGTAAAAGGTTTAAATAGTGTCTATCTTGTCACTCAACATAATGATAGGATGGTACCTTAAAGGAATGAAAAGATATGAGCATACGGGGCCAACTCGATATGCAAACCGTAATTTGAGTAACCCAATATGTGGGATACACACACACGCGCCTCTTTCCCGATATGGAGGCACACATACACCTCTTTCCTGATATGGTAGGTACACATACACCTTTAAGGTGATATCGTAAGCAAGCATACACCTCTTGCCCAATATGGAGGCACACATACACCTCTTGTCTGATATGGTAGGTACACATACACCTCTAAGGTGATATGGTAAGCAAGCATACACCTCTTTCTCGATATGGAAGCAAACATACACCTCTTGCAGATATGGTAATCACACATACACCTCTTGGGTGATATGGGAAGAAAGCACACACCTCTTTCCCAATATGGTGGAAGCACCTCAAACCCATATGAAGGAAAGCACCTCAAATGCAAAGTACTTGATGGAGTAACACATGAAGTGTCTTATATCAAGTCATACATTAAGATGTAAGGAGTTTAATGAATATTGATTTAGTAGTTGAATGTACCTTGAAGGAAAGGTTGATCCAGCTTAATAAAGTATGAAGTAATCAATTTCCTAGTGAGGATGAGAGAGAAACTCGTACTTGTGTGATAATCATGTAATGAGCATACATTAATACTCCTAATATGTGTAGAGTACGAATTAGGGTTTGATCCTTGATAATATGATCTTGAAACCCTAATCGGTTAATAATGGGAAACCCTAACCCTAATGAAGGGTGATAAAATGTATTTGAAACCCTAATCGATAAGAAAGGGAAAACCTAACCCTAATATTGCGATAGTGGTATTACCCTTGTATTGCATGGTGTTGATATGTATTTGATATTACTGTTATCATGAAATACTAACCATGTAGGTATCATGAGATGATGAGCATAGCCAGGTATGAGCTATGATGTTTTATGTGATATATATTTAAATGGGCCTTGTGAGCCATGTGAGATACTTGTGCAACAACTATCATGTATATCTTGGTCTGAGGACCTAGAGGTAATAGTTACCTGATAAGTGGTAATAATGTTCAGCGATGAACTAAGGGTTTGAATACCCAGATCTAGTAATCATGATGATGATAATGCTAAGGGATGATAATTCCTAGTAATGACATAAAGGATTGAGATCTTGAATGTTATATGTGTTCTAAATATTACGAAAGTACTTGATAAAAGTATTACATCTTTCTTTGTAGAATTTGTTATAATTCTTTCTTGTAACTTGGTTGATGCTAAAAGATATTGTAATACACCTAATTAAACAAGTGGAATCTTATAATGTAGTGCCTTGGACATAGATCCATTCAGCATTAGGATTTGCTGAATGGTGAAACGAGTTTAACTCTGAGAGCATATTTTTGAATATGTGGGGGTGACAAACGCATATATCCTTATGTCCTAATGAGGGATTGATGTGAGATCTCCTTCATTATTTATAATTCAAGATGGATGTATAATCTCCTGATGAAAATGAATCTGGGAATGGGTAACTGAAATCTCCCTGAAGAGAGTGCATGATGCAGTTGTAGCTCTATATAAAAGGTACCAGTATGCCCTAGTAAGGTAATTACAGTTGACACGAGATATCCTACCTGTGTCTCGTACTGACTGAGATGGATGAGGTCTTGGCTGCCGGCTCTCCCATTGACCTTGTATGGTACTAATGCCTTACGTAGTCGTGGTCGGTTGGAGTATGAGCGGTATACCTCATCTCCTCATGGCATAAGTGTGAGTGTAAATATGTAATCAGCCGTGTAGCATATTTGCTTAAGGATTGAATATGGAAAATATTGGTTGATGTTACATTTCTTTTATGCATCTTAAATGGATAGATGTTATACATGTTCTTCATATTTCTTATAAAATGAATAGATGATTTACTACTTTATCATATATAGTTGCCATGCTTCAATAGATGATATTGCTCTACTCTACTTAAACAGTGATTAAATCCTGCTTATTAATGTAAAAGAATCCTCTTCTCAATTTTATATTATTTATCTGTGATAATATTATTGTTGGCGAAGAGTTATGTCTCTCGATGGGACTTGTGTCTCACCCCCTCGGTCACCAACATTTTTAGGTGGATGTGGACGAGGAGGTAGAGACCATACTGTGAAGGGAGGACAACATCATCGGGGGCAGCAGTAGCATCTCAGGTTGAGTGTATAGTCTGTCATGTCTTGTAGGTAGAAGTCCTATGTGTCGTCTCTATACTCTAAGGTCTTTGGAGTCAGTACGTAACAGTTTTATGAACGATATGATATTTTGTCTTGTATGCCTCGAGGTTTTATGTTGCTTATGTATAGTTTTGGCAAAGCAACTGTTGTATGTTATCCTCGAGATGAGATGGTACAGTGTATGTACAATGTGAACCATGATGTATATAATACTTTGGTTCTCTCCTTAAGAGTTTCCTGCAATGGATCTTTGCAAAATGGTTTTAATTTTTAGTGATTTTGTTAATCCGCTGCTAATGTTTGTTCCACAATTATTACTGGTGATAGCTTGATTTGATGTCGGGTCGTCACACCCAACTTGTCCATCAATGTAGCAAAGCGTGTCTTGTGAAGTATCTTGGTGAACATATCAACAGTTTGATCCTAAATCTTGAGATAAGGAGTGTATATGCATCCAGAGAGTACCGATCCACATACAAAGTGGCAATCCACTTTCATGTGCTTTGTGCGCTCATGGAAAGTGGGATTGCTAACAATAAAAGTGACATCTTTATTTCGATCATCATGGTGAATTAGCAATATTGTCATTCACGATTATATAATGTCTTGATTGATAAGAAGTAGAGTCATGGGTCAGATATATGATCAAGAAATTTGCAAGATTCAGATCAATCACCATAATATTAAGATTAATCCCTATTCCAAGGTGCATGATTCATATTTTAAGGTAGATGAGTTAAAAGGGTTAGATCTAACTCTTATTTAGTAAAGTTCAATTTAGTGTCTCAAGATGATCATTAGAGTCAAGAATTAGGGTTTCTCAAAGATTGGACATAAAATAGGGTTATTAACTAAAAATATTACAGGCAAGAGAGCAAATCTAGGTATATCGATGAGATCCACAAAGAATTAGACTAAAAAATATTTTAATAATTCTTTGGATTTTTTTATCAAGATTGACTATTTAGTCATAATTTTTGGAGCTAGGATGCATTTTTATAATTTAAGCAAGATCTTGCCATTTATTGGAATTTTGAGCAAAGAGGAGAAGAAATAGCAATAAAGAAAGGCTAAGGAGAAATATAGGTCGTTGGATCCCTTTATCAACCTTGACCAAGGCTGAGATCTTGCGGCTAGGAGTCCACTTGCTCTTGATCAGGTGCATATGAAGGAAAGGGAAGGGGCGGGGCACGTCTTGATTCTGGCCATCTATCCCTAGTCTGGACAATCATTGACCATGATCTGAAGGCTCTGGTTGTCATCCCAGTTGGAGGGATTCCACACGTGAGCAAGTGCGTTGCAGAGGAGCAGGTTGTCAAAGAAATTGGTCAAATGGTGAGGAGGGTGAGAGAGAGAGATATCTAGGGTGTCGGTTATGTTCATGGGAGCACACCGAAGTTGATGGTATAGTTTTTATAGATGGAGGAACTTCGATTTAGGGTTACGAGAGGTATTCATGATGATGGCTGAGCTTTGTGAGTGGCACCTTGATTGTTCTCAAAGTAGGCAGATTAGAAGGGGAAAATGGATGGGGTGAGTTTGAAATAGCGACAGGAACATTTTTGTTCATTTTGATTTTCAAAAATGGTCGCATCTTGGTCAATTGTAAACTTGGCCGCTTGGTCCTCTCTCTGCTGATTGCTGGAGGTAGGGGACAACTTTTTGGCTGTCCGATTAGGGCCACGATTTGTGGTTGGACGATCCAAGGGTCTAGGTCCCCCCTCCCTAGGCCGCGAAAATCTAACCTAGAAATGGTCATAAAAAGGCAAATGAAAAAGGGGGTTTTAGCATATAACTTCAAAAATTCGTAGGAAAGTCCAATTGGGATGAAATTTGGATCATAGCTCCACAATAATGTGGAGTATCATTAGAAAAAAGTTTGAGGACCAAATGATGAAGTTTGATGGACAAATTTATATCTTTGGCTAAAGTGATACATTAATGTAATTTGTAATGTCAAAATGTGTGTATAAATCACATTGGTCACCATATTTTGAATTTGAGTCTCAACATTGATTATGTAGCTAAGAAAAATAAATTGGGATAAATATTGAACATAATGAGGGTAAAATTAGATTTGAACAAAAGTAAAGATAAAACTCACTTTATTACATCCTCCCCTCCTTATTAGAAATTTTGTCCTCTAAATTCAAAATTCCTTGAAAAGGTTGGGAAAGCTTTCCTCCATGTCTGACTTTCATTCCCATGTAGAATCATCACTATCATGGTGCTTCCACAACACCTTGACCATCTCGATCTTCTTATTTCTGAGCTCCTTGGTGTGAGTGTCAAGGATCTTGACTAGAACTTCTTGGTATACAAGGGTGTCCTTTAATTCAATTGGTTCATGATTGAGGACATGGGTAGGGTCCTTGACATACTACTTCAGGTTCAACACATGAAAGACATTTTGCATCATTTTATAGTGTAGAGGTAAGCCAATCTATATGCACATTCTCCAATATGGTCTAAAATTTCAAATGGGCCCATGTATCTGGGGCTAAGTTTTCCTTTGTTCTTCACAATGGCTCGAATTGGTCTAATCTTTAGGAAAACATGGTCACCTACCAAGAAATGAGTATCAGTCATGTGTGCGTCAGCATATGACTTCTAATGATCATGTACCCTTTTCATCCTTTGCTTGATTAGGTTGACATTATCAAAATAAAGCTATAATTCCTCATATTTGAGTATCTGTCTTTCACCTACTTCATCCCAATAAAGTGGAGACTTACATGGTCTTCCATACAAAGCATCATAGGGAGGCATGTATATACTAGATTGGTAACTATTGTTGTTGGTATGTATGCCCATAGAGCCATCCTGAGCGATTGCATAGAGTAAGATATTAATTAATCAATTAATACGATTAATTAGTTAATTAATTAATTCTAGAATATTCTAATTAATCCATGAACGTTTAAATTTACATAGTCTTTCTATTTACCGAATGGTTTGGGAAACCCTACTTCCTTTTGTCTCCTATTTAAAGGGGTTTGACGACCGATGTCTTTATAACATATTGAGAGAGACTTTTTCAATTTATGCTCATGTACGTAAACCCTAGCTGCCACTGTCCTCAGGAGAGAAAGGAGAGCACCGTGACACTAGCACGTCATCACACAGAGACTACTCCTTCCTTCCAACTTAGGAAGCATGACGTGGAGTTCTAGTCCATCTGCATGGATGAAGTAGAGACACAGACACTGAGAAGCATGTGTTTGAAGGACGTCAATGACCCTCCATACATGCTACAAGCGGTGTACATCACCACATGAAAGGAGCACCAACGAATCTTCCAGTGACGCGTTTGTAGGATGGGAGAGAAATACCATTTGTGTAAGCCAGCAGCATTGCACACCATCATATAGTGGAATGTCACCAAAACTCTTTCTAAATATGTTATTGTCGACGAGATTCTATTGTGGGTAGTGTGGAAATATATTTTATTTTGTTGCTTCTACTACGCATGTTTCCTCCACAAAACCCAATAGTGGTATCAGAGTAGCGTCAATCTACGACGTATTTGGATTCATTTTGATATGATTGAATCGTTGTATACTGTTTACTATGGTTGCATACGATGCAAACTTAAAACTACTAATGTGCATATATAAACCTAATTCCACATAAGCCGCATGATTCTATTTTTGATGTTTTAGACAGGTGACTATGGAAAATACTAATTTTCCTAAGTGCACATAAGTAAAATTGTGTAGACCTTTCAGGGGCACTCCCTTGTGTACCCTGCATAGTCTGCATGGGAGTCAAAAATTTATTTAATGGGGAACGTCACGCATTAAAATGACTGCAATTTTAATATGTATATATGTATATGTAGATATACCTATGATATCATACATGTTGCCTTTAAAATCTATTTTATGTGGTGAATGCATGCACGATTATGGCCTAAAATCTCCTTTTGTGAATGTTGTGAATGAATGTGGTTGTGAATGTTGTGGATATATTTGTTTGTTAATGATATGGATGTATAATAGTTGTACATGGAACCTTTTTATAAAGAATTCGTCTTGCATACCGAGCCTTATCTCTCATTTCAAAGTTTAATTAATTCTTTCTCTTTATATTTGCACTCATATGATGTAAGAGATAGGATTAGTTTTAGTCTTTGTAAACTTGATGTAAGGAGGCCACTTGAAGATCCAACTCCAAGGAGAATCCATGGAGAAGCAATTTGAAGATCCAATTCCAAGAAGCAACCTAAAGATCCAACTCCAAGGAGCATCCATGGAGAAGCAACTTGAAGTTCCAACCTCACGGAGCATCCATGAAGTTGTTCATTGTAATGTTGATCCTTACATGTTGATTCACATGTGTTGTTGCATGAGATGCATAAGATCTTAGGTGGACGGTAATCCTTTGTGGCTCCAAAGGATTACAATAGTATGGCCATAACCTATGTATTTGTGTTTGTGATTGCATGTCTATCATTTGTGGTTGTGGATATGGTAGTTTATGATTCGTACTGTAAGTATGTGGTGTTTGCCTATGTATATGTATTAATAAAACCCCTCAATTAATAATATTAAGTTTTAGTTTCCTTCCATAAATTAACAAACATAAATATCTTGATTGACTATGTGTGGGAACGCCTCCATGTGGTATACTGTCTATCTTGTGGAAGTGTGATGGTGGGTGTGTGGGTCTGCCTCCGCAGGGTGCACACTCATCGTGTTGTCTTATGGGTTGGACTTAACTAGGGAACCTTGATAGGATCAAGTACCTAGAGGCACACAAATGCATCATGACAAGGATTTGTGCATGATAATTGATTTAGCCCTATTTAGGGCTTTATCTTGTGTCTTTTTGCTCTTCAATCACATCTATACTTGTTAGATTGCATGTCATTCCTCCCAATATGCTTATTTGTATAAAATGCACTTATGGACATTATTTGCATGTTTTTCAGGCATTGGGACCACACTTGATGGAAGAGAGAGAGAAGGAGTGATCCTAGGGTTCCTCTACCCTTGGAGAGACCCAAACTGAAGTCTGAGGCCCCTCGACCTACCCCTAGTGGCCAAAGATCAATTGAAGCAAAGATGTCCAAGAAAAGCCAAAGAACCGAGTCAACGTGTTGATCCAGGACCCAGCATGGCCGTGGTACCACAAAACGGTCGTGCTAGGTCACTTACAAATCAACAAAACAACCTCCAACAGAAGCAGAGAGCAGCACGGCCATGCAGAACAAAATGGTTGTGCCAATGACAGACACCATGGCCGTGCTCCACAAAACGGCCGTGGCTCAGCAGACCAGAACGGTCGTGCAGCACAAAACGGCCATGCTACCCTCAGACCACCACTGTTGTGGCATTTTCAGCCATCAACCTGACATTTGGCCTATTTTAATTCCCACGACTGAGCCCATACACCACAGTCGTGTTCTATCCTACCCACCATGGCCGTGGTGACCCACCACGGCCGTGGTGACCCACCACGGTCGTGCTACTCACAGAATCCAACCACTTTTCCACTGCTTTCCCCATTTTACCCCTAACTTAACCCTAGACCCTCTAGACACCTATATATACCTAGGTGGCAGCTGGGTCACGATGTTAGCTACTTTCCACCACCTGCTAGCTCCCCAAATCGCCATCCACTCCATTTCCACCTCCATTGCACTCCATTTCACCATTTCCACCACTAAAACACTAGTTTATACTAGTTCCTACCCATAATCCCCTTCATTTCACACCCTTACACCTTGGAGGAGGGAGGAGTACGTCATGTAGCTACTGGAGAGGAGGACTTCTTCATCTACACCAAGCTCCATGGCTTCTTCTACCTCTATCTTCTCTCTTTTTGTATTTTCCATTTCTATGAGTAGCTAGGCCCCTGTGGGTGAGCTGTTTGGGGGAAATTATGTTACTTTGATACCATGTTGGGGGGAATAACATGTAAACATTGTAATTCCATTTGTTAATGATTATATTCTATTTGCATCTCATTCTCCATGGATTGCTTGTTGGTTTGTGTGTGGAATCACATAGGAATTTAGGCAAATTGCTTATATGTGTGAATTTTGGGATTTGCCCCTAGGTCCAATTCTTGGATCCCTAGGTTGCCTCCCATCTTCCTACATCCTAATCAATCTCCCTACACCTAAGTGATAGATCTAAGTAGCTAGATTAGGTAATTCTAATGCAATTAGTATGGAGCCTTCTCAAGGCTAGAATGTGGGGGAATTGGGATCCAAAACCCTAATCTCACCTCCCCATTACTACCCTCGGCCCCTAATTGCCCTAGGAATGCCTAATATAGAAACCTAGACTTGATTAGACTCTAATTGAATTGTACCTAATCACTAACCCAATTGATCCTCGCAAGGGTAGTAGGGGGTGTTAGGGACTAGTTCCCCTATGCACAACCTAGCATATCCATGGCCAGTTAGTAGCTTAGGTTAATTCATTAGACTCTAACTTGTTGTTTGGTTTGGATAATCTAAATGGAATCATAATGTTCATATGTCACCCCCCAACTTAAGTGATAAGTTCATACCCCTAAACAACCCACACATCTCTTTACTTCCTAAAACCCTAGTTTGTGCTTGCTTAGCTTAATTAGTTCTTTCCTTGCTTAGTTAGATTCTTGCTTTGCTCTTGTCTTGTTTATGCTAGTGTAGCTCTTTAATTGCTCTTTTACTTCTCTCTTTCTTGCCTTAGTGTAATTTTCCTTTTCATACCTATCTTAGTCCTTTCTTTCCTTCTTAGTCTTAATCTAGCCTAGGGTTAACATAGATTTCATTCTTGTCTTTAATTCCTCATTTGTTCATAGTAGTTTAACAATCAAATCACCTTTAAACCCTTAACCCTAGTCTTCGCAGTAGGAACCTAGCAAAACTAAACCTAGCTCTAGTGCCACCTCTTTTCCCTATGGATCGACCCTATACTTGCCACCTTCCTATACTACAACATGACCTCGTGAGCTTGCGGGTGTAGTGTTTTAGTGTGAGTAGGTGTTAAGTTAGGTGTATAAATTTCGAAAGCAAATTCCCATCACGTGTGTTCCGACCTCGCGGGGCACATCTAGTCGGGTCAAATAGGCTAGTGTGTTGCACCTCTAGCGGAATCGCACCAATAATCGATCCAAGAGTTGCATATGATACAATCGACAAAGTTTCTTACCTTAGTATTTGGTCTTTGACGCCGACATTGGCTGGGCATTGATCCAATTATTTTGGATCTTGGCTCACTAGAAGGTTGTATGTTGCAATCTTCCAGTTGATGGTGAGGACTATCAATTTGAATAAAATAGTGGGAACATAATTAATTAAAGGCCTAATTAATCTCTTTTATCAAATCTTTACAAGTCAACATGTTTTGAACTAAATGCAAATTTTTTCTTTTGTAGCAAACAACACTCACACATTCTTGTTGCGGCCAATCCTTGAGAAGGACAAACTTACCAGAATCAACTTTCAAATTTGGTTTAGGATGCTGAGAATTATTCTCACGTAGGAGCGTAAACTCTATGTCCTTGAAACACTAGAGCCAACGGAACCCACCTCAAATGCACCCAAGGCTGAAAAGGATGCTTACAAGAAGCACCCTGATGACGTCGTGGATGTCAAGTTCCTGATGTTGTGCTCAATGAACTATGAGTTGTAAGAGTAGTATGAGAGAAAGAATATCATGGAGATGGTAACAAATCTTAAGAACATGTGTCAGCATCAAGCAAGACAGGAGAGATATGATGTCTTCAAGGCTTTGTTTAGTAGAAAGATGAAAGAAGGAGAGTCAGTTGGTACACACATATTCACTTTGATTGGGTACATGGAAAGCCTATCCAAGCTAGGATTTTCCTAAGGTCAAGAGTTGTCCACTGATGTGATTCTACAATCATTGTCTGAATCATATAGTCATTTTGTCATGAACTACAACATGAAAAATCTTAACAAGCAGTTTTCAGAATTATTGGGCATGTTGAGGACAACTGAAGCACATATGAAGAAAGACAAGCCCAAGTCTATGATGGTGATCAGTAGGACAAAGGGAAAGTCAAAAGGCAAATGAAAGTCTAAGAAAGGTTCTAAAGTCGGGCATAAGCCAAACTCATCTGCTTTCAAAGCTAAAGGTGGGATCTTCAAAGAAGGCAGTTGTCACCATTGTCACCATACTAGACATTGGAAATAATTTCTTGAAAAGCTTGGACCCAAATTTGACAAATTCTATTTTGTTGGGTACCCCAAGGAAACTTGGGGATATTACTTCTACACACCAATTGACAACAAAGTGTTTGTTGCTAAGACTATTGTATTTCTTGAAAGGGAATCTATTTCCAAAGGAATCAATGGGAGGAATGTAGAGCTTGAAGAAGTTTGAGATCAACAAGAAAGAAGAGAACCTGAGAAGGTACATAAGGAACATGAAGACTCACAAACGGTTGTGGAATTTCAAGTTCCAAACGTAACACAAGAACCTCATAGGTCTCGTAGGACACAACTTGAGCCTGAGAGATTTAGATTTCTTGTGACTCAAGACAGTGACGAATTGGGCATAGAAGAAGAGCCAACTTCCATCTAGAAGCTACTAAGGGACTAGAATCTGAGAAATGGCTCGAAGCCATGAGATATGAGATGGAATCCATGTACACCAACAAGGTATGGACCTTGGTGGATCCACCCGAAGGGGTAAAACCCATAGGGTGCATGTGGGTCTTGAAGAAAAAGATCAACATGGATGGAAATGTTTAAACCTATAAAGGTAGATTCGTTGTAAAAGGATTTCATCAAATTCAAGGTGTTGATTATGATGAGACCTTCTCACCAGTTGTCATGATTAAATCCATCAGGATCATGCTTGCCATTACAGCTTATCATGACTTTGATTTTTGGGCAGATGGATGTTAAAACAACATTCCTTGACGGGAATTTACTTGAGGATGTAAACATGATACAACATGAGGGTTTTATCAATCTGAAGGAAGAAAATAAAGTTTGTAATCTACAAAGGTCAATCTATGGATTGAAGAAAGCATCTAAGAGCTGGAATCCACATTTTGATGAAGTACTCAAAATGTTTGGCTTTAATCAACATGAAGATGAACCTTGTGTTTACAAAAAGGTTAGTGGGAGAAAAGACATATTTCTTATATTGTATGTAGATGACATACTATTGATGGAAAATGACATCCCTACTCTTGAGGCAGTAAAATCTTGATTGGGAAAGACCTTCTCTATGAAGGATTTAGGCGAAGCATCCTATATACTATTAATCAAGATCTATATAGATAGATCTAGAAGGTTTCTAGGCCTAAGACAGAGCACACACATTTACAAGGTGCTAAAGAGGTTTAGCATGGAGGGTTCTAAGAGAGATAACTTTCCCATGTCCCATGGGGTTACAATCTCTATAGACTAATATCCTAGTTCATGTGATGAATGGGTGTGCATGAGTAAGATTCCACATGCATCAGCAATTGGATCTATCATGTACGTGATGTTATGTACCTGTCCTGATGTGTCATATGCTTTGAGAATGACGAGCCAATATCAGTTAGATCCAGGTGAATGTCACTAGACAGTCGTAAAGAACATCCTAAAGTACTTGATAAGGACTAAGGATCAATTCTTGGTATACAATTGTGAGAAAGAGCTCATGGTAAAGGGTTACACCGATGCTAGCTTCCAAACTGACAAAGATGACTATAGATCGCAATCTGGATTTTTTTTTCCTGAACAACATAGTTGTGAGCTGGAAGAGTTCTAAGAAAGATACGGTTGTGGATTCTACAACATAGGTCAAATATATTATCACATCCAATGTTGCAAAGGAAAGTATGTGGATCAAGAAGTTCATTTCTGAACTTGGAGTAGTTCCAAGCACTAGTGATACAATTGAGTTGTTTGTGACAACAACAGAGCAATTGCACATGATAAAGAACCAAGATCGCACCAAAGTTCCAAACATATTCTATAGTGATTTTACCTCATATGAGAGATCGTACAATGAGGAAATGTGAAGATTTGTAGAGTACCTACAAAAAGTAATGTGGCTGACCCGCTCATAAAAACACTTTCCAGCATAAACATGACAGACATGTTCGATCACTGGGATTGAGATTCATGAGTGATTGGGTATAAGTGTGAGTGGGAATATGTTGGTAGGTATGCCCATAGAGACTATCATTTGATGATTGTAATGGGATACTACATAAACAATTTGTAATACTATATTGATCATATCAATAAAGGCAAGTTTCCAATCTATATGTTTGTGTTTTATATTGTGAGATGACCATAAACTTATAGATGTCTACAGAATAATATACTCAATGACATATGTATTTAGGTTGATGACCTAAAAAGTGAGATCATATGTATGCTAAGAGTATGCATTCTTCAGATGTCCCTGATTGGTTGTTATGGTGGAAATATACA
The DNA here is from genome assembly GCA_963693085.1 of Alisma plantago-aquatica. NCBI lineage: Eukaryota > Viridiplantae > Streptophyta > Magnoliopsida > Alismatales > Alismataceae > Alisma > Alisma plantago-aquatica. The sequence continues at coordinate 991,919,540 of OY856409.1, read as the reverse complement.
TAGACATCTATAACACATAAAATTAGAATGTATGTTGGTTGATGGAAGAATCTCATTAGCCATGATATCGAGATATCAAATCAAATACATAGATACTTGTTAGAGAATAGTGTATCAGATGGACCCACCTTGAGAGTGACACATGATACCATGATTGGTAGTTAGTGTCACATCTCATAGTGTTTGTGGTGATTGTGGTTCCTAGACCTGAAGTCACTACACTTATCACATGTGTTTGGTGTACTTTGACATCATCCACTATGGTCCTAAATAAGGATTTCCATAAAGATAGTGCTTGGGTGCACTATGACACATGAGGATGACTGTGAGTGATGTAGATAGAGTTTGTCCTTCCTATGGGAGTTTGATATTCTGGCCACTTTATAAGTGAGACTGAGAAATGCATGTCCATAATGATGTGAGTCAATATGTGATATTGAGCTTACATATATCTCAGACAGTATGTTCTACTTCCAAGGAACATGAATTGAATGTTGAAGAGGATGATGTTCCATGACTCAAGTTCAATCCGGATATCAACAACAAAGGAACTATACAATCATTGTAACACCAGTCATGAATAATAGGTTAAGTTGTTCTCCAACTTCTCCAATTACTTGGGGGCAATAAAGTCTTGCTAGATACCAATCATAGCTTGTGAAATCATAATATGATTATGGATATCACTGCCAATGTAATTTGGAGCTTACCGGGTCACACACATAGGATGTGTTGGAATAGGAGTATAATTGTGGGTTTGATTGGAATTGTTCTGAATCACATTGATTACTAAAATGTTTATGTAATCCATTAGAATAATACTGGAATATATTAAAATGTTTGAGCCAATTAATTGGAGTGACTGGATCTAAGTGCAAGTGGGAGTCGATTGGTATGTATGCCCATAGAGTCATCCTAAGTGATTGCATGGAGTCAGATATTAATTAATCAATTAGTGTGATTAATTGGTTAATTAATTACTTTTAGAATATTCTAATTAATCCATGAGAATTTTAATTAACGTAGTCTTTCTGTTTACTAAAGGGTTTAGGAAACCCTGCTTGCTTTTGATCTCCTATTTAAAGGGGCTTGACGGTCGATGTCTTTATAAGATATTGAGAGAGGCTTTTTAGTTCACACTCACGTACATAAACCCTAGCTATCACTATCTTTAGGAGAGAAAGGAGAACACTGTGATGCTAGCACGTCATCGCACAGAGGCTACTCCTTCCTACCGGCTTAGGAAGCATGATGTGGAGTTCCATCCATCCGTGTGGATGAAGTAGAGATGCAGACGCTGAGACACCTACTTTTGAAGGATGTCAATGACCATACATATGAACTACGGGTTGCGTACATCATTGCACAAAAGAAGCACCACCAGATCTTCCCGCGACGTGTTTGGGGGATGGGAGATAAGTATTGTCTATATAAGCCGGGAGAGTTACACACCATCGTGCAGCGGGATGTCGCCAAACTTGCTCCGCGACAAGGTATATCCTGCGAACACTCTTTATGAATACATTGTTTTCAACGAGATCTTGTTGCGGGTTGCATGAAAATATATTTTATTTTGTTTCTTTCGCCGCACATGTTTCCTCCACAAAACCCAACAATTGTTGTAGGCAAACTCAATAAGAGGAAGGTAGTGGTCCCATGAACCACCCCAATAAAGGACGCATGATCTCAACAAGTCTTCTAGAACTCAGATTGTCCTCTCAGACTCTCCGTCAGTCTGTGGGTGATATTTAGTACTGAAATTTAGCTGAGTTCCCAGTTCTTCCTGTACCTGTCGCCACAAGTGAGAAGTGAATTTTGCATCACGATCTGACATAATAGATACATGAATTCCATGCATCCTATCTATCTCCAGAATGTACAACTCTACTAACTCTGAGACTTTGGTTGTTGTCTTGATCAGAATAAAATGGGCTGATTTAGTTAGACCAAATAGTCTCACTCACTTTCCTAGTCCTGGGTAGACCCACTAAAAAATCGATGATGATGTTTTCCCATTTCCACTCAGGGATAGGTAGGGGTTGTAGAAGACCTCTTGTACGTTGATGTTGTTCAGCCTTGATTTACTGGCAGGTCAAACACTTGGAGATGAAAGCAGCAATATCAATTTTCATGTTCCTCCACTAAAAATACCTTTGTAGATCCTTGCACATTTAGTCGATCTAGGATGCATTGTATATTTCAATCCATGAGCTTCTTGTAACACCCTTTTTGTCATATCTAAATTCTATAGGACTCATAAGTGTCATTTGTACCAAATTCCACCATTCATACCAACTGTCAGATGTGTCTGGGATTTTTTTAGCAGTTTATTCATTTCATCAAGACTCTTGCTATTCTTCTAGGCTGACAGGATCTCGGACTGGAGGCCTAGTTTTACATGGACGCTGGCCAATCTGAAAACATTTCCCATACGTCTCAGGGCCCAATGTGACATGACTTTCATGTTTTTCCATTCAGTGGTAAAAATGGTAGCACATTTAACCTGCTTCTTGCTGAGCGCATCGACCACTACATTTGCCTTACCAGGGTGGTAGGTAATGGTGAAGTCATAGTCTTTGTGATACTCAAGCCATCACCTCTGCCTGAGATTGAGATCCATCTGTGTTAGGATGTATTTCAGACTCTTGTGGTCGGTGAGGATGTCGAAGGTGGCACCATACAAGTAGTGTCACCATATCTTCAAAGCATATATGATGGTAGCAAGCTTGAGGTCGTGGGTTGGGTAGTTGACATTATTTGGCTTCGATTGTCAAGAGGCATAAGAAACTACCTTTCTTTCTTGCATGAGGATACAACCTAGAATGAATCTTGATGCAACAGTTATATAACAAATCCATCATTTCTCAGGGGAAGGGTCAAGATAGGTGCAGTCATCGGCTTTGTCTTCAGCTCTTAAAAACTAGACTCTCATTCTTTCGACCAGACAAACTACTCTCCTTTCCTGGTGATTTTTGTGAGGGGCAAGGCTTTATTGCTGAAATTCTGAATGAAACATCGGTATTAACTAGCAAGACCCAGAAAACTTCAAATTTCAAAAACATTTTCGGGGGCTTGCCACTTGAGAACAACTGAGACTTTGGCAGGGTTAATAGAAAATTTCTCACAAGAAATTATGCGACCCAAGAACATGACTTAAAAAATCCAGATTTCACATTTAAACAATTTAGCATAGAACTTCTAGGATTGGAGGATATCAAGAACTTTACAAAGATGAGTACGATGTGACTCAATGTCATTTGAATAAATCAGGATGCCATCAATTAAATCCACTACAAACTCATCAAGGAAAGGTTGGAAGACACTATTCATCAAGTTCATAAACTTGCTAGGGGTTGGTGAACCCAAATGGCATGACCAAGAATTCATACTGCCCATACCAAGTTTGAAACGCAGTTTTAGGGATGTCTTCATCCTTAACCTTGAGTTTATGGTAACCAGAACAGAGATCGATTTTTAAAAAGACATGGGAAGAATGAAGTTGATCAAAGAGGATGTCAATGTTGGGTAGTGAATACTTATTTTCACAGTAGTGTGATTGATCATATGGTATCAATGCACATGCCAAGGGATCCATCCTTTTTCTTGACAAATAGAATGGGTGCTCCCCAAGGAGAGGTACTAGGTTGAACAAAACCCTTTTCTAGCCATTCCCACAACTGCTTTTTAGTTCAGTCAATTCAACATGAACCATCTGATAGGGTGCCTAAGAAATGGGTGTGATACCGGGTGCCAAATCAATAGAGAATTCAATGTCATGATCATGTAGTAGCCCAGGGAGCTCCTCGGGAAAAACACTCAGGTACTCACACACTATATCAATGTTTTATAGGGTACTCGTATCATAATTGACTACATTTACAATTGTTAGGTATGCTTTGCACCCTTTGGATATTAAGTTTTGAGATTTGATTAGAGAAATGACAATATTTTGATTTCGATATTCTCTTCCAGGATTTATAAGAATGAGGATGTTGGGCTTGGAAATAATGACTTTTTTGGTGTGAAAATCAATCACAACATGATTTTATGGAGCCAATCCATCCCCAAAATGAGGTTAAAGTCTTTTATGTCTAAGATTATGAAGTCTGACTCAAGATTACGACCAACATAAGAGAGAGGGACTTTTTTGACAATATAGTAGGATACTTTAATTTTCCCACTTGGGGTAGTTACATCAAGTATGAACCCTAAGTCCCTTGTTTCAAGATTGAGCATAGAGGCCAGACTCTTAGACATGAAGGTGTTTATTGACCTAGAGTCTAATAGAGTAATAGGAGAATGGTCGTAGATTTGCATCATACCTAAGTATACATATATTTTGTGTTAGGAGTTGGTACAAGGTAATCATGATACAATGTTCTGGAAATAAAATCAAATATAAATGGTACCTTCCATGAGTTTGTTTCCATTGGCATTTGGCTCATCTGCCTTTACTGCAAAGACACATGCCTATGGATGTTCACCCTACTTGGCCCATGCTAGAGGAGGGTGAGGGGAGTTGTCTCTGAAGTGTCCCTCCTATTTGCAGAAGTGGCAGGTAAGGGATGAGTACTTGCACTGGCCAAAATTGAAATTACCATAATTGTGGCAACGAGGAACATTGGGATTCAAGCCTTGAACTCTATTTTGTCTAGGATTCTGGTTCTGTGTATGGCCACGATTATAGTTCTAGTTTTAGCCTTAATTGTAGTTTTGAGTGGGCAGATTTCTATGATTCTTCTGCCAGTTTCTATTCTTTTTGCCACCATTATGGGGTTTTCCCTTCTATTTGGGTTTTGCGGGTAAAACCTCAGTAACATGGGTAGTGTAATCTTGTGTCCCATCCCTAGGGTTCTTTCCATGGACAACACATGGTCATTGGCATCTTAAAAATTGGCGGGTTTAGATGAGGACACAAAAACTTTTAGGGTAAGGAAGAGACCATTAATGTAACGGTCAAGTTTTTTCTCTTCAGTGAGGTTGGTGACATGTCTCTCTAGGAGATGAAACTGCCAGCTATACTCCACTGTGTTGGTTCCTTGGGTAAGGGTGAGGAATTGTTTTTGTTTCTCTTTTCTCTTAGAGGTGGGTGGAAACAATTGGTGAAAATAGGTTTGAATGCTTTCCACTTGATAGGGATGACCTGTTGTGACCATACGTAATTCTCCCACCACAAGTTGGCTGTCCCTTTCTGCTAGTAGGTGGAAAAATCGACTTTTTTTGGTTCAAGGCACCTCGAAACCCTAAAGGTATTCTCCATGGATACTAACCAGGAATTAGCCTTATTTAGTACATCATCTTTATCTTCCCCATAGAAGGCTTCAAGGCTATGTTTCATGAAATCTTGGATGGTAATGGATTCTAGTTGATGGTTGGGCACTAAGGATGATGTCTGGACTGTAAGGTTATTAAGTGCATTCATAATGTCTTTCTTTTCATTTCCCACTCCCCCATATTGATGATCTTTTTGCCAGAACCAACATCCTCATCATCATTCAAGCAAGGCTTCTTTCCCTTGTCTTTAGTACCAGATGTTCCGTCACCATCCCTATTGTTCATGGTTTTTGGTGCCATCTACAAGCGTTCAACTTATATAAGTTTCTACATTTAAGATTTTCAAAGCAAGGGTATGATAGATCATGGAAATATTTCAACAAATTTTCTCAAAATATTTTCGAATTTTAGTTCTTCGTATCCTTAGACTAATCAAAATGGAGAGAGTATATAGATCAAGTCATGAAATCTTAATGAGAATGAGAAGATGAGAAGTCATCCTACTTCCTTCTAGTAGGTGGCTTGGGTAATGCTTAAAGAAGAGATGAGATGCTAGAAGACTCTCTCAGGTTATAAGAAGCCCTCCCTTTCATTTCTGGATCCATTAAGGTCAGGTGGAGCAGGAGGAACCTCAACCACCGTGAAAACCGATAGGTGGAATTATGCCAGAACCCCTTTGTTCTCTTTCTAGACACCTCAGTTTCACCATAGTGAATTTTAGGTCTTCCTTGGTTCATCATTTCATTAATGCATACGAAGTGTGTTATGGCTCTGATACAAACTGTGATGAAAATATTCTTACCCTAATCCCAATCCCACAATCCAAATGGGTAGTGTTTAAGGGATTAGAACTCCCTTCCCTAAGTGGCCCAAAAATCACACATAGATCATATGAAAAAAGGAAATAATATTCTTCTTTTATTGGAAATGAACCAAAGTGTTTATTACATAAGGACCATAGGCAACATGGAAAGAAAAGTAGATAAGAAAAACTAGCCAACAACTGCATACATCCCTTTTAGAAATTAGCTCACATGTAGAGTCCAGATTTGATGTAGCAGTCTTTATTCTTAGCATGTAATAAAAATAAATTAGATAGCATGTGCATAGTCTCTAGTTCTTTGAATTACTTAAAATCAATAAAATCAAGACACGGTCAATGCAACTGCATGGTACGCTATCAAAAACAAGTAAAACAGTTTATAGAAAAATAGTACACTTGGCAGGACATATTTAAAAAAATGAGTCATCAAGGAGACTTCCTCTCCCCGACCCCTCATTGACATGTGGAGGCCCGACATAGGAGCAGTAAAGTAAACCAACTATGCAACCCAATAATTCTGGTGCAAACCGTGTCAGACATGCATCCCAGTTTTATTTGTCCATGTGAGGATTCCAACCTGAGACCTTTGCCTTCTTTCACAGTTCGATCACCAGTGAGCTACACCCTTGCGAGCGGTAGGACTTATATTCAAAAATTATAACAAGCAATTTTACTAACCAAATATTTGTTCGACAAGAATTTTACTACAAATTTTCCATTATGCTGATATCGAGAAGCATGCTTATATTTTATTTGGCTCTGTCACCCCAACAAGATGGCAGAGATCACTATACCCTTCTCTATATGAGGTAGGAGGTCAATGTACAAGCTCCACCCTCCAAATGAGGAGGTCGCATGTACTCAATATCAATATTATCAATATTATGAACATATCATCATCATCATAATACAAGCAGTCATAATGGGTGATGTCATTTATGTTTTGAAGTTTTATCAAAATATAATATAGGAAAAACAAAAGACTAATCAATAGGGAACAACAGCTCAACTAGGTATATAGCCAAGTATACAATCAAGAGATACATAAAAGGTATCTTCAATACAATCAAGTAGGAGATATAATAGCATACCTTTTGGTGGTTATTTAGAGTATGGAATTCAATATATAGTATATCAACCACTTGAGTCGGATCCTAGATCAACAAGATTGGATCGAGGGTTAAGATCATGGTGTTTACAAGGTCATATTTCAATATTCAAGAATAGGGTTATATTTTCCTATTTCCACCTTAGGGTTAGGTCATCCATTTATAATCAACAATATAAGATATCCTACATTATTCAAGTGTTAAGCATGTTTCAAGAATGAATGACCTACCTAGGTATTTTTAGGAACATATGTCGACTCTAATTATTATCATTATTATTCAAGTCATTGTCACGTCTTTCAGTCAAAGGGAGCTCTGGTGATCTCACTAGCGACAACACTGGAGGCCCTAGCGCTGCCGGAGTTAGTGTCCAGAATGGGTTACTGAAGTCATCCTCATGCCCTTCTTCTTCAACTTTTGACTCATCCGGAGTTATCTTTCGCTCAACATCCTCAAGTTTTTAAAGTAAACTGTTTAAGAAACTCAAGAATGATGTTAAAACTCTAGAGAAAATGGAGATTGAGGTGAGGGGAGATGCTTTGGTATATTCATAAGAGAAAGTAGATCTGAATGTAGCAAGGTGGAGTAATTGTCTCACATGATATGTCATTGGGTTCAAGATCCATTCACCGATGCTAGAATGATACCTTTCTCACATTTGGAAGTTAAAGGGTTCTGTTGAGGTCATGAGTCATGTGAAAGGTTTCTTTTTGATCCATTTATCAAACCATGAAGACCTTGAAACTATAGATGAAGGTGGTTAATGGTTTGTGAGAGGCAAGCCTTTGATCCTTCTGAGATGGAAACCTAGAGCCAGGTTTTAGAGATTTAGATTGCAAGACATCTTGGTCTGGATCAAAGTTTATGATCTCCCTTTGGAGTTATGGGATGCTAAAATGTTTTCTAGGATTGGTTCCTTTCTTGGCACTCCATTGAGGATGGATAGATTTACCCATCACTTCCAAATATTAGACTATGCCCGCCTTCAAGTTTTGTTAACTACTTCGTCATCTTTCCGTGAGTCTATGGAAGTCATGAGTAGTAGTGTCCTGAAGCATACAATCCAACTTGAGTATGTGTGGACTCTGAGTGGGTGTCCAGTCTGCAACCTATTTGTTCATAATGACTATGTGAGTAAGTCAAAGGAGAAAATGATTTGTGTGCCAAAAAAACTTGTGTCTATTTCAGTAGAGGCAATGCATGTTGATTTAGTGAATGAATTTAGCATTTCTATCCAAGATACTACTATGGAAACTTCAGATGTCTTAACTTCTATGAACAATACTAAAGAAGTCATTATTTCATTGATCCCAGGGGTGAATAGTACTCTGAAGCTACTGACAAAATGCTTGTGAGTACTAAAATAGAGGATGAAGAGTTCCAAGACTCGTTAGAAAATTCCTCTATGATTGCAATTGATTCCTCATCGACAAGTGAAGGTGAAGTAATCAATCTTGATACTCCTCCAAGTTCAATTGAGCATAAAGTCTCTAAACCTTTATTTGATCTCCCTAAAGGTAATAAGAAAAGAAAACCAAGAGTTAAAGGAAAGAAAGGAATTTCTGATGAAAGAAACACTGCTCTGTCTAACAAGTTTGATAAATTAGTTGTCATTGAAGATAAGTCCCACACCAGTGAAGTACTGGTCTCACTCGGTTCCAATGATTGAACAACAACTTGCTATGAGGGGACTTATTATCAAAGCTCCTAAAGTCTAGGAGGAGGGTCTGAGGTTAAGACATTACATCATTGTTCTGAATGAGACCAAAGTTCATAGTGGGAAAATTTGTAAGTTGTTGGCTAAGTATTTTGCTAGATATAAGTGGATTTCTTACCATGATAGTCATGTTCTAGGGAGAGTTGTTGTTCTCTAGGATGATAGATTATGTTCTATTACTAAAATATCATAATCAAACCAACTTGTTCATACTAAAGTCTCAACTGGTGATATAAGCTTTCTTCTTACTTCCATCTATGGACATAACACTGATCAAGATCTAGTTGCATTGTGGAATGATATTGTGAACATCTATAATACTAATATAGAACCATGGACTTATCTAGGCAATTTCAATGTAGTGAGAAACTTCAAGGAGAAGATAGAGAAAGAGCCTCCTACTAAAAAAATCTATGAATGATTGTAATGATTGTATTACTAACTATGGTTTTCTTGAACTCTCTATGAGTGGTCCTTTCTTTTCTTGGGATAACCACTGGGGTGGTTCTAATTTTGTTACATCTAAGGTTGATAAAATTCTTTATAACAATGAGTTTATTGACTTATTCTCTGGATTTCATGGAGTTCTTGTTCCTAATGTCACCAGTGATCATAGAATCATGTCTCTTATGATTGGTAGTAAAAGGAAAGTGCTTTCCCCTTTCAGATTTATCAATTCTTGGGTAGAGAGGAAATATTTTTTTGATATTGAAAATGCTTCGTGGAGTACCAAGATCTTTGGATATCCTATGTACATCCTTTATTCAAAGTTTAGGTCTCTCAGAAAATCCTTGTCTGAATGGAATATAAATAGTATTGGTAATCTATCTGAGAAATCCAATCTTCTTGAGAAAAAGTCTATTGACTTGTAGATTCTTCTTGACAAAGACCCCACTAATATTGATTTATAAAAGAGTGCTTTTGATAGTAGAAAGCTTTCTATTTAAGCTCGAGTTATGGAAGAATCCTTGATGAGACAAAAGTCACACATTCAATGGATTTGTGATGGTGACTTGAATACTAGGTTTTTCTACTCCACTATTAAAACTCGAAGACAGAGGAACCACATCAAGGTCATGGAGATTGATGGTGCTCTGAACAATAATCTTGTGGATATTAAAAGTCATGTGTTTGATTTTTATAATGATATTTTTAATAACAAGACTATTGTTTGTGTTGAAGCCTTTGATGTTCTTTCCTTTCCTTCTATTTCTTCGGATCAGAATGCACATATCAATAGATATGTTAGTAAAGAAGAAATTGTCAATGTTATTGAAGATCTTAATGTTGACAAGTGCCCTAGTCCAGATGGCCTAAATGGAATGTTTTTCAAAGCTAGTTGGTATATTACAAACAATGATGTTATTGTTTCTGTTATGGAATTCTATGTTTCTGGGAGGCTTTTGAAGGAGGCAAATCATACTTTCATCACTCTTATTCCTAAGAATGATAATTGTCACTTTATACTGAATTGGAGGCCCATTGCTCTTTGTAATATGGTGTATAAAGTTATTTCTAAAGTTTTAACCAATAGACTCCAGGATGTTCTACCATCCCTTATCAATAGAAACCAATGTGCTTTTGTGAGGCAGAAGCAGTAAAGATGTGATCCTTCTTTCAAATGAACTGATCCATGACTTTAATAGGAATGAAGGTAAAGGAAGGATGTGTGCTAAAATGGATCTCACTAAATCTTATGACATTGTATCATGGGAAGATCTCTTCAAGATGTTAGACCTTATGAATATTCCAAAGAAATGGATTGTTTGGCTCAAAGAAATATTAACACCATTTCTTATGAGATTCTTTTAATGTTGAACACATTGCTCCTTTCAATCCAACTAATGGGATTAGGCAAGGAGATCCACTTGCTCCCTATCATTTCACCATTGTTATGGAAATGTTTACTCAAATTATTAATAAGGATGTTAACTTGGGTTGCATTAAACCTTTAAGGGCTTCCAAAGACGTGAGTGTCTCTCATATTGCCTTTGTTGATGACCTTATGGTGTGCATGGATGCTAATGTTGATGGAGCCAATTCTCTTAAAAGAGTCTTTGATCATCTCGACAGTATCAGTGGTCTTAGAATCAGTCACGAGAAGAGTTCTATTTTCTTCAGTGTTGCTGCTGGCACTATCTTAATCTCTAATATCCTGGGTATCCAACATGACTCCCTAACCCATAGGTATCTTGGGATTCCTCTTTTTACTAGTAAGCTATCTAAGAAGTTTTGTTATCCTATGATTGATAGGCTGAAAAAAAGATTAGAGGCTGGAAATCCAAATAGCTCTCCTTTGCAGGAAGATTGGAACTCTGCAATTATACTCTAGCTGCTATCCATCATTTCTGGTCATCTTCCTTTTCTTTACCCAGCTTTGTCTGTGAGGAGATCAAAAGAACCGTTAGAAATTTTCTTTGGTCAAATTGAGGAGAAGAGTAACTTCCATCTTGTTAAATGGTCAGACGTTACTAAAATTAAATCTAAAGGTGGTCTGGCCATTAAGAGAGTGAGGGATGTTTTTAAGGCTTCTATGTTTTTAAAATTTGGAGAGTCTCTTTTAAAAAAGACTGCCTCTGGAATAAGTGGATTCATGAGAAATATCTCTCTAAGAACTCCATTTGGAATATTGAAGTTTCTAGTCATCTTTCATGGTATTTTATCCAGATGATTAGACATCTTGATGATTTCAAAAGTTTGATTAGTTACAAAATTGGTAATGGTGAGGGTATCTGGCTATGGAAGGATCCTTAGACCCTTCAGAATAAGTTTCTCAAGGATTGCATTAGATGTAAAGAAATCATTAGATCTGGTTTACCTTTCTCGAGTAGAGTTCACTCCATTGTATTTGGTACTCATTGGAATATTACTTATTCAAGATTGCATGAGATGATGAGTAGCTTTCTTTCTAGTATACCTTCTCCTGTTGGAGGAACAAATAATATTCTGGTAAGCAATGAAGTCAAAGTGAACTTGAAATTGGTCTGGATCCTTTTTACGGAAAGTGGTGTGACTGACCTTATGTTCTCTTGGATTTGGAAATATAATTGGCCTAAAGGGATCTTTATTTCTTCTTAGAAAGTTTCTCATGGAAGGTTGTCTAGTACTGACTATGCGAGAAGGAGGGGTTTCTCTACTCCTTCTTATTGTTTTCTCTGCAAAACTAACTATGTGAATGTCCACCATATTGTGTTTGATTGTCCTTACACTGTCTCTTTATGGAGAAGGGCTCTTGAGTATAATCTCATTCAAAGCATTCCAAGGAAAAAAGAGGTCTTACTGACCTGACAAGAAAAGCCAGTCATCTTGTTGGGGTTACTGTCATACATTTTTCTAGATGGAGCGGAATCTTAGAGTTTATGAGGACAAGCTCATGGAGGTCACTATGCTCTGGAGATTAGTGAAGTCTATTGTCGGTCAACTTCTTGATTAGTTTGCTTGTTGATGATCCTTGCTACTTTCTTCTTCTCCTTTATCTCTCTCAATTTTTCCCTTTGTTTTTATGTCTTTGCTGGAATTGTATACACAAATTTGGTGAGATTATTTAGTCTCACAAGTATTTCCTTTCCTGCTCTTGTACAAATTACAAAAAAAGCAATACAAGTCTTACTTCACCAAAAAAAAAGTCTTTAGGTCATCATGGTGATTAGCATTATTGGCATTCAAGATTAGATCAAGTCTTGATTGATAACAAGTTGATTCATGGGTCAGATATATGATCAAGAATTTTACAAGATTAAGATCAATCACCATAATATTAAGATTAATCTTTATCTCAAGGTGCATGATTCATATTCTAGGTTAGATGAGTCAAAAGGGTTAGATCTAACTCTTATTTAGTCAAGTTAGATTTTGTGTCTTAATATGATCATTAGAGTCAAGAATTAGGGTTTCTCAGAGACTGGACATAAAATAGGGTCATTAACTAAAAATATTATAGGAAAGATAGAAAATCTAGATGTATCAATGAGATCCATAAATAATTAGAATAAACAAGTATTTTTAATAAATTCATTGGGTTTTTCTAATCAAGATTGACTATTTACTCATAATTTTTGGAGCTAGGATGCATTTTTTATGATTTAAGCATGATCTTGTTATTTATTGGAATTTTGAGCAGAGAGGTGAAGAAATACCGAAAAAGAAAGGTTGAGGAGAAATACAAACCGTTGGATCCCTTGGTCAACATTGATTGAGGCTGAGATCTTACAGCTAGGAGTCCACTTGCTCATGATCATCTCTGTGAGAAGGAAAGGGAAGGGCGGGGGCGCGCCTTGATTCTGGTCGTCGATCCCTAGCCAGGTCAATCGTTGACCGTGATTGAAAGGCTTTGGATTGTCATCCTAACTGAAGGGATTCCACAAGCAAGCAGGTGTGTTGTGGTAGAGTAGGTAGCCAGAGAAGTTGGGTGAATGGCGAGGAGGGTGAGAGAGATAGAGATCTAGGGTACCAGTTGTATTCGTGGTAACACGCCGAAGTTGATGGTAGGGTTTTTATAGATGGAGGAAGCTAGGCTTAGGGTTTCAAGAGGTGTCCATGGTGGCAACTAAGCATTGTGAGCAGTGCCTCAATTGTTCTCGAAACATGTCGATTAGAAGGGGAAAAGGGAGGGGTGAGTTTGAAATAGCAAGGGGAACATTTTTGTTCGTTTTGATTTTCAAAAAGGGTCACATCTTGGTCAATTGTAAACATAACCGTTGGGTCCCCTCTTCGCTGATAGTGGGAGGTAGGGGATGACTATTTGGCCATCCAATTGAGGCCATGATCCATGGCTAGCTGATCTAAGGGCCAAGGTCCACTCCCTATCTAGGCCGTGGATTGTTGACTTGGAAATGGTCAAAAATAAAGAAAATGAAAAAGGGGGTTTTCGCATACAACTTTGAAAATTCATAGAAATTATTAGGAAAGTCCAATTGGAGTGATTTGGACCATAGCTCCAAAAAATTTGGAGTATCATTAGAAAAAGTTTGAGGACTAGATGATGAAGTTTTATGGAAAAATTTATATCTTTGGCTAAAGTGATACATCAACCTAATTTGTAATGTAAAAATGTGTATATAAATCACATTGGTCGCCATATTTTGAATTTGAGTCTCAACATTGATTATGTAGCTAAGAAAAATAAATTGGGGCCATGATTGAACATAAAGAGGGTAAAATTGGAGTTTAACAAAAGTAAAGGTAAAAATCACTTTATTACATCCTACCCTCCTTATTAGGATTTTTCCTCAAAATTCAAAATTCCTTAAAAAGGTTGAGAAATCGTTCCTCCATGTATGACTTCAATTCCTAGGTAGCATCATCACTATCATGGTACTTCCACAACACTTTTAACATCTCGATCTTCTCATTTCTAAGATCTTTGGTGTGAGTATCAAGGATCTTGACTGGAACTTCTTGGTATGAAAAGGTGTCCTTCAATTCAATTGATTCATGATTGAGGTCATGGGTAGGGTCCTTGACATACTACTTCAGGTTTGACACATGAAAGACATTATGCACCATGCTATATTGTGGAGGTAAAGCCAATCTGTATGCACATTCCCAAATACAGTCCAAAAT